>NIPM01000198.1:0-68239 GCA_002738285.1 Holacanthella duospinosa | reverse complement strand
ACTTAGAAAATTTCCGAAAAAAATTTTTTTTCAAAAAATTTTCAGAATCGCTTCAGAAAGTCATGAAACGGATTTCTATGCAAAAAAACGAAAAAAAAAATTTTTTCGAAAAAAACTTAGAAATTTTATACCTTGCCCCCGGTATGGGTGATTCNAAATAATAAAAATACGCAATATAAAAATTTAATAAATAAACAATTAGTAAATAGGGTTTGGGCATACATTTGGAGGGAATTTCATGATTTTTGCATTTATCCATGAATCATGACATTTAAAGACCTTTGAACCAGTCTTTTAAAACTATTTTTTTTTGTTAAAATTTTTTTGTTACCAAAAATAAAAAAATAAATTTGAATCGAACTGCTCTGTTCCTCGCCACAATTGTTTTCAAGGGCTAGCTTTGTCGCGTATTTTTGTGGTAGGGTCNTTAAGCATGGGGCCAGAAGGGCATCCAACAATCCATGAGCCATGGGAAGAGTGAACAAGCACATTTATGTATTGCTTATTGTTTTGATTCTGCTATGGATGATATCGTGAGTAACACTCCAAACCTTATAATCGAACTGCTCTGTTCCTCGCCACAATTGTTTTCAAGGGCTAGCTTTGTCGCGTATTTTTGTGGTNGCCACAATTGTTTTCAAGGGCTAGCTTTGTCGCGTATTTTTGTGGTAGGGTCGTGTATTTTTGTGGTCAGTACTGGGGGTCATAATCGGGTATTTTTACTCTGCTGCAGATACATCAGTTAGATAAGTTTAGGCGCGCAAATCTCTGGAGGGAAATTGAGCAGAGGAATGAGATCGAGGGTTCTCTTCCCTCTCATTTTTTCTGCATGCCTTTTTTAGTTAAGACTTTCACCATGCGTAGTGAATTCTGATTTCCAGTGTAGGTATTATAGATGTTAGCTTATTTACATGTAGTATCAAGAGAAAAGTTAGATGCTGCCTAAACATTCTATAAATAACTTTCATGAGTCGTAATGTCAGACAACTGTAATCACAATTTGCAAATGGTCCGATATGTGAGCTAAATTTAATTTAATAGTCCGTTGCAAAGAGCACCGATGTCTCATGTACGCATAAGACATCAGGACGGACGGAAGACGGATGGACAGACATGACGATGTTATAAAACTCTTCAGCTTTGTTCGCGGTTTATAATATGATAATGCTTGCGCTCTAAATCTTTATTAATGTACTAAAAATAACTCAGCTGATAAGGTTAATCAAAAAATTAGAAGGGGACAAAGAACGAGTTTCCCGTCAAGGGTTGAAAATGCAATTGGATATAAACCATTTTATTTCTGGTGTGACATATGATCCTACCCCATAGTCCTTAATTTACTAGAGCCGATTTTGATATTATATTTTTTTTTTCAAACCTTGTCTATAGTGATAAAAATGATGAACCTCCAACTATGTCACCAACAAACCAATTTACTTGGTGATATGCATTTTGTGGTTCCTTTCTGGTACGAACTAGTGGATACATTTTTGCTGGATGGAGAAGGCCAAGGACCACAACACGCCATTTCCCATTCTGCTTTTCCCGTATCAATTACTATTTGCTCATTTCTCTTCTTTTCATCCATTTTTACTTCTTTTCATCCATTTTTACTCCTAATAAAAAATTTTATTTTAAATTATTTCCATCCCATCTAAGTATTTTATGCACTTGCTAAAATGATACTTTCTACTTTGAGAATTGGAGAATTGGATTCTGATTATCCAATTTCAAAGTATAGCAGGGAAAAGCCGACATCGGCAAGAACTCTGGCTTTAGCATTTCAAAATGCGCCAATTTGAATTCTGAAGTATGATATCGCCGTTCAATTTCAATTGTCAATGCCAATTCCAAAATTTGGAATTGGAATCTCAAATGCTAAAATTTGGTAGTAGCATTAGATATAGGAGGTATGCTTCACTATCCCATAATAAAAGAGGTTTTCAGCCCATGCTATTTGCTGTAGAAAGTTGTTAGTGGAAGAATTTAAACTTTATATCGTCAACCAAATTTTTTGGAAGTTAGGCATAAAGTATTGCTGAAACATCATTGAAGTTCAGTCTGTTAGATATAATGAATCAAGTCTGCAAGATTGTTCATATGTTGTAATTTATTGAAATTTTGAATTTTGAAGCAAGAGGAAGAGAATGTGCTTGTTGCTATTTGCAACTGAAACATTGCAAAACTTAAAAAAATTATTACATACAGCGAAGTAAAATAAATAAAAGCAAGGAAGACGCCTTGCCATGAAGCGTCCACCTGTCGGTTTGTGGAGAAAGTTCATTTCGCTCGACAAGTTTGCGCGGCATATCTACCTAACAGTCAGTATTATCTTCACAATTTATTTCAAATTGCTGATCTGGTTAGTTTTATAAATTGAATATATTGCTTTATAAAAGTTGGTTTTGATCTTGAAGCACAACTTATGACCTCATTGGTAAGTCATTAAAATATTGATTTTGCACAGCCTGAACGCAGCGATTATTATTAACATTTACTGCATTTTTATAGCATGTAGAAAATATAGCATGATTTTGAGCACGTAAAGTAGAATATTTTTGTTTACAAAAGTTTTCAAACTAATAAAATAAAATAAGAAAATTGTAAAAAAAAATAGACCAGTAATTCAAGCCTAATGTTTAAATCAGGGGCAGAACTCTATTTTCCATGTAAACTTTTCATTCCAAAACTCAAGTGAAAGCAAAATCATTGGCTTTATTTATTATAATTTCACTGTATATCATTCATCGTAGGGATTTGATTGTTTTGTTTATTTTATTCTAATTTTCAGTAAAGTATTTGAAATTTTTTTCTACTTTCTACTAAAACAATTAATTTTTACGAGACAGGTGATCACGATTTATAAAACGCAGTATTTCCTATCACTGGCATAGGCCGATAGTCTTTTCCTTTCTTCATAAGTTGCGCTGATGCAATTATAAAGCAGTTAACACACTTGAGCATACTGATGCAATTGCCGAATAATCGGCCAATTATTTACTAACCGAAAATATTTTGTATAGTAAATTTATTGGATTCTATAATAATTTTTAAACAGAATTTAAAATAAATTTTTGTTTTGTTTTAATAGATCAAATAGCTGATTATCGATTTGAATGTTGATGTAGCATCGATGCTAATACGCCTGTAGCGTTGATGCATCGCTGCAACGCTAGTTTGAAGATTAGTGTGCTTGACTGAAGTGCTAACTATACAGACATCTATTACTATAGTTGACGATTTACTAGCGTACGCTAACAATGGAAACTATTAATAAAAATGTATGAAGCATAAATGTGACAAGTAATGCTCATCATCTTTTCCCCATTTTCCAGTTCACATTGCACATCTTAACCTAGCTAGAATTATAAAACAGCCATATATCGTCCCATTCACATCAATATAATTAAGTATGTGAATTAATCAATTAATATTCATATATTGACTGTCACAAAATTTTCTCCTATAACATATTTCACTACAACCCATAATTTTCCATGTCGTCCCTACCATTTTCTGAAAAATTATTTCCATGATGTAAACAATCCTGAGGATTAATGGATTAGAGGTTTAGAGAAAACCGATTAATCTCGGTCTTATAACCGATTAGTCATATAATGCGTTCTCCTCCAAATTTAAATGCATTATAATTGATGTGAACTGATAAAAAAATATCCAGGTCTAAACACTGAGTGGTCTTATATAATATATCATATAACCGATTTTCACTAAATTTTAAATTAATCATTAATAATCGTAATATTTGTAGATAGCAGATTGAGGATTATGATGATTGATTTTTGCACATAACGGATTAGAAATTAATTGGTTGTCTATTCTGTCAAACAGATTCAAAGTTCAGACGCATACAAAGTATACCTTCATCGAATAAAATTTCTCAAAGAATCACTCGCTCAATCCGAAGAATTCATTCTGAAAACAAGGATTAAGAAACCACGGGATTATTTTTGTCGCTACAAAAATAAGGAATCTCTACAATTGCTTCTACACCAATTTCAGCAAGTCACTCATCGACATCAACAGGGGTTTCAAAAACTTGAAAAGAATCTTCGTCATGGTTCACCTTCAACCAAATGTATGTATGTTAGTAACAAAATAATACAAAGTATTATACCAAACGCTTTGATGATACTCGCCATCATCTCATAATTGTTGATTCGCATTTTAAACACTCACAGTTTTGTTTTTGTTTTGCAAAAACTAAAACGAAGGGAAATTATATCCAACTCAGACGGAATTTAGCTCGTCTTTTTATAAAAGTTTGTATAATGTTGATTTAGTTGGGATTTTGGAATGAACATTCATTGGGATTAGCTAGGATTGGTTGAGCAAGTATACCAAAGTAGGGAACAATAGATCAGCTCAGTCATTCATTTTCACACCAATGGTATCACTTTTGTTTATAAATTTTTATGAGTAGAGTCACTCAACCATATGTCAAAATACCAACCAAAATAAGCTGATTTCTTAAGTGTTGATTATTCTTAAGAAGAAAAAAAAAGAATTCTTTCGCAACCTATTAAAAACAGGAAGTTAAAAAGGACTTGTAGCTATTAACAAAATAGTTGGAAAGTACTATCTTTGAAGGTGTAGGAGGAAGGAGTATAATTGAAATGGTGAGACCTGTAGGAGCACAAATGATGGAGTGTCTCAACAAATTATAATCAAATTAATTAAAGTTTTGACGGTTCGAGTGAGTTAAGTGAGTATTGTTGTGACAGGAGTTTCTCAGCTTCATAAAAAAAATAGCTACCAAACCGGCAGAGGAGAGGGAATATAAAAATTGTCATTATGTCCTGAATCCTGATTCTTTCAGATTAAAAAGTTTGATGGGATTTAAGTTAATTTATCTTGAAAGTTACCTTGTCCGCTTAATAATACGAGAAATTTTAAGTGATAACAAACGGGTTTCAATTTTCTCTACAAAAGGGCATTTAATGAGTAACGATTAAGTGTTTCCGTAGCAATATCTCGTTTAATCATATGGAAATGGATAATAAACTGCAGAAACCGTCAGGAAAATGGACAAGGTGATGATGGAATTACAAATGGCAATAGCACCTTCTTGATATCCCGTAGACTACTTTGTAGGAGCAGTAGAACATCGATTTCACTTATCCGATGTTACATTCGCTTATATATGAAAATCATTATCCAATTTTTGAATATATCACTGCAAATATTTCTCAAACTTCCATTTTAGCAGGCTGATTTTGATTGGCTGGGCCTATTTGGCAGACGACTGACCAAATAAGCTAACCGGCTCTACTCTAACAAATAAATAAAAAACTCTAATTACAATTGTCATTTGCAATATTAATAATAATAATTTAATTTAGCACTAAAATGTTATTGTTGGAATAACTGACCAACTAGACTGTTGTCTCACTACTGAGATATATAACCAGACAACTGATACCCAAACACACAGAAACACTTTTTATAAATATATATATATTTATACTAAATGTACTAAATAATACTATAAATACTAAATAAAAAGTATAATAAAAGAACTGAAGAGAGCGACAAAGTAACAATTACAGTATAAAAACTTTGTTTCATCATAATAATAAATTATGCAGAAAAATACGAAGGACAAAAAACTTTATTAAATAAAAATATAACATATATACAAACTAATTTGTACTCGCAACAATATGTTTACTATATGTTACTCATAAATTTCTATAAGCTGCTATTATTATACCCAACCCATCTGCCACATATGGAATATTTATATACTATATAATAAGCTCCCCTTTANAATATAACATATACAAACTAATTTGTACTCGCAACAATATGTTTACTATATGTTACTCATAAATTTCTACAAGCTGCTATTATTATACCCAACCCATCTGCCACATATGGAATATTTATATACTATATAATAAGCTCCCCTTTAGGATGATACTTAATCATGAAATTACGAATCACATTCAGGCTAGCCTTNTAGGATGATACTTAATCATGAAATTACGAATCACATTCAGGCTAGCCTTAAACGGGATTTAAATCTATGGTAGACGATTTATAATCTATGGTACGGTACCATGAGTTTAAATCCATTGTTGGCGATTTATAATCTATGGTGATGACGTCGTACCATAAATTATAATCCCAAACCATGTATTATAATATATGGTATTTCTGCGCAATAGTAACCCCTGACCTCCGTGAAATGTTTTAAATGAAATTTTGAGCATTTATCTTCAATTTAGTCTTTGCAGGATTGAAATAAACCCTTCCGTTCTCGAGATATTCGAGTTTAAAAAACACACCATGAGGAGTAACCTATACCTCAAGTCCGTCTGCATCATAAATTATCTACTTAAAAAGTTAAAAAAATTCTAGGACTGATTTTCCTATTTCATTACTTCGAATTTTTTCAACTCATTATTTACTTTTGTATATTAACACTGTGTTGGTTAATTTAATTACTAATTTATTATATCGCAGCAACGTATATTGTCTCGGTGTACTCACCACTCCTTCCTCCTGACCGACATACTGCACCACCGAAACCCCTTCACCTTGTCCCACTTGACCAACCCACCAACCTGACCAACTACTCTGACTCAAGACACTATCAAAAAGGACTGACTGGACTGACGGGCTGATTCACATAGTTGACTTTTATTTTAAATTGAAACTTGTCTCAGAGAAACAAGCCAAAAGGAATACTAAGCCGACCAACGGCTCAATCAATAATGAACAATTTTTCCCATCATGCAATACTCCTATTCATTGCAGGAATATTGCATGAGGCACATAACCAATTAAGAAATAATTTTTAACTTAAATTAACATGTATGCAAGCACACAGCTTGCAGACATGAATATTTTATAATTATTATTATGAAATAACCTCTTCAATATTACAAAAAAAAGGTTTTCATTGTTTCAACCGATTTTCCCTATATATGTTCTCATCCATGGAACACTTCTCGAGAAGTTTTCAAAAAGCCATCGTCATTTCCACAGGAACACTATGATCCATTATGTGACGATACTATTTGTAAATGAGTTAACCGAATTCGTCATTTGAATAAAAATGTTGAGTATGTATTTAAGAATTCTCATTTCATCTTTATCAAGGATTGGTTATTACGATTGATTCGTATTAGCAATCATTTGATGTATATTCATTTGATGTATATTCATTTGATGTATTCAAAAATTAGTTGACACTCATTGAAAAACTTTATCAGCTAAACCAGTCAATTTTTTCGTGGCACAAATTGGTACAAAGTCTATAATTCTCTAAATAATTTTNACTTTATCAGCTAAACCAGTCAATTTTTTCGTGGCACAAATTGGTACAAAGTCTATAATTCTCTAAATAATTTTATCACTACTAGCAATAAATGAGATTGGATTACTTACTTTCATGTACACCGACATATACGCGGTTATCAAACTGTTGCTCTGTGCTCTGATACATTGTTTCTTATNACTTTATCAGCTAAACCAGTCAATTTTTTCGTGGCACAAATTGGTACAAAGTCTATAATTCTCTAAATAATTTTGTCACTACTAGCAATAAATGAGATTGGATTCNTTATCACTACTAGCAATAAATGAGATTGGATTACTTACTTTCATGTACACCGACATATACGCGGTTATCAAACTGTTGCTCTGTGCTCTGATACATTGTTTCTTATGGAGAAAAGAGGATTTATTTTTAACCTCGAATATCTCGAGAACGGAAGGGTTTATTTCAATTCTGCAAAGACCAAATTGAAGATAAATGCTCAAAATTTCATTTAAAACATTTCACGGAGGTCAGGGGTCACTGAGTCACTAGCGCAATTGCGCAGAAATATCATATATTATAATACATGGTTTGGGATTATAATCTATGGTATGACGTCATCACCATAGATTATAAATCGCCAACAATGGATTTAAATACATGGTACGTACCATAGATTATAAATCGTCTACTATAGATTTAAATCTTATTTAAGGTTAGCTGACGTTGCATATTTCTACTTACGAAAATCACAAGATTTTAGCGTAAAAATCTACTAATTTCCGTGATCAATTTTTTGCAGTTAAATCTATTCATCCTGAACATATTTTCATATTAGATGAAAGAAATATTTAATTCAGTTAATACTGTCATGTATGAGTATTTCTTATGTATGCTCCGCGATTATGCTGATGTTGCTGATTCTGAAAGCAAATTTGCCTGTTATATATTGTTTCTAACATTCAACAATATTTTACAATTCATTGTGTTCAGAAGAAAAATGTTGAATATTTAGTTATTGCTTTGCTCCAGGAAACTAAAAGCNATTTTACAATTCATTGTGTTCAGAAGAAAAATGTTGAATATTTAGTTATTGCTTTGCTCCAGGAAACTAAAAGCTACATCGCTTAAAGTATGTTTTTCCAACAAATCGTGTCATCTGATATGGTTATCTACTGGATATTACGCTAACGCTTTAAGTTTATTATTTTAAAAGTAACTGGAAGTTGAATATTGAAAATCGCTTTAAAAATTTTTTTGTTTGATATCCTTGAAGCTTACAGTGACAATAGACTAATTTTGCCTATTAGATTTAAGCTATTGCAAAGAGTAACTGACTTCTAATGAATTAAGTCGAATGAAGGCAACTTCGAAGACTTAACTAAATTACAATAAATCAAGTTAATAACGTGATTAAACCAAATTGAATCACAAAAATCACGTGATTGAATAACCAATTGCCACTAAACTATTTAAGAAATAATTCTAGGCAACTCGTAATGCTCATACGACAGTCATAAGCAGTACATATGTTAACTATAAGATGCTCATTTACTACTCATTTGACACTCGTACGCTAATCACAGCTCACTCATACGTTGCTCATAAGATTCCCATATGCTACTCAAAAGATGTATTATGTTAATAATGAAATGCATTAGTTATGTCATCCATAAGACTGCCATATGCGACTCGTACGATGCCCATATAGTGATCACGAGATGCCCATTTGCCATAAATAAAAATTCATAAAGTCTTACAAAAGTTGTCGTATGCTCCCCATAAAATACCTAGTGTATCCGTTGTATACAGTGTGTTCAAATAAGAAGATTTAATTTTTGAGAAATGATTTTGCGAAAAATCAAAAATTGATTCTAAGTCACACTTTTTCACACATTATGAACTGCTCTAGCTACTGAAAACAATTACTACGAAAGTTTAGTTAAATTTTTTAGGTTAAAAGTTGTCGGAAGAGCCGAATTTGTAAAAAATTTTTAAACTCTAGTCCCGGATTTTTGCCTTCTTCTCTGAACACCCTGTATATAACGCATAAATGAAGCAGTTCGTCACATTTAATGCCATTATTACAGCATGCAAATTCTGTGCGCAAGATTTGATGAAATGTTTAGGAGAAGTGAATGAGTGAGTAAAGTTTCTATAACATGATAATTAACATTAAAATGAAATATTAAAATCTCATAATTGGCACACTATCGTTAATTTAGGTTCTGAACACATGGCAGGAACGAGTGTTTAAAAAGTTTGAGCATAAGTTAGAGTTTTGCAATTGTCAGGCTGCTTATAAATTTGTATTATCACCTAGCCATAGAGCTGCAAATCTGCATAAATTTAATGCATGCAAATTTTAATTTTTTTTGTAGAAAAATTNATCACCTAGCCATAGAGCTGCAAATCTGCATAAATTTAATGCATGCAAATTTTAATTTTTTTTGTAGAAAAATTGTTTTATAAAAATATTTTCATTGCAATTGAAACAATGGGAACATTGTTCAATTTACTCAAGAATACTCAGGAAGGCATGCTGTCATACGATGTCATTCTTCCATGTCAAGGCGAGGCTTTAGTACAAGGTTTAACAGCTGCTACGGCATAGAATTAAAAGAAATATACAATNCATGCTGTCATACGATGTCATTCTTCCATGTCAAGGCGAGGCTTTAGTACAAGGTTTAACAGCTGCTACGGCATAGAATTAAAAGAAATATACAATAAGTGGTGCAAAACATTGGAGTAATGCAATGGAGCACATAGAGGGGTCTGCAGGTTTTCTATTGATTCAGGTAGAGTAGATCCGCAAGGGTCAACCCTTGATTTGATTTTTCTCTCAATTCACCGATGCAGAAACATGTCTCGGCACATGCAAAAAATATTATATATAATAATATTTATAATACATTTTTTTTAAATGTCTGTTTTGATTAGACATACGTTAATGCAAACCAATAGAGTAAAACAGAGAAGCAGATAAAAGAACGGGCATGCCCTCTGTTTTGTAAGGTAAAGTACTATAGATGATGCGATGCGATGGGACCATACCCTATTTCTCAACTTTGAGTTTATACTCTCAACTACCGATCCCTTCAGAAGTAGTTAGAGCTTTTTGATTTTTTTTTGCAGTCGCGCCTTCAGTTGCCTCGCATATTTTATTTATTGATTTTGGATTGTCATTGTTATTGAGTGAGACTCATTTCTCCCCAACCGCTTCCCAACCCAGATGCACATATGGTCTCCCACCTTTTCCCTCTCTAACGGTAAGCTACGGAAGCCTCAGTTTAACTTCAATTTCTGAAGAGGTGAGGTGTATAATTTTGGTTTGTTTTGATTTTGATGATTTTAAAAGTATTTTGAATTTATTTTAAATAGAAAATTGGAGAGCTTCAAATTAGGTTTCTTTCACTTCAATTTTTATACCAATGGGTATACACTTGGGGAGTATCAGTCTAATTGTTTGTTTTTTTTTGTTTTTTTTTTCAGAAAAAATTTTCTCTTCTGGATTTTTGCATTCTCCACGAATCATAACAATTGAAGATTTTTGGAGAATTTTTAAAACAAAAAAGTTATATTTCTCGAAATAATTTTTGCAAAATGCCCAAAAGTATCATTATTTATGCTATTTTGTTAGTTTGAACACAACTTAACAACCTAACAAACATCCTCAAATGTCAAGATTCTTGTATAGAAATGCAAACATCCGAAAAAAAAATTTTCAAAAAAAACTTGATTTTTTTTTCAAATACTGTCTCTTTAAATTGAAAGAAAACACCCCCTAAAATCTATACCCCAACCAAAAATATTGATATTGAATTCTTATTTATTAATATTGAAGAATTGCTGAATTTTCTATCTGAAAATTATTCTAAAAGTATTTTTCCATAAGGCTATGTAAAACAATAAAATTATTACGGCCGATTCAAACTGCATCCCTAACCAGAATTTTATTCCCAATTTTCAATTCTTTTATATTGGTCTGCTTCTCAGAATAAAATAACTTTCGCATACCATGGGAATCTTGAGCAATTTTTACAGTGCCCGACTCTGCATAGTGGTATGCTTACACCATGAGAAAGTTTTAGTATTTAGGTTGATTATATTTATATGTGAGGTTTGCGAACCAGGGATTGGGAAAAAATTCAAAAAGCTCTAACTACTTCTGAAGGGATCGGTACCCACTTCTCACCATTATTGCAGAATTTTCTATTCTCACAAAAAATATTTGTTTTGATTTCATATCCGCAATTTTATATTATAAGACCAGTTTTAACTTACATACGTTATAAAACCACACATATAAGGAACGATAGAGAAACAACTTTACAGCTGAAGTGTACTGTAGTAAGAAATGTAAGGCTGAAGCCTTTGAATTATTTAAATCAAAATCTATCAAACAACATTTTAGTTTATTAAAAATTTAAGCTAAGAATTATTTGGATACTCTATATACTTTATATGAATTATTGTGAATTATTATGAATTATTATTTGGATACTTTATATGAATGTGTCGTGTATATCAGATGAATATAGAATACCATATTATCATAGTCTACACAATGTCTCCTAAANATATACTTTATATGAATTATTGTGAATTATTATGAATTATTATTTGGATACTTTATATGAATGTGTCGTGTATATCAGATGAATATAGAATACCATATTATCATAGTCTACACAATGTCTCCTAAACTGTTCAAGTACTACTTAAAAAACTCAAAATATTAATCCATTGGTAAATAGTTACAATTTTACAGACCAATGGTATTAAACCTAATCCAACTTGACTATTGAAGCACAATCAAAGCAGGGTGTAAAATTCAATGGCACAATCTATTGCCACCAATTTATAATAGAGTCTTATTGTCATTCTTATTGTTACGGTTATTGGTTCAGCTATGAGTATATCTCGTGGCTTAACTAGTCCAAGACGTGACTAGATCTACACCTTTCTTTTCGAATAAATCCAAATGCTAGGTACAATACAATTCATTAAAAATAGTTGATCTATGGAAATAAAATGATTTTTTATTACATTTAAATTGTGTGGTCAAAATATGAGGAATACCTGCATATCCTTTGGTACCTCTTGTAAGTTAAAGGGCGGTGCAAGCTTTTGGTTAGCAATAGGTACATTTTATAATACAAGGTACTAATCATGTATACAGCTTAATTGGTTTCCCGGTAAATTNCTTTTGGTTAGCAATAGGTACATTTTATAATACAAGGTACTAATCATGTATACAGCTTAATTGGTTTCCCGGTAAATTTAATACCTAAGGAATGATTCATTANAATTGTGTGGTCAAAATATGAGGAATACCTGCATATCCTTTGGTACCTCTTGTAAGTTAAAGGGCGGTGCAAGCGTTTGGTTAGCAATAGGTACATTTTATACAAGGTACTAATCATGTATACAGCTTAATTGGTTTCCCGGTAAATTTAATACCTAAGGAATGATTCATTANTATACAAGGTACTAATCATGTATACAGCTTAATTGGTTTCCCGGTAAATTTAATACCTAAGGAATGATTCATTAAACACAACTCAAATTAATTTGACAGCGAATTAACATAGATGACAACAAGGTATCATTTGAGCTTCTTGAAGACGATTTCATCTTTTCTGTCACAAACAGTGGCATTTTATAATGTGATGTCATAAATTATAGCGAAATTTCGGAAAGAAAATTTTTAATAACTTTTTTTGAATCAACAAATTTGACCATGAATACACGCGTCGACTCTCAGAGTAAAGAAATAAGCTTAGTTACGGCGTTTAGTATAGAAGGACCACATTTTTGAATCCATAGTCCCCCTCCACTTGGAAATAACATTTTCACTTAAATTTTGTTTTTGATTTCAGATTTTTTACTTTTGTTCAGGATTCTTATGCAAAAACGAATTTCTGACATTGTTATAAAGCTTCAATGTCTCAATACCGTTGAATAATGTTAGAGGAAAATTCATAGACATTAGCAAAATTGAAAGGAAGCGCTCTCCAACTTTCCACTGACTTTTACTTAAGCACTTCCTAAAAATTTCTCAAAAACTTTCTTTTTGACAATATATATGAATGTTACTGGAATTTTGGAACGGAATGATTGATTTTAGTGAGGAGAAAAATCTAATTACCATTATCATCAAAAATTTTATGGACATCTAATTTGATTACCTATATTGGAATCATCTTCAATCTATATTGAAGGTAGTACCATACGATGTGTACTACTACTAGACTGAGTTTTTAATTAATCTTGTAGAAAATATAATTTTAGNGAAGGTAGTACCATACGATGTGTACTACTACTAGACTGAGTTTTTAATTAATCTTGTAGAAAATATAATTTTAGTATGAAAAAAATTTATTATAAGCAAAAAGGAAACAAAAAAAACTTAAATTTTGAGAGAAATTTTTCTATTTCAACTGGCGGTCTTTTCCAGATCGCTATTTTAATAAAATCACCAAACAATCAGTATCAAAAAAATTTGGTCCCTCTTTATTAGAACCAGTACTAACTAAGATAAATTTTTTACTCTGAGTGCTCACTTACGATTTCAAACATTTAATTTAATCATTTCTAGCCAACGAAACTCTTGAATGGGTGCCCTATGCATCCCAATTGGACTTTTTGAATATTTAGATTTGAGTAGTAGTAGGGTTGTAAAATTCCCAGTAATTTATTTTTTGGGGAATATTTCCGAAACTTTCCTGGAACATTGGGAATATTCGACTAGTGACTTCAACTGAATAATTTACGCCATAACGATCATGTTTTAAAGTGAATGCAGCGAGTTTAGACAAGTTTATCTAAGTTTCATGTTGTCCATATCTCTACATGCAAACTGAAAAGAAAATGTCTGATATTTGAATTTTAAATCAAGGTGTCTAGGATACCGGGAGAAACTGTTGTACCGAGATCGAAATAAATTAGGGTTGGTAATAGCTAATGTAAATATCAGGATTTTCTACGTATTTAATTACAAACGTTGAATTATGATACTTCTTTCGTGGGATTACCATGGGAAGAAATATATTTTATATTCCCGGGAATATTCCCTAAACTTTCCAAAAAGTTTNCTTTCGTGGGATTACCATGGGAAGAAATATATTTTATATTCCCGGGAATATTCCCTAAACTTTCCAAAAAGTTTCCCCACATTTACAACTCTAGTAGGAAGTAAGAATAAATCTTATGAACATCCGTTTGTTTATTAATGTCGAAAATTTTTGAAAATTACTATAAAATGATGTTTTAAAGTCCACAATTTTATATTTCTGAATGAATGATATCTGGATGAGAAGAAAAATTTATTGGAGGGGAAATCCAGGATAGATTTTGTGAGCAAGGGAGGGTGAGGGTAGCGCATGTTTCAAAAACCTTTCACTATTTCAAATGTAATAATCGTTATTATCCGATTGGTATATGCGAATCGTATTTTGGTTTCAGGCCTTAATCTCATTCTATTGCAAGTGTGAACATAAATTGATAGTGCCTACGGCGAAAGTGAAAATAGAGAGTACAAAAAGAAATAAATGACCCTGTATGTAGATCGTCAATACTTTACAGTTATGTCATATCTTTAATCATGTATTATTTCTACTTTCTATTCCAAACGCTTCGATTTAAAAAATCTAAAGTTTAGATTTATTCGAAAATTACCAGTGTTTGTTTTGGGACATATTCCTCAATCCTTCAGAAAACAACTAAAATCGATTATAAAAATTTGAAAAAGATGCGGATAAATTATAATAGCATACGTGCTGGTTTCTGTCGTCTGAAGGGGTCAGAATATTGAAATAAAGTATTATGAAGTCGAACTTGGACAAGTAGAAATGTTTAATCTAAAGTTAAGTGTCTATACATCATCTAACAAGTCTGGTATAATATAGCTGATTATGTTAGGTTTTTAGCCTTTAAGCACCTTGGTTAGGCATCGACCTAGATACATTTTTAACTCATGGGCATACGAAAGATTATTAGATTCTAAAAGCACGATTTAGGTAACAAAATGGTGCAAAATATTGCCCACAACGTAACAAAATTGCAACAGAAAAACAACAGCAAAAGGTACTAAAAAGTTACTAAAACTGTAAAAAGTTTTTTAAACTTTTCTATGTGCAAAAAAGTTCAGAAGAATTTTTCCAATCTTTGGAAAAAGGACAACTGAAATTTTTCTAAAATTTTCTAGAAGATATAAGTTACCGTAAAAAGGGGTGAAGCGGAATGAAAATCACACTTAAACTGACGTATCACATGTAAACGTTCCACAATTTTCAAGTTTAACCCGCTAATATTTTCGAACGTCAGCTTCTCCGCCAGCTGTACCACCCTCCCAATTTTCACAATTGCACAACAGTTTAAGAAATTGAAAAAATGACGCCATTCCGCTTCATCCCGACCTGGGGTGAAGAGGAACAGGGTTTAGTTTTCATTGCTTTTAGTCTCTACACAAAGTAGGGGTGATCCGGAATAGACATAAAGGTTTATTACAGAATATTGTTCAGTGTTTTCGCATTTTTATACAAAAAAATTGAAAAAAGAAACCAATAATGTAATTTAAGCAGCATCATTAATATTGAACTGAAATTTGAGCACACCGCGCTTTAATTCTACAGGGTTGTCAGTTGTTCCAATGATTTGATCAAAACTGAAGATGAATTTATCTTCTATTGCTGGAAATGAAAGTGTGCTTCCGTCGCCACGATGAGTCTCTCTCAAATAAATTCCTTTAAACTCCCCATTTTTTTACAATTTTCCCCAAAGTAGAGGCGCCTTTTTCGAAAATTTGACACCGTAGTTCCACCAAAATTGACCAAAGCCCAGATGCCGTCACGAATGCCTTAGAATTCAGGAGAATTCAGTCCAACGGATAAATTTCTATCTGCGAGCTGCTCGACGCTGAGTTCGTCGTCGGAAGTATCGCTTATAATAGAATAGTCAATTTGGATTTGTGCAACATCTTCAACTTCGTAATCAGAATCGATATGACAATCCGTAGCAGCGACACTTTTTCTTACGGGCACGTTAAGTTTTTTTTTTTTCGAGGTTGTTCAGTGTCGTATCGCATCTCGTTCAGCAAATAGGTTAGGCTGTCGTTTACAGCTTGCGTGTCAAGCTCAACGTCAGTTGCAGGGGACTCAATTGGCAATCGATCAAGCACTTTTTTATCGGTTTTATAGGCATTATGCCACAGGCAGTAAACCCGGATTTCAGGTTAATCTCAGAGTTTGGTTCGATTTTTTCCATCAACTCCTTCAGTAAAATCGGAAATTTGTCTTTTGGGACACTAGGTGATTTTCTGCCAGGTCCAAGTTTCCAGGCTTCTAATGTACTTCGTCATGCTATTTTTAGCGGACGGAAAAATGTTACGTCAAGCGGTTGGGTAAGATGAGTGGAATTGGCTGGAAGAAATACGAAGCCAATATCGTGCTTCTCACATTCGGAAATCACATCGAGTGAAAGGTGAGAAGACAAGTTGTTACCATTGAGAGTTTTTCTCCCATCCATTTTTCTCAAATTGGGAAGTGCAACTTTGAAGAATCTGTCCGAAAAGCATGTTTCGTCAAACCACCCCGTCTTGCTGCGGTTGTACCGAACTTCTTCCGTTCCTCCTTCTGTCCAAGTGTCGTACAAGTGGGTTGACTTGTAAATGACATATGGTGGAAGAAGTTTCCCACCCGCAGCTCCAGCAATCATTATTGAAGTGGAAGCCTTGGTTTAGTTTAGCACTCGTTCGGGGTGTTTTGCTCCACGACGCACGATAACCTTCTTTGTTCCAGGATCATCAGTTAAATTTGTTTCGTCATAATTGACGATGTGGGTGGAGTGAACACCATTCAAACTGACCTCCAACTCGGCAAAAGTTCTCAATTATTTCCCTTGACACTGATGCTCTGGATCTTTTGATGTTTTGGCATAATCGCTTGGCCAGTTAAGTTATGTATCGGGTAAGAAATGCCTTTGACCAGTCGAACCCAGTGAAGTTGTTTTTAAATTTCGGGTGTTTGATATTATGCCGATCCAAGTAGGCTTTTACAATTCGGCGGAGTTCTATCTGCGTCATTGGGTATCCCCAATTGGCACAAAGAATCATCTTTTCAACAAGAATAGATTCGAGATCTTATCCTGGAGCAGGCTGACCACCGATTTGTTTAGTTTACGGTTTTGTGACCCTTCTATGTAGCGCTGCGACCGGAATGCCGAACTTAGTTTGAACTTGGGCATATGACATGCCTTTCATAATCGCTGCAGTAGCTCTCGCGACTTGAATATCGTCGTGTTTGACAAGTCGCCGACCATTTTGCTTTGGTTTGTATTTCCTCGGCATTATTCCGCTTCACCCCACATAAATTCGGAAAGTGACAAATCAACCACCTGAGGTTATTGATGTCAATAATTACACAATTTCATTAGCTAACTTTAATTAATATCTTATCTCTTACCGATTGCTTAGAGTTGTTCGGCAGCAATAATATTTCAACTGTACTTTCCAGGAAAAGTTAGCGACGCTACCACAAATTCGACAAAATGTAGTTTCAAATTTTTATTTTTTAAAAGCAAATTATTTTTGTGTCCTTGAGAATTCAAGTGTTTGAATTAAACACTTAAGGGGGCTCTTGAGACTACAACCAACAAAATAATAAAACTTACAACAATAAGGAAACCCACCAGTGCTAAAAATTGTATTTATGTTTATTCCGCTTCACCCCATTTTACGGTACTGCATAGGTTTACTGGGCTAAATAAAACATAATTCGGTAAGCCTGAACTTCTAAAAATAGTGGCATCGTCTTGTCGGAAAATTTTGTGTTGAAAAATGCAAAAATTACTAAAAAAAAATTTAAGATTCAACTAAAATTTAAAATTTGTTAGCACCAATTCAAAAAATACATTCTTGTGTTAAACAAACTGAATATACACTTATTGTTATTTAAATAAGNTCCGCAGCCCGCCCGTGAGTTGCCGCAGCCATCCCGTGTCTTCATTTAGCCCTCCCATGGGTTTCCGCTGCCTTTCCGTGAGTTGTCGCAGCCCTCCTATGGGTTCCCGCAGCTCTCCACTTGGTTACAACAACCCTCCCGTGAGTTTCCGCAGCCCTCCCATAGAAGGGCTGAACAGTGCATTCAGAAGTATAATAGCAAATAAAGTGGTTTGGATGACAATGTTGTGTATTGAGTTATGGTGTCACAGGTNTATGGTGGCACAGGTTAAAACGCTTGCAACATTGTAAATTTCGAAGCATGCTTGCTCTACAGTCAGCTCATTATGAACGTAAGAAGCAAGCTTGCTCCAAGCGCAGCCCAATCAGAATACGTAGTAAAATAACCCATAGCCATATGGCGCTTAGACATTTAGGACGCTTGTAAGCGCGACTTTACCTTCTTGGGACGATAACGCTGATTTTTATAAAAGAAAAAAGCGATTTGGAACATAATCGTAAAATATCATAGGTGTAGCTTCAATTCCCAATTGTTTATGCAGGAAATGACAACCTGGAAGCAAGGGTGCTTTACGCGCAGTAAGAGACGAGTTGCACCTTGGTTAGGCATTGACCTAGATACATTTTTAACCCATGGGCATACGAAAGATTATTAGATTCTAAAAGCACGATTTAGGTAACAAAATGGTGCAAAAAAAACTACTAGTAAAACTACTACTACTTTAGTAAAAAGTTACTAAAATACTAAAATTACTAAAAAAAAAATTTAAGATTCAACTAAAATCTAAAAATATGTTAGCACCAATTCAAAAAATACATTCTTGTGTTAAACAAACTGAATATACACTTATTGTTATTTAAATAAGTNTGTTAGCACCAATTCAAAAAATACATTCTTGTGTTAAACAAACTGAATATACACTTATTGTTATTTAAATAAGTCTGGTTTTATACTTATAAAAGTGAAAAGGCGCGGGTTTGCTAGTGTTGTTCTCAAGCACTAAATTGCAGAACTATGTTTCGCAATCTGGAATTGCGAGGCATACAAATCTAACAGTCACTCGTACTCTCAAATAGCAATCTACTACATAACGCAGTGCGTTTTGTGTGTGACGCTAAGATTCTCCTAAACTAAGCAATTTAGATATAGGTTAACCTATTACAATTATCATTGCTGTTTATTGACGATATCACTCAGGCTATTTTTATTAAGGTCAGAGGTCAATTGTTCGAATTTTTTGATTTTGAATGAAAAATGAGGAGAATACAGCAAAACATTTGTCATTAGTTTTCATATGGCTTTTATTTTTGCTTTGAGAGATGGAATATGAAGAGCATGTTCACTCTACAGTAAACCTCGCATAAGCCGACCCCGGTTAACACGAACCCTCGGTTACCACGAACCAAACTGTCCGGTCCGCGCCCGGAGATAGGAAATTTGTGTATAAATCGCACGGCTAAGCCGAACTCGGTTAAGCCGAACCCTCGGTTACCACGAACGCCTTTTGGTGGCCCCAGTCTATAAGGCACATGCTTTTTACCTCGGTTAACACGAATACGAATTAATTGATTAATTTTTAAAGAAACTTCAACTTTTTTCTTACAAAATTTAATGAATAACTTCTTTTGAATAACTTTTCAAACATTGAAATACAACAGAAAATCAACCAATGATATAATTTTAGTCATTTTTTTGTTTCCACAGAAACTTACTATTATAAAGTAATGGTAAATTAAAACTACCTCGGCTAAGACGAACAAATTATTCCCCAAGTTGTGTGTTCGGCTTACGCTTAAGGCGAACCTCGACTACCACGAACCAAATATTTCGGTCCCTTGAAAGCCGGCTTATCCGAGGTTTACTGTACTTAATTTTCTTTACAAGTTTTTAAAACAATACCACAGATGTTATAGGCTTCCATGGTTTAGTGGTTATACCGTATGAGTATGGTGAGTTCGATTCCTGGTGGGCTGTTATTTTTTTTCCAAAATGATATATGCAGATATCAGGCTGCTTGATTAATTCTTTCTCCAAATTGATAAAAACATGATTTATTTAATAATATCATATATTTAAATCAAATCATTTGTTAATTTGTGTGCAATTTTTTAGAAAACTAAAAGATATAGATATAGGGAAACCTATGTAAACTTTGATTAGAACAANAGCCGAACCCTCGGTTACCACGAACGCCTTTTCGTGGCCCCAGTCTATAAGGCACATGCTTTTTTACCTCGGTTGACACGAATACGAATTAATTGATCAATTTTTAAAGAAACTTCAACTTTTTTCTTACAAAGAATAACTTCTTTTGAATAACTTTTCAAACATTGAAATACAACAGAAAATCAACCAATGATATAATTTTAGTCATTTTTTTGTTTCCACAGAAACTTACTATTATAAAGTAATGGTAAATTAAAACTACCTCGGCTAAGACGAACAAATTATTCCCCAAGTTGTGTGTTCGGCTTACGCTTAAGGCGAACCTCGACTACCACGAACCAAATATTTCGGTCCCTTGAAAGCCGGCTTATCCGAGGTTTACTGTACTTAATTTTCTTTACAAGTTTTTAAAACAATACCACAGATGTTATAGGCTTCCATGGTTTAGTGGTTATACCGTATGAGTATGGTGAGTTCGATTCCTGGTGGGCTGTTATTTTTTTTCCAAAATGATATATGCAACATTGTCCTGATGCAGATATCAGGCTGCTTGATTAATTCTTTCTCCAAATTGATAAAAACATGATTTATTTAATAATATCATATATTTAAATCAAATCATTTGTTGATTTGTGTGCAATTTTTTAGAAAACTAAAAGATATAGATATAGGGAAACCTATGTAAACTTTGATTAGAACAATTTTAGAAATTTATTTTGTTGAGGTCAGAGATCGCCCGACTGACCTTTCATAATAAACTGAATTTTACTACACACTTGCATGGGTTAACTGAAAAGGTTTTAAAACATTTATTTGGAAAGTGAAAAGCCTAGTTTTGAAGTTGGTATTATACGCTTCTTATTGATTTCAAGTTGTGTACAAACTTTGTAAGAAGTACAGTCAATTGTTTTGAAAAAATGAAACAAAATTTTCCACAATTTTTTTGAAATAATGTTAAAAAGTTCTGAGTTGAGAATGTATTCCTATTTTGTAAAATCCAATTGTACTGATTTCAATTTACCCAAAATACGAAGTACAATTTTTTAAACAAATTATTGAACATATAAATCGGATAGCAAAGAGTACATTCAACCAGGAGGATTCGAACCCTTCCACTTTGCTTGCTTACTTTTATTCCAAGAATTCTAACCCACTGAGCTACACTACCATTGTTTAATTATGAGCACAAAAATGAATTATAGAGTGAATTTTTTCAAACCTCCCAGTTTTTTAGTTTGTTATTTTCTAAACTAAACAATTCTAGGAGTAACTACAGTGAAATTTGGCGATAAATACTATGTGCAACGGTTCTATTAGGTACGTCGCATAAGCTAAACAATTAAGTACCAATGAGGGTTTTCCTGAATTTGGTTAAAGTTGTTAAATTTTAAAAGTGTTATTTGATAAGTTTAGTGAGAAATGAAACTAACCTTTTGATTGGCTTGTTCACTTTCCGCAAACGTCAAGCAAATATGGGAGAGAAAATATTAAATGTAGACAGCAGAAGTCAACGACCGATTGTCGCTGTTGGAATTGGTTGTTTGCAAAAAAAATTGCACAAACAATTGAATCGTCATAGCTTCAACTTTTCTTTTATGAGAGATTTGAAAAAAATTTGCTGTATATAACCACCTGAGTGGAAATTTAGCTTCGATAATAGTGTTCTTATTTCACTACCTAATTAATTTTTGTGTACATTTTCATCTGCTTGATAGTAACAAAAATTTAGTTTGTGACGGAATAAGACAGAAATTAAATTGAGTAAAAACAATTATTTAATGGAATAAGTTAATGGAAGTAAAAGTATCATGCACAACCACATCGAGGAAGAAAAAGCTACAATTTGAACCGACTATTTGCATAAATTAAACATAATAAATTGGAAATTGCTTCGCTATTTTGCATTAATTATCAGGATTAGATTTGCAAACAAATGTATTTACCTAGTCAGACATCCGTCTTAATTGATACTTAAAAGAACAAGTAGTTCCAGTGTAATGATCAAAATGCAAAATTTATAAAGTTTGAAATTTAATTGTGATTTAATTACATTTATGTGGGATCACTCAATAACAAAATTAATTTTTTAAATGCAAAAAACAACTTGCAAAACTTTTTCAAAAATGGAGCTCACCGCTAACATTGTATGTTATTCATAATATAGAATAGAATTATGTTATAGTTACCCAATCCAAAGCTGAATTTTGAGTAAATCATAATTATACAATCGTACTTTATTAAAAACACTGAAATTTTTTCTTAAATTTAAAGAAAAAGGAAAATTTTTTACCAAAAACGATATTAATGTTCCTCAAGATTTAGGAAACTGAAGAAAAATGTTGAACTCATAAACTCTTTTCGACTAGAAAATGATGAAAATCTTGCTATAAAGCCAAAAATTCTTGTTCCAAGTAAAAATCTTGCTAGAGACTAATAAGTATAAATAAATAAAAATTTATAAAATCNGCCAAAAATTCTTGTTCCAAGTAAAAATCTTGCTAGAGACTAATAAGTATAAATAAATAAAAATTTATAAAATCGAAACATAAATGCTTCATTTATTGGATTTATGTAATCGAATAAGTAACCGAAAATATCTTTAGTTATATCCCCAAAGTCGGTGTCATATAAGGATACTTTTNTTATGTAATCGAATAAGTAACCGAAAATATCTTTAGTTATATCCCCAAAGTCGGTGTCATATAAGGATACTTTTCCTTCAAATCTTAAATTCCAATTTTTTTACTAGAATTTGAAGATTTTTGTTTAAAAAATAGCGTGAAAAAGGTAAATATTGGTTAAAATCTGCAAAAAACATTAGNTTATGTAATCGAATAAGTAACCGAAAATATCTTTAGTTATATCCCCAAAGTCGGTGTCATATAAGGATACTTTTTCTTCAAATCTTAAATTCCAATTTTTTTACTGNTTCTTCAAATCTTAAATTCCAATTTTTTTACTGGAATTTGAAGATTTTTGTTTAAAAAATAGCGTGAAAAAGGTAAATATTGGTTAAAATCTGCAAAAAACATTAGTAAAACTATTTCTTCCTAAAACCTAAAATTTTTCAAAAATTTTCCTTTGATGTATTTTTTTAAAACCCGATGAAATAACAAACGGAAAAAAATTTTTTCTGTTACAAATTTTCCTAAATTTTGGAAAAATTGATTGCATTTGATATCCAAAAATATGTACCAGATTAATAATCTGCACTAAATTGACGATGGATTCACGTATCGCTTACCCAAATTCACAAGGGATATTTAGTAAATTAGCTTAGAATTTAATCGGTAATCTATGGGTAGTTGATCGTGTGTGGTGATGCATTTTATTCAATCCAAAGAATTATCCTCTCGACGATTTATTCGACAGCTTTTGTCTAGACGAAAGACGAACAAAATTCAAATTGATGCGCTAAGCCTGTGACAATGGGTAGTAAATGCGACATAGACAGGAAATTTTACANGACGATGGATTCACGTATCGCTTACCCAAATTCACAAGGGATATTTAGTAAATTAGCTTAGAATTTAATCGGTATTCTATGGGTAGTTGATCGTGTGTGGTGATGCATTTTATTCAATCCAAAGAATTATCCTTTCGACGATTTATTCGACAGCTTTTGTCTAGACGAAAAAAGAACAAAATTCAAATTGATGCGCTAAGCCTGTGACAATGGGTAGTAAATGCGACATAGACAGGAAATTTTACACTAAGGACGGGAGAGATCAGCTAAAAATGCAATTGTAGTAATTAAAGCCGCAAATTAAATCATAAATATCTTTGAGTTACAAGTAAAGTTAATATTNAAAAATGCAATTGTAGTAATTAAAGCCGCAAATTAAATCATAAATATCTTTGAGTTACAAGTAAAGTTAATATTCGCCACGCAAACACACACAAGCTTAGCTATAGTGTTGTGTCTGTTATAGAAAATCAGTAATATACGCTAGCAATTTCAAAAATCAACAATATGTTGTCACAAATTAATTTGTCTTCAAATGAGCAGAAATATTCGAGATTTAGTATGAAAACCGAATCAAGTTAAAAATTAAATGGATGTTGAAACTTTGACGTACAGTCAACAGTAAAAAAAATTATGCTCATCTGCAATGAAATGTTTCATTTTATTAAATTATTTTAACAAAAATTATGCCGAATTCATCAAATAAACTTTATTGTGAAAGGAAAAAATAACACAATTCGGCGGACAAAGGAAAGTATGTANTGCCGAATTCATCAAATAAACTTTATTGTGAAAGGAAAAAATAACACAATTCGGCGGACAAAGGAAAGTATGTATACATGTTTTGTACACTAAAATGGACAAAAGTGACTTTTAACAAAAATTTTAATAATCTACATTGTATTGAACTTTCATAGAAAATTGTCATAATAAAATTAATTTTTTTTAACAACCGTCAGGAACTCATTTGCTCATACTTCCAGATGATTCTCGCATAAAAAGGAATAATATTCCTAAACTGAACTAAAAGTGACAAAGTGGGCGAAGAGAAAACTCCTGCAGCCTATTGTTTGCATTCTCTCTTAGTTTATGTGAAAGTACTCTTGACCATACATGGGCAAAGTGCCCTCGTGCCCTCTCGATGAGGGTAGCCCTGAGGGCGCGAGGATAGGTATTAGCATGTGGGCAGAAGAGCAGACTTAAATCGTGAAGACATGAGGGCAGGGGTTGGTTCGTGAGGGCAGGAGGGCAGATTTGGGTAGTGATGACATTAGGGCAGGCTTGGTTTTTCAGGTCAGGAGTTTAGATTTGGATCGTGAGGGCACTAGGCCAGTTAACTTGCCCGCACATAAACATTTAATTTCTGTTATACCCCTATTTCTGTGTATTTATATTGAAATCTAGTTTAAAATGCAAACGTAATGATCGAGCTTAATTTTTATTTTTTTTTTGGAAAATAATTAAACCAGCAAGCAATCATAAAGAAATGCGCTTGTTTTTTTTTATCAAAAAATTCCAAGTTGTCAACAAACACGGTAATAATATTTAGAAATACAACAATACCATTTAAAAGTACGTTGTCATCATTTTTTTAGTTTCTCTTGTCTTCTTTGTGTCTGGGTCTAGACCCTTGTTCCGACACCAATTTCTAAATGATTCGCTTTATTTGCATCGGAATATTTCTCCCTTTTTGATTCTTACATGAGCAAAGTGCCCTCCTCCTCTCTCGATGAGGGCAGGAGGGCAGACCTAATTGATGGCAGCAATGTAGACTTGATTCGTGAGGGCGTGAGGGCAGTTAACATGCCCATGTAAGCCCTTCACATCACTCAAACAGATTTCTACTTCTGATTTCCTACTTTTTTCAAATTGATCCCGTACTTTAAAAAATATTTACTAACCAAAAAACCCTAAAAGACAAAATTTATTCTGGCTTTAAAGTCACTACAGTTTCGACAAAAAATATTTCTCATTACAAATCTCTTTTAATATAAAATTGTCTTGTGTAGGGAAAGACCCTATGTATTTTTTTGCTTGTCTATTTCAATCAATAACTTTATCCAATGTCTAGGATAGCTATGCAGCATGTGTTAATAGAAAAACAACTGTTGAGAGTAAGAGTCACTTACTCTGAAATGGAGTAGGGTGACCTAATGTCTGTGAAAAAGTAAACAAGTTAGGGGATTATCCAATGACAAATTAACATAAATTCTCTTATGACTATGAAATTTATTATTTTCCACATGCTATTGAATCAGAATAAGTTTAGATGACATTACTACTAAAAAGAGTATAAATTAAAATACTCCTGGTACATTTAGTAAAAAAATGGTTTAAGTTGACATTCATTTTCGTAAGACAAGTTCATCTTACCTTAGTTATTCTGCATCAATTTACCTTAATCATTTTGACTAAAACGCTAAAACNAACATAAATTCTCTTATGACTATGAAATTTATTATTTTCCACATGCTATTGAATCAGAATAAGTTTAGATGACATATTACTACTAAAAAGAGTATAAATTAAAATACTCCTGATACATTTAGTAAAAAAATGGTTTAAGTTGACATTCATTTTCGTAAGACAAGTTCATCTTACCTTAGTTATTCTGCATCAATTTACCTTACCTTAATCATTTTGACTAAAAGGCAAAAAACAGAAAATAAATAACTGCGCAACCCAATTGACGAGTATTTTTGAACAAGAATATTTAACGATGCCAATAAAATTTCTCTTTGGTTCAAAAATGACCATCTATGAGGCTACGCACGGTGTCAAGGCGCAAAAGGTATCAAGTTTAACAACACCCCAAACAAATTCAGTCTCATAATTTTGTTCCAACATGCTGTATAACATTAATCTTCAAAAAACTTTCTCCCTGGGGCTCACTTTTCTGACTTTTAGTCAACGTTGAGTATAAAATGAGCCTAATTTGATAGAACACGCTGTGTGCTCTTCTTTTCAAACTCTTTCTCACTTACGATGATAATTCTTATTGTTTTTCCTAACCGTTGTCCCTCCGATTAGATATGAGTTGTTTTCATTCAACTTATATCTGCGTGTATTCGCACTTCAAATCAACAATACTACTTTTTATCTTTGTAATAGATGTAGTTTGTTCATTCTTCTCCTGAATTTAAATGGTGAGCTTCTGTCGAAAATCTAAAGGATTATAACTACTAGGTCAAATGGCAAGATCTCTACCATTATACCTTATAATTTACATTCCTCATTTGATATTATGAACTCAGCGGGATACGAAAATATGATTAAAAGGGAGAAGTGATTAATATCTTGCGCTCCTTTCTGACATTCAATAGGATTTCATGGAAAATGATTAACTCTTCGCTGACTGAGGTGAGGGATGATGGCGTTGGAGGCCATTCATCTCATCTCAACGGAAATTTTTATTAGTAATAGGGCTCCTTTTCTTCCTCCACACTTTCTTCTTAATAAACTAATGAGATTAGCGTCTAGTAGTTTTTATTTTTTTAATAAAAAGTATTAATCTAGATNGTCTAGTAGTTTTTATTTTTTTAATAAAAAGTATTAATCTAGATGTGACTGAGATAGTTTTGAGTTTTGAGTTTTGTCAATCTAACTTTTAGCATAGAAAACGTGTATTTCGTGCACTTCGTGATCCCTAGTTGCGCAATATCCTGAATTTTATGATGTGATCCTTGGTGAGGAAGAAGGTATCAATTACTGACCGCTGCTGATGCTGCTAACTGCTTCAGATTCAGGTTTTAGAGGTTATGAGAGAATGTGGTATGAGTTGATTCTGACGCATGTCGGTGTGTGTTAAAAAAAATTTTTTTAAGGAATATTAAGGGCTTGATTGGGATACCATTTGTATTTTCTCGAATTACCTGTATGGCCACTAAAAGAAAAGGATCTAGCCCTGGGCTTTTTTTTTTNATACCATTTGTATTTTCTCGAATTACCTGTATGGCCACTAAAAGAAAAGGATCTAGCCCTGGGCTTTTTTTTTTATTTTTCTAACGTTTTAACCCAGGCACCAACACCAACGTCAACAGGGCCGTCTTTGCGTTTATGCTTCAATATANATTTTTCTAACGTTTTAACCCAGGCACCAACACCAACGTCAACAGGGCCGTCTTTGCGTTTATGCTTCAATATATTCTACTAAATCTATAGGTTTGTTAAAATTAATTTAAGCAGTAACCTTAAAATTTTTATATACATTCATACAGGATTTTATAGGTTTAGGTATGAATTTATTTCGGTATTGATAGAGAATTTTAGCACTGCGTCAACTCAGGTTAATGACGTCTCTATTTCTGATTTTCAATATGGATGTCAATTTCATTGCATTGTATTATAAAAATGTGCTAATACTTAGCATATTTTACATCAAAATAAATTTAGTCATTTCTCACTAAAATTCTTAGTTTTTGAAGTAATAACTAGAATAAAACAATCACGTTTATTAATTTATCTAAAGGAAAGTGAATTATATTTAAAANTAGAATAAAACAATCACGTTTATTAATTTATCTAAAGGAAAGTGAATTATATTTAAAATCAAATTTATTCCAGGTACAAAATATTATTTGTGCTGTTTCAAAAATTATTGTCCTAAAGACTTGAAACAGTCTGACTATCGTCGCTAAACATTCGCCAAGCTTTCTGTCTGGTAACAAAATTTTCAAAATATAACATTGTACTCTAGCAGAAATATACTGTAATTAGTATTTTTATCACCACTGAAAGTTACTTTTGACCCATGCTCTTTTGCTGGAGAAAGTGTGGTGACACAAATTTTTGTCAATTGAACTCCATAAACCACATTTTTTTTTGTGATAGCGTTTACAGTTTCAGAAAGATTATGAGAAAGTAGATAGGAGAATTTTTTTTAATCGAGTCTCTGCTACAACTTAAAAAAATAGTACAATTTTTTGAAAATTGTTATTTCGGAATATTTGTTTGGGAAACCTAACTTCTCATTTACATTGTCCCAAAATAATGTTCCAAATTACAATTTAAAAAAATCGTAACTCTTTTTCTAGTTGTCGCAAAGACTTGATTAAAAAAATCCTCCTCTCTACATTTGAATGATCATTTACATTTAAATTTTCATTTAAATAAATCAATACATTTGAATTTCTGAAACCGTAAACACTATCACAAAAAAAAATTGGTTTATGGAGTTCAATTGACAATAAATTATGTCACCACGCTTTCTCCAGCAAAGACCATGGGTCAAAAGTAACTTCTAATGGAAACAAAAATACTGGTTGGAGTGTATATAAATATTGGATGATTTTCAAAAAGATATTGTCTCTAGAATTTTAGCCATATTTCAACTTAATTATATTTTGTCTTATATTTCTATTATTGTTTTATTATTATTATTATTTCAATGCTAACCTTAGTGACAAGGAGCAGTTGAAAAGAAATTTTATATAAATATATGGCAAATTCTAAAAACTCACTCTTCATATTTGTATCTTCTATGAGTGTTACCATAGGTATTGTACATTTAATTAGTTCGTTTATTAAAAAAGTTATTTTATAAATATAAAAAAAACAATCAATGAAAAATTTTATACAAATTTTGAGGAAAGGTGGTTTGAGTGTTACGGCACTGAATTACTTATCCGAAAGTATTATATTGGGTTTTAGTGCAACAGGTACTTTTCCCTTTTCTTCCTAGCTTAAAGAAATGACAGTTTTACCTGGAGCTATAGAGAGAAAAAAAAAAACAGAAAAAATTTGAAACAGCAACAACAATGAAGCAGAAGCAAAATATACTTGTGAGTTTATATTATTGTCAGACAGTGAGGCTGAAGGAGTCCCAAAAAAATTACAGGTATGAAATACACAGGTAAACTTTTGTTTAGATCTTCAGTCACTTCGCATCTCTCTACCCTGTTGCTACATAAAAAAATACCTTCATCTGAGTTCAAAATCACTAACTCTTAAAACATTTATTAAAATTGTTGAAACTGTTTTAATTTTGTGAATTGAAATTTTTTCCCGGTACTGTGAAAAAAATTTCCACAAGTTTGACAATCAGTTTAATGAAAATGATACCTCAAAGTGCTAAATTTAGACTCAAGTCTTTGAATCAAAAATAATGACACTTTATACGATAAATTAAAGTTTAGAAATCAGTGGGTGTAAAATGTGGTTGAAAATTAGGACAAGGTAGTGAAGTGTTAATTGTTTTTATTTTATTGTGACCAAATCTTCCAGTTCAGTTGAATTTGGGAAAGTTTTGGGTGATTGGTTGATTCAGTTGCTTTCATGAAATGGCAACTATCGGCTTCTCCAAAGTNTGACAATCAGTTTAATGAAAATGATACCTCAAAGTGCTAAATTTAGACTCAAGTCTTTGAATCAAAAATAATGAAACTTTATACGATAAATTAAAGTTTAGAAATCAGTGGGTGTAAAATGTGGTTGAAAATTAGGACAGGGTAGTGAAGTGTTAATTGTTTTTATTTTGTTGTGACCAAATCTTCCAGTTCAGTTGGATTTGGGAAAGTTTTGGGTGATTGGTTGATTCAGTTGCTTTCATGAAATGGCAACTATCGGCTTCTCCAAAGTTTTTATTTTGGACAAGTATTTTACAGAGTTGCAAAAATTTTGGGAGACTGAAAAAAAACTACAAGGGATGCAGTCAGGTAAATCATAAATAAACGCCAATGAACTTGGATTTAGTTTGATGCTCAACTTCACTAAATTTTCCCTTCTTTTCTTTGATGGTATCAATAGACATCAATATATTACCTTTTTTCTTCATAAAATCATAACCAATTGTGTTGAATATAAGATATTTAAATTTTATCACCTAGTTTTGACCACAGTCAACAAAAGACGATTTTTTTTCTTCCTTGGTCATATCAATTTTTACCGGTAGAACCACATACGGTCATATTTGTATAACAGTAGGTNATTTTTTTTCTTCCTTGGTCATATCAATTTTTACCGGTAGAACCACATACGGTCATATTTGTATAACAGTAGGTCAACTTGAATTCCGGAAAACCATTTTATCATAATTGAAGTTGAAACGTCTCAATTTTTCAATTTGGTTATATTTTTGGACCGATATTAACTTCCAACACCTGGAAGGATATAGTATTGGTCAAGGTGCTAGGATAGTNTGGTTATATTTTTGGACCGATATTAACTTCCAACACCTGGAAGGATATAGTATTGGTCAAGGTGCTAGGATAGTAATGTCTATCCCTAAAAAATGAACAGAATGTATTTTTTTTTGTTCTATTTTAGTCTTAAGTTAGTTTTTATCTCCTTAAGACCCTTTGGGCTGTACAGTATGTTTGGAATACAAATGTGATGAAACCAGTAGACAACCGCGGACATTCAATGAGATAACGTTGGCAAGGCAAGTTATGAAGCAACAAAATTTTTTTATGTTATTTCTTTTTTGAGTCGGTTTTCAACTAGGATTAAACCATCTAAAATCCGGGTACATGACTGAAAGTAATTTCAAATACTTTATAAGAAAAAACTTTAAAATTGAAATTGAGGAATTAGTATTTCGTGTGATTTTTTCTTACAGCAAGTAAACTTCAGCCGCCAAGAACTAAAAGTGAGTGAAGCAATTTGGTTCAAACAAGAAATTAAAGTTTGGGATCCATGAGTTAGTTCTAAGGAAAACATTGTAATTGGAAATATTACTATTTTTTAAAATACTAATTGAAAATTGGCTATGAGGAGAGGTACAAGAGTGTTAAGTTGGTATTTAACGAACATTTATTTACACATCTTTGGGAAATAGATAAGGGATCATAAAATGTGTTACCCAGCACATGAATGCCGGTAGTTACCCATAACAGATGTTTTTATAGGCAAATATTTTTATTCGTATATGTGAAACAGGATTATCCAATATCAAAATATTAAATTAACTTTTCCAAGCAATACCCAAATTCTTTGTTAAATTTATAGAAAATATTACTAAAGGGAGGACAAATATTTAGAAAAATTAAAAATCATAAAATCTTTCCGGGGAAAGGTTTGTGAAAAGCAAAAAAAAATAATAAGGAAGTTTTGAAGTGTATGTTCAAGTACCCTCGGCTTCATTTTTATAAATCNAAATCTTTCCGGGGAAAGGTTTGTGAAAAGCAAAAAAAAATAATAAGGAAGTTTTGAAGTGTATGTTCAAGTACCCTCGGCTTCATTTTTATAAATCACAGTAGCAAAGGTGCTGAAACAAAAAGTTTGTCTATTACCAACAAATGAATATTGTTACGCGAAAATGATTTTTTTTATATTTACATGCTCAATATTGGAAATGGTGAATGTCAATACTTTATTTCAAAGGGACTCAACAATATCCTAATGTTAGAGACGCTACACCTACCAATTCTACTCCATGTTTTAGCTTAGGAAAGACGGGTTGACACCTCAGGTTTTATTTTACAGATATACCAGCTATTTATCTTTCTTAGATTTATAATCTAGAGCCGGTTTCGGCTAGAGATGATTTTACAGTTGCTACGGTGTATTAGTTGCACACAAATTTTGACATTTGTAGCGTGGATAGCTCTCCGAAGTCACTATGTATTCATGTAGGCTGGTGCAAATCATGGTAGGTCGTTTTGTGCTACTAACTAGTACACTATTGTTAAATGCCAAGTTTTCCTATTATTTTAACATTTTGGCGTCAACAATTACAAATGAAACTCACACTGCTTCACTTCATGTACTTCTAGATACCTGATATCAAAAGATTAATACATTACGCTTCAACTCAATTTAAAATTTTCCATATTTAGCTTACAATTTAACAAGACATTGTATTAAAATCCCCAAGGTTGGGTCAAATTTATCTTAAAAAATTGGGAGTGAGAGTATGTTAGCTAGTCAAACTGTGTTTTGTCTACAATACACAAGCTCTGTGCACCGAAGTTTTATGGATGACACCAAACTGTTCATATGGCTCGCATATTAACCGGCCTCGTTGATTTATTTGTGCGTTTTCTACTTTTAACATAATGGTTTCATATTACAGTTGTTCCCCCAATTTTTAGTTTTATCCAGATATATCTGAATTACTAATTATTAAGCTTATGTGTTTTACATTTGCTGATTCAATAACGATTACAAACAAGAAACTTTGTTACAAAATCAGTTNTATTAAGCTTATGTGTTTTACATTTGCTGATTCAATAACGATTACAAACAAGAAACTTTGTTACAAAATCAGTTAAAATATTAGGCATCTAGTAATACAAATTATTCAAATAATAGTCACCGAAAATAATTATAAATTAGTGACAGTAAACTAGGCCAATGGTAACTAGTCACAAGGAAAGCTAGTCACAAAAGTGTAGTCAAAAACTAAGCTCAATAGAGGTAAAAATACTGCGGAAATAAATTCCACAGAGTAGTCCGTACAACTATTTGAAGCTAGGTAGTTTTTTGACAATAAAAAACTCTGAGCAAAGTAATACACACGTAAACAAAAACATAGCATATGCACCGTAATAACACTAGAACCATCCATATACATAACAATATTGTATATACTTACGATGATAAAATATTACCTGCTAAAGTTTTTGCGGTAGAGAATCTGAGAGGTGGCTGAACTAGCGAGAAGCGTTGAAATGTAAATAGCTCATGAGATGTCGGCTGGTGTGCCTGAAGTCAAAGAATCTTTCCGCAGCTAAATTTCCAGAAACATATTCAAGTATCTGGACCATATTAGAATAACATAATTAGAAACATGAATTGACAAAAATACCACAACGCCATAAATATTTCGCTTTAGCCAGACGGTGCGATGAACAAATGGCCGTATATACAGACAGATACAAATAGTGTGTAAAGTGACTCTTACTCCTGAGTCATGACTGTGACTCTGACTTTATGAATTATTTGGGAGTCAGAGTCATTATATGACTCTGACTCACTCCCTGTTTGAGGGTTAGTCAACTCATCAGTAGCAGAGTCTTGACTCTTGTGCGTTTCTTGCCCAGAAGCCGATTTTTGTATTCATTCATGTTCAAACACGTTTCATTAATCTTATTCATTGCGTTCATTTTACTTAAGAATGTTTACTCTTTCTGATATATATCATCTGGTNTATTAAGCTTATGTGTTTTACATTTGCTGATTCAATAACGATTACAAACAAGAAACTTTGTTACAAAATCAGTTCAAATATTAGACATCTGCTAATACAAATTATTCAAATAATAGTCACCGAAAATAATTATAAATTAGTGACAGTAAACTAGGCCAATGGTAACTAGTCACAAGGAAAGCTAGTCACAAAAGTGTAGTCAAAAACTAAGCTCAATAGAGCTAAAAATACTGCGGAAATAAATTCCACAGAGTAGTCCGTACAACTATTTGAAGCTAGGTAGTTTTTTGACAATAAAAAATTCTGAGCAAAGTAATACACACGTAAACAAAAACATAGCATATGAACCGTAATAACACTAGAACCATCCATATACATAACAATATTGTATATACTTACGATGATAAAATATTACCTGCTAAAGTTTTTGCGGTAGAGAATCTGAGAGGTGGCTGAACTAGCGAGAAGCGTTGAAATGTAAATAGCTCATGAGATGTCGGCTGGTGTGCCTGAAGTCAAAGAATCTTTCCGCAGCTAAATTTCCAGAAACATATTCAAGTGTCTGGACCATATTAGAATAACATAATTAGAAACATGAATTGACAAAAATACCACAACGCCATAAATATTTCGCTTTAGCCAGACGGTGCGATGAACAAATGGCCGTATATACAGACAGATACAAATAGTGTCTAAAGTGACTCTTACTCCTGAGTCATGACTGTGACTCTGACTTTATGAATTATTTGGGAGTCAGAGTCATTATATGACTCTGACTCACTCCCTGTTTGAGGGTTAGTCAACTCATCAGTAGCAGAGTCTTGACTCTTGTGCGTTTCATTAATCTTATTCATTGCGTTCATTTTACTTAAGAATGTTTACTCTTTCTGATATATATCATCTGGTTGCGTTTTGTGTTTCTCCCATTCTTACGAACTTTTAATTAAGAATGGAGGATGATTGTATTGTGCTAAATGTGGAAAATTGTCCAGTTAATGAAAGTCAAAGTTTATCAACATCGATTCAAGATAATCTAAATTTACAAAAGGAGAGAAAAAACAAAGTGACGTCTACAATTTATAGAAATTTTATAGTTTATAAAAATTTTCTCAATATTTAAAAGAAGATATTAAACATTTTTTAATTACTCAGNTATAGAAATTTTATAGTTTATAAAAATTTTCTCAATATTTAAAAGAAGATATTAAACATTTTTTAATTACTCAGAGTCAGAGTCAGAGTCAGCTCGCGAAAATATGGGGAGTCAGAGTCATGACTCCTGAGTCAACTCCTANTATAGAAATTTTATAGTTTATAAAAATTTTCTCAATATTTAAAAGAAGATATTAAACATTTTTTAATTACTCAGCGTCAGAGTCAGAGTCAGAGACAGCTCGCGAAAATATGGGGAGTCAGAGTCATGACTCCTGAGTCAACTCCTAAACTACAGTAAGTCAGAGTCAGTGACTCGGGAGCCAATGACTCTGACTCAGTGAGATTTCGGAGTCACTTTACACACTAGATACGAAAAATTACAATGCCCTTGTCATACTAATCTCGTCGATAGGTAATACACTTAATACTATTGAATATATCTAAAATAAAATTAAAAAAATAAATTAAGAAAAAACTAGCAAATATAGGTGAAAATCATTTTCAAATATTTTTTAAAGACTAGTTTTACGTGTTACTATTTATCCCTAACTTGCTACCTTTGACTAGCAATAGGTGACTATCTCCCTTGTACTAAACATCACGGAAAGCCTGTTGCTACCTTATATTTTACGATGTAATTGATAGTAACAGAGTGAACCTATTCTTGAATTTTAACTTCTTTGTATAACTATAGTTGGTTGATATTGATATGCACTTTCACAGCAATCAAATTTTAGCAGAAGGATACATAAAAGTTTAAATATGAAGATTCCATAGATATGGAGTAAATATATTAAAAATGCTACTGTTGGAAACAGACAGATATTGAAAACATTTGCATAACCCGTTCGACCACACTATTCGTGGTCGATAATGAGTAGAGCGTCTTATTTTAAGGGCTTAATAAAATGTATTCAGGTTCTACAGAAGAGCAGACATGGAAAGAGTGCTCTGAAGACAACAATAAAACATTTCCCTGTTGAAGTGGATAACTTCTACCTCTCCATTCGATTGTTGTGGAGTCTGGACTCGGTTGTTTTAAAGATAGAGTAATTCTTGGAAGGTGAAAAGGGAAAAAATATAATCTTTGAAATAGCTCCAAGGGGTCTGTCCTCAATCCTTCCTCAAGAAAATAAATAGAAGTATCATTAGAAAAGATCTTCTCTTGTTTTCATCTTCACCAAAAAAAAATGCTTATAGCATAGAACAGATTATAGGTTCGAAACCGAAAAATTTAGACCTTAACATTGTACATTAGCAACACTTTTTATACGTGGATGATTTTTATAAGGTACCATACATAACATACACTTTGTTACAAGTTTTAATCGGATTTGTTGCAAAAAACATAATAAAATAGACAATTACGTTGCAGACGAGAATGCACTAGTCAGACATGAACATTGTTGCAACAAGGCATACTATTCTTTCTGACTTAATCAAAACATTTAAGGACTACCCAATCTGGAAAAAATAATTTCAAAAATTTTCACTTACAATTTCTAACTCTGTGGATACTGTGTAATCTATACAGCATTTATAAACCACAAAATATAAAAATTTATATTCAGAAAGAAATGCCTTTGAATTAAGGTACTATTGTTTTTGATATTCATTAGAGTTAAAACAATGGGATGAGGCTGGGCAAACTACAAGAATTTTGAAAATGACGTATTTTAAATATTAATTTGCATTTGGGTTTTGCTTTGTTTTATTTTAGTTTATTATAAATCATCACAAAAGTAATAAAAATCTCGTAATCCTCATGACATCGGGTGTGTCAAAATATTTTAAGAATCAGGACAGCGTACAATGACGCTAGTTTGACAATAGTGTCACAAGTTTATGGTCAGTTAATTGACAATGCCTAGTTATTATCATTCACAAATTACAANAGTTTGACAATAGTGTCACAAGTTTATGGTCAGTTAATTGACAATGCCTAGTTATTATCATTCACAAATTACAACTTACTTAACTATTTTCAGAAATTTTCTTAAAGTTAAAACTCTAAATTTTTGAAAGGATCAAAAAAAAATTATCGAATAAATGAAATATGTGCTGGTTTTATGTTTGAAAACAGAAAAGTGTGTCAAACAGTTAGNAGCTACTTAACTATTTTCAGAAATTTTCTTAAAGCTAAAACTCTAAATTTTTGAAAGGATCAAAAAAAATTATCGAATAAATGAAATATGTGCTGGTTTTATGTTTGAAAACAGAAAAGTGTGTCAAACAGTTAGCTAAATGCATTGAAATAAATAAGATGTTTTATAGTTAAAATATCATTTCATTAAAAATTTGCATAATATTCATAAATCTTCAGTTGAGATTTGGATACAGGGTTAATTGTAAAAAAATTAGAGTTTAAAGTGGTAATTCTTCTTTATCTTCTATCTCGACAGCGTGACAAAAGTCGTAACAATGACATAAGATCATTATAATTTGAATTTCATGACAAACAAAGTAGGGATTTTCAAAATACATAACTTATTCAAGTCATCACCACTGGACCATTTTAGCAAAACTTTTCATTTTTGAAATTAACTCTAGGGTTTAAAATTTATTTTTGATTAAAAAATTTGATCAAAAGTTATAGGTCTTGAATTTAATTACAAAAAGCTTCAAATAAAAGCTCCAATTTTCCATTGTTTTTAAGAAATGTGAAATATACAATATTATACATAGTACTGGCGAATTGGCGCTAAAATTTTAAATTGACTGTCTTAAAATAACACTTTGTGTCTGATATATTATATACTAAAATGGTGAAGCTAAGCAACTATACTTTTAAAATTTGAAAATAAAAATCTAAATTATTGTTTCGAAAAAATTCATAACAACCACCGATTGGTCTAACAGAGTTAAAATTTTTATACAGTAGTATTAATCGTATGTAGATGAGAATCCTATTTTCACACAAAAAATTATTCAAAATGAAATTCAAGACTACTAACTCTTGTGTTAATAATTTCCCCATATTAATTTATTTCCACAGATTCGTCCCATGAGAAAGCTCATCTTCAACAACGCCTAAAGAGCCTTAGTTCGGAACTCGTATCACTTCGAAATCATCTTCATGTGAACAATAACAATAGCGACAACAATGCTCAAAATAACAACAGCACTAACCAACACGGTATCCTAAGTTCGAATCCTATCCATCAGTCTATACCGAATGGACCAAATCCTCATAATCCTAGTCATCGAATCTTACCTACTGTCCATCATCCAAATGGACCAATCAGAGCAACAACAGTCATGGGACATCATTCATCTATGCCAACTGGACATACTGCTGGAGGGTACACAAAACCTCTTCCACCTCGTCCACCTTCGAGTTCAGGTCCTCAAAGTCTCTCACATGGCCTACCTGGGAGTGTCACACTCCCAACCAATCAGAATCACCTTTCAACAACCCATCAACCTGTTCCATATTATGTCAATCAACAATTTCCAAAAGGTTAGAATTTAATATTAATTATTGCTTTCTAATAATTCTAAAATCATGGTTAATCCGGTTATAGTGAAAGTCCGGGTATAACGAAATGAAAGTCCCTGGTTGATATCGATTGGTAGTGTTTTTCATGTTGACATATTCGGTTAAAATAAAATCGGCTATAGTGAAACTCCGGATATCGTGATACAAGAATTCAGAATATAGTAAACCAGTAAACTTCGCCTAAGTACACTTTTTTGAAAATCTCTTGTTATGATCTTGGTAACACATTGCATGAAGATTTAACTCGGCTAAGCCGAACCTCGGCTACCCAGGAGCTAAATATTCCGGTCCCTTTTAATTGTTTGTATCGGAGGTTTACTGTATGAAGGAATTTTGTCCGGTTATAATGAAATTTCTTTAATGATGTAGTGCAATGACTTTTCAAAATCTTTTTTTCTTGTAAAACTACTACGAGCGGATAACAAAGACATTAGTCTCTAAAGACCTGATATAAAATACTCTTTGGTTTAGCTGTAAAAAGTGACAAAGTTTCAATTTGCGAATAAGGAATAGCTTAAAGAGGAACTCTTATTGTCCACAGTATTTGTTTTAGAGAGTAGTTTATTCTAATTTCAATGAAATTTTCCACACATATTATGATATTTGATATTTAATCAGACTCATATTTTTAATTTTCTGCAAAATTTACGATTTCGCGCAAGTTTGACGTGTTCAGCCGCCATTTTAGTCAAATTTGGGACCTGTTTTTCACAGTGAAAAAAATCGTAAAAGAGTGAGGTTTTTTGGCATTACACTAGGTATAACAATCCTCCGAGTTTTTTTTAAATCTTGACTTTAGTTAAAATATTTGCCGCTAGGTGTACCACAATCGAAGCAATACAAAATAATACATACAATAGTTGGCACATTAAACAAAATAAAATACGATGAATGTGTCAAAACTCGAATGTTGAAGTTATATTGAGATTTCCAGAACACAAGCTCACTTTGGTCATAGATTATAGTGGGTTAAATGTCAAATTTTTTGAACTAGTAACCATTCCAAATTTACTGTTACCATTAACTTTGTTTGCTACTTCAAAAAGTTTGACTTTTGACCCACTGTCATTTATACCTAAAGGGTCCTTCTGATCTGTAATTTTCATTTGGATTTCGACATTAATTCTGACTCAATGAATAAATTTTTTCTTTCAAGTTATGTTTTATTCACAAATTTATTGAAAAGTACTTTAATCCAACGTTGTAGCCTTTTGAGATTAATATAATGCTTTGCCTATTTCAGATATTGCTTAAAATATTGATTTCTTTTACAAAGTGAAGTATTATAACATCAGCTTAATTTAGTAATAAGAAATTTTCAGTTGGTAAAGATTATACTTTGTAAAATTACTGTTTGAAAATCATGAGGCTACGACATGGGTGTAAAATACTTTTGTTAACCCTGTAGAATAATTTTATGAATTTTATTTTTAAAGAAATATATCTGTTCCTGTTGGTTTAATGACGCTCCAAGTACATAAAATTAACATTTCAAAAACTACTTTTCAACTTTATCATAATCAGAACTCAAAACAGGGCAATTAAAATATGCTTTCCCGCAATTTTAAAACTTTAATTGCATATAAAAACTTAAAACATAGATTATGTCCTACAACTATTTTAGTTTTGTTTTACTATTTGGTCACAATATAAAATAAAATTGTGAAAAATTATGTCTAATTTGACTATTGGTTTCTTAATTATTTCTCCTTCGTATTGTATTCTAAAATTTTCTCTTACTTTTTTTTGAACGTTTGAAATAGTTGCTTGCCTTTTAATCTTGACAACTTATCATAATTTCGAAACTTTTATTAACTTCAATACTTATTCTAATAATATATACTTTACCGTTTTTATCACTCATTTTTTTGGAAATTTTAGATTCCTGCTATATTTCAACCATTTTAAAACTTTTTGTACAAATTTGAAACTACTGCTATTTTTTAATTCCATTTCATACACTTATAATGCAAGTTTTAGGAAATTCTTTATAGTTTATTTAAGCCGGTTTTAGCAGTTTTCATAGTAAGTGATAAGTTTATAGGTTTTAAAGTTCATGTTGCCGACCCTAAACACATTTCAGTTACTTTCTAATCACCTATCCAACTTCAGTTCATCATGTAAAACTACTCTAATTCTGATAAATCATACCTATAGAGTTGAATACATGGAATGTCTTTCCTGATTGGTTTATTTGTGTTTCAGATGTACTACGTGGTGACATAACATCAGAAGACAAACCCAGTGGCTCAATGTTAGGGACTCGAACAACATCTTCAGGTGGAGATGCAACGCCCTCTGTTTCTTCACACTCCTCCTTTAAATTATCTATAAAAAGTGCAAAAAATTTAGCAACTGGTTCCAACTATTACTCTCAACACAAAAAAGTTCAACTTTCAGCAGTAGAAGATTTGATTCATTTACCTGGACCGTTGACAGAAGACTCTCTTATTCGTTGCCTTCAGGCTCGCTGTTCAGCTTCTAAACATTTCGTAAGTCATAGTTTATAGCTATAGTCAGTTTGTCACCGACTCTCTACATGGTAATAGATTTTATGAACCTGTTAATTGAATTGAACTCAGGCGAGAAAAATTTGAAGACGCGCGCGGTTTTATTGATAATAATATGAAGAAAAATTATACTCTACAGCTACCTCCTTGTAACAGGTTTTGAGTACTAACTCACACCCATATTGATCTTACTGCTGAATTCACAATTTGAAATTGTAAGAATGGTTGATAGTTCTGAATGTCGGGAACTTTTTGTACTCACTTCGAGCTAAGCATGCTAATGAGCATACAGCGGAATTGTATGTAAAAGCAAGTTTTTTTTATCCCATTAATCAATGACACTACAGGTTTTGAAATATGCTCAGGTAAGAAAAACAATTGAAGTTTTTCTTATTCTTTTGCAGGTTTGGCACATATTTTGTATTTTATTAGTTAAACTTATGGTATTTGCTTTCAAAGACAAAAAATCTCTGAATGTTTTTAATGCGGTTTCAATTTTTTAAATGAATACATGGCATAGGCAACATGGTAGGATAACTTAAACCAATTGGATCTTATAGCAACCTATGAAACCTAATTATTAAGGAGAAAAGCAATTTCATATATCCGTTTTGGTCTTTTATACGTGGGACTTATGACTTAATTAGTCGCCCATACTAAATTCATTCGATTAAATCAAGTCTTGAAAGAAAAAAAAACAGATCTTATTACCATACTTTGGAAAACGATGGATGACAGAGAGTTAATGCTCCATCAATTTTTTATACAAAATTATAAAATAAAACTTATAGAGATAGCTTATAGAATATAGGTATTGACTGTATGATCGTTATCAAGCTTCACACGCATCGAGAATGAAACTTTCTGCTGAAATCCATTTTTTCTGAAAGTCAATGGTTTTTGTTGTGATACAAAAATTTAAAACCTTAATTTCTTTTCTTTTATGTCTAAGAACTTATTTGCTTTGATCCTCCACTATTTGATCGCCTTCTGATTTTCTAAAGATAAAATTTCAAATTAGACAATTTTAGTATAGCGTACTATATGCGAATTTTTTTGCTTTCCCTATCTTGACGAATTTTTTTGCTTTTATGTTTTCTGACTTTCTATTTTAGATTGTTCATATTAAAATTATATTTTCCCATTTTCTTCTAAAGAAGATTGAAATTGTTCAAAAGTGGATGAGCAATATGGTCAACCAATTTTGGCATTCACATGAAAAATTTAGAAAAAATACTGTTGTTAGCAGGTCAATAGAAAAATTCTTATTATTAGACCAAGCAACTTGTATTAGTTGTTTTGCACCAGAGGGCAATAAAATTCTCCATTGAAATTCTTGTCATTCGGTTCTATTGCCATGAAACTTGGTAGCTACGTGTATTATGCCAACTTGAACAATATTAATTGCAGGACAAGTCGATTGTATGTTAGTTCGTTTCGCATCAAGAGGTTTCAAAAATTAGCATTAAAAGTACCTTCCGTTCGGTTCTATTGACATGAATCATTCTATATAAGTGAATTTTTTTAAACTTAACAATGTTTAGATGGGAGTTAACTCGATTGTTTAAATATAAAGTAGTATAGTATAGTAAATAAAGTTTTATTTTGAAACATCAAACATTTCAACTAGTTGTCTTCTTCAGTGGCTGGTATTATTAAGATTTAAAATTTCAAAAATTAGTAAGTGAACAAAAAAAATTGAAAAAGTTGCAATTGACAGTTTGTTTGAGTTTCTCAAATTTGAAAATCCTATTTCTATGCTTACTTCCTTGGTAGTAATCACATCNAAATTGAAAAAGTTGCAATTGACAGTTTGTTTGAGTTTCTCAAATTTGAAAATCCTATTTCTATGCTTACTTCCTTGGTAGTAATCACATCAATCGTTTAGACCAATAAAATTTCTTTATTTTGGCTTCAAAAATTATATTTCTACATTTTTCAACAGAGAAGCAAAATGAGTTAAGGTTAATGTATACTCCAATCCTCTGCTTGTCATCTTCATTCAATCTCCATCTCACATCCATTTTCATCTTAATTTTCACTTTGAAGTTAATGTATACTCCAATTTAAAATACAAGAAAAAGCAAAGGTAATGGGTGGAGCCCAATTTCAAATAGAAGAAAAAACAAAGTTAAACTAAAATGAATTTGGGTCTTAGTCGTATTTTGTTGGTTTGGGGAGAGAGAGACCATCTCTTAACATTATACTCTCATCTTCATCTAGAGCAAAAGTTGGATTCAATCCAACTTTTGCTCTAGATGAAAACTCACCTCGCTCCTCCCTTTATTGAAGGTAGGATGAAATGAGAGTTGAATGAAAAGCGAGTATATATTGCAAAAATGACTAGCAAGATGAAGATGAGAAGTAAATGCAGATTGAATGAAGATGAAATTCTGGAGTATACATTTGCCTTTATCCATGAATCGATCATCTTTTCAAACCATTTTTAAACACTTGTTTCACCACTTTCAGTAAGGACCGACACAAGATTAGTACGATTATTGTGGTATCTGGAAAGTTATGTCCAGAACGTCAAGAAGTGCTGAACAAGAATATTTATATTCTATTTCGTGAGATAGCGTTAGTTAATATTTTATCACATATNCGCAAGATTAGCACGATTATTGTGGTATCTGGAAAGTTATGTTCAGAACGTCAAGAAGTGCTGAACAAGAATATTTATATTCTATTTCGTGAGATAGCGTAGTTAATATTTTATCACATATCAAATTTCAACTGGTGGAATTCACAAATGGCCATATGTTAGTTACCAATCANCCTTTATCCATGAATCGATCATCTTTTCAAACCATTTTTAAACACTTGTTTCACCACTTTCAGTAAGGACCGACACAAGATTAGTACGATTATTGTGGTATCTGGAAAGTTATGTCCAGAACGTCAAGAAGTGCTGAACAAGAATATTTATATTCTATTTCGTGAGATAGCGTTAGTTAATATTTTATCACATATCAAATTTCAACTGGTGGAATTCACAAATGGCCATATGTTAGTTACCAATCANGTAGTTAATATTTTATCACATATCAAATTTCAACTGGTGGAATTCACAAATGGCCATATGTTAGTTACCAATCAGAAACTTACGGTGTTAGAAAAACTAAAAAATTATTCATCTTTCCATGTCCGCTTCCTTAATTATCATTGGGCATCAAATTAAAGTGAAGTACTGGTCCCAAAAACCCAAATAAATTTTTATCCACTTCAGTGACAATTGGAAATAATAGAATGCAAATGCCCTCAGCAGGAATTTTAAGAGCCCTGAGTGGATTTTCCCTCTAATCCTAAAAAAAAANTAATAGAATGCAAATGCCCTCAGCAGGAATTTTAAGAGCCCTGAGTGGATTTTCCCTCTAATCCTAAAAAAAAAATGTCAAAATTTCAAATTGACTAAGTCAAAGGGTGGATTTTCCTGTTTCACATTTATAATGTTTCANAAAAAAAAATGTCAAAATTTCAAATTGACTAAGTCAAAGGGTGGATTTTCCTGTTTCACATTTATAATGTTTCAGTTCTTTTCTATAATGCAAAAATCGCTCGTAAAATCTATTTAATTTAGCAGTCCCGATTTTACAAAAATGTTGTTTTCTTGCAAAATATTATGATTTATTTAACTAACTAGTATTCTTTAAAACATGAATGCCATGAAGACTTTAATGCGTCAGAATGCAATCAAGGAGCAGTTGAATACTTATTTAATCAAAATTTTAGGTTTTCCAGTTATTCAACAGTTTGTGAAAATTTAATCAATGGGATTTAAAAATTTCAAAAAAAAAATTAATTAATAATTATTTCCAAGTCCAATAGATGGAATAGATGGAAAATAAATTGATGTATTTGGAGTAAAAATTTCTTATATTTTTTGACGAGTATCATTGTTGAATTTTATGACAAGTAGTGAAAGGTCAACCAGTAACTTTTTGTATTCCTGACATGGAAATTTGTATGAATTCGTTGAGTGTTAATTGTTAAAAATTTGGTGAGTCATAAAAGGTCAACAAATGGATACCCCGAGATAGTAAATACATATCCTTCCTCNATTGTTAAAAATTTGGTGAGTCATAAAAGGTCAACAAATGGATACCCCGAGATAGTAAATACATATCCTTCCTCGCCATGTCTCAAAGTATATTTATGCAAATTTTGAGAAAAGCTTTCCAAATACCTACTGGCTAATTCTAATCCTTCTTTACTTCATTCTTAACAATTTGTTTCCTAATTTTTAACACTATACAAAATACAAAAAAAAATTTGTTTTGTATTCTGTGTACAAATCAGATTTATATTTTCAATACCAAAATACAAAATAAAAATAACATACAATATAAATAAGAAATACTTAAAAGAAAATGAAATTAGTCAATAAAATTCTAATTTCATTTTGACTCTAATCAATCCAGATTAAAAATCTTAATTTTTCTCAATTTCAACATTTCCTTCAATATTTGAAAATTTAACTAAATAAACATTCATCATAATTTTAAAAATTCCAAAATCAAGAGTTCCGACTACAAATTTAATCACAAATAATTAGTTACACATGGAGTAAGCAACATTACTTCTACAGCAGCTTGGTAGTCTATTGTCACCACTGTCAGTAAAGTATAATACATTCCAATTTTTCAGTACCTTCAACATATTCATTAGATTTATTAATATTTAGATACTTAGGAATTAATTAGTATAGAATAATACCAAGATCCAATAGGAACAAAATAACAATAGTAATATTAATAAGACGGTTTTTAACTGGAGGATTGCATTTGACACAGTCCCGGACAAAACTAGAGAAGGAGTATTTCAAACAGATTTCATTTCCACGAATAACCTAACTGCAAAAAAAATACATTAAAAGAAACTTAATTAACACTAACACTACTCACAAGTAAACTGAAAAAAGATAAAGTCTTACAAAGTCGATTTTAGGTACAAAAAGTGTACTTGAAGGTCTGTGTTCTAAGTATTCATTACAAAATTAAATTTATTGTGTAATAGTACAAACTAGTACAAAATAGTACAAATAGTACAAAATGCAAACTAAACTTGTCAAATTTTTGTTATAGCAGGTTGTTTATAAGCTTATGAGAATAAATATGACAAGTTGACGGTATCTATATAATCATTCAAAGATTTGAAAGAAAGGACAAAGAAATTTGATTCAAATTTGTTTTTATTTTGTTCTGTCAACTCAACAAGCACAAATGAGTTTTTCTTAATATTTGTTCTGCAAATTTATTTAAATGAATTTAAAAAAACTACAATGAACTATATACGTTAATCTAGTACAGATTGAGTAATATTTTTTAATACCTTAGAGAGCATGGTTTCGCTTGACGTCAATAATCTGCAGTGCAGCATGACTATACTTAAACATTTACTGTTAGGTTCCACATAATAATTGAAAAAATAAATCACAAGAGACGTTCTTACAGACTTCACTTAACCAAAATTGTATATCCTAAAGCAAAAAAAAAGTTTGCAAATATTGTTAAGTTTGTAAATATCAATTGTCTGAGTCATCCTCTCTGCAATTCATAAAAGTATAAATATTGATTGAAAATAATTAATCCGATTCGAATATAATGATGATACTATGATGAAAAATAGAAACAAAGAATGAAAATGCTGAATTGAAACAATGGTTAATCATAGCACTTGGCTTTGTAATAATTAAGATTTANGAAACAAAGAATGAAAATGCTGAATTGAAACAATGGTTAATCATAGCACTTGGCTTTGTAATAATTAAGATTTAGGCAAAAATAAGGAAGAAATGTGTGGGCTTGTTGTCGGTGATTTTTTTTTTTACATATTCCACTATCTCAATTAAGAAACAAATTTTCAAAATTTTGATTAGTATGTGGAGCCACGGTGAAAGTAAGGGAATAGAGTACTAAAAATGATTAGTTACCCTGTATATTAACTTGAATTCATTTTGAATTAAATTAGTTTAAAATATTCCCGCTCAATGTGTCAAATATTTTTTTTTGTCAAAATGAAACAAAAATTTCCTTTTGTATTCTACAAATTTACAAAATTTTAGTGTACAAAAATTTGACTATTTTTTTAAATGTTGTAAACAAAAACTTATAAACTCGTTGAAGAAAAACACTATCGAAACTAAACATTCCAGTTTTTCTCCCTCCGGGTACTTCTTAGCAAATATAGGTACTTAATTTACATACATGCAATTGTTTCAAATCAAATACCTTATACACAAAGGTAAATTTTTTGCACACATATTTTCAATCTCTACCGGCGAGCCTGCAACCCTTCATTTTCTATTGTTCTCATGATTAACTATTCAAACGGGTTGAAGTAACACAAAAATTTGAATTAAATTACTCAGAAATTACGTCGACGATGATTACGACTTCAATAGTAATTTTTCTTACTCAATGAAGTAATACTATTTTTTTTAACGCACCGGATTGAAAAATTGAATAAATCTTCAATGTCAATCATTATCTTCACAAAAAGTTTTTGGCATTTTCCCCAGTAGATGAATAGTTTGTTGTTTCTTGAATGTGGTATGAAGAGAAATGTTTCTCATTGGTTTATAATATTTATAAATTTTTAGGTATACATGGGTCCTATATTGCTTATGGCAAATCCACTCAACTCCGTTGGAAATGCACTTACGCTTACCTCAACGCATGGGATAGCTTCTCCAGGACCCGTTCAAAAAATAGTGCAAGAAGCACTTCGTCAACAAGCTGATACAGGATATCCACAAGCCATAATTCTATCAGGATGTAGCGGTTCTGGTAAAACATATACATCCATGTTAATTCTTCGACAATTATTTGAAATTGCTGGAGGTGGACATGAAACAGATGCATTCAAACATCTCACTGCTTCAGTTACGGTGCTTAGATCATTGGGGACAGCTCGCACGGCATCAAATGCAGAGAGTAGTAGAATTGTGAGTTGAATACATAACATGTGTGGTCTTCTTATATCGTCATAATTTTTATAATTTCTAGGGTCATTTTATTGAAGTACAAGTTACCGATGGGTCACTCTACCGAAGTAAAGTTCATTGTTATTTTTTGGACCAGACTCGTGTTGTTCGTACTTCACCAGATGAACGAAATTATCATATTTTTTACCAGATGCTTGCTGGACTTTCGCCTGAAGAAAGGAGTAAATATAAAAATATTTTTTTATTTTAAAGATTTAATTCAGTCAATTTGGAAAATATTGTGCTAAAAATTACACAGTGGGTGTTCAAGTTGGTTTATTAAGTGTGAACAGCTAAGCTGGAGGGGTATATGCGACTGATGTCGTGTCTATAACTTGTGGCACATATGTTTTGATCTACGAGCAATTATAGATAGATATCTGAATATTAATGTATCAACCATCCAACTAGCGCTGATACTTTCTTTCGGACGGTCATTGCCTTATTTTAACTGCCTTAGGTCAAAATGGAGTGGTTGAATTGTTTCCGTTGTCACTTATATATCAATTCCATACAATATTGAGGTGTCGTCAAAAATCTAATGACTTCTTGATTCCATATGTGCAAGAAAAACTGAACATATACCTTAAAAATTCATGTCAAGCAAACGAGTTGACATGATAAATAAGGTTGTGGGACAAGATATATCCGTATATGGAATCAAGAAGTCAGTTAGTTGCTCAATGACACCTGACCATGGAGAGACCTGCCACGTAGAGTACCATAATTTTCATTTTTGAGAACTCCAATGCCCAAGTTAGCCACAATCAGAGATAAAACTACAAACATTACTTATGCCATAAATATTGTGAGTGTTTCTACAAACACGACAATCCTCATAATATGCGGCAATGTTTTCTTCTGGTAGATGAAAACGTAGAGGTTCGGTTCATATACTAAACTAATCAATCATTATAACGCTAATTTTTCAAACCTGTTACGATGTTTAAAATTATCATTATTATTCGCAAACAGTAGCTTGATCGACTTTATGCTAATTCCTAAATTACTTTGAAATGTCACAATTTTTGTCTTACCATAAGCGATCCGAATAGCTACAAGATTATCAATTCAATTCTTGATTGCTACTGGTTGTTAGACATACGTTATTAGGTTATATACGTTAGCATACGTTATTCCAGTTTGTCACAACGAAGACATCCATAAATGCAATATTCTTTTTCGAAAATTACAAAATATATTTTTTTTTAAGTGCAAATCAATGTACAAATTTTAAAAGTCATTTTCAGTTGTTGAATTATGATATATCTGAGATACNTATATTTTTTTTTAAGTGCAAATCAATGTACAAATTTTAAAAGTCATTTTCAGTTGTTGAATTATGATATATCTGAGATACTACTCAAATAAATCAGAATCACGGTTGTATTCTGTTAGGGAATATGGTGTATAAGCTGAGAAATGACAGTAAATATTTAGTAGTTTCTTACTTTATCGTTTTCGTAATTTTTGTAAAGTTTTCAACCTAGTAATGATTTTTTGAAACAATAGATACCTGCCATAGCTGATAAGGTTGTATTGTTTCATATTGTTCATATGATAACTGAATATCATTGCTTTAAAATTTTCATAGACAAACTCCATTTGGAACATCATTCTGCAAAGTCGCTTCGCTACTTAAACTCATCTGAACAACAATCAGATGAAAAAGAAGATTCTGTAAGATTTCTTGACTGGAAGACCTGTTTATGTGAGTTGATATATCTTAATTAAAATCATAGTTTGTGAGGACATCAAATCCACACAACGTAGTTAATTTGTCCCGTTAAATTAAGTGTTTATAGCTATAGGAAGCAGACATAGTACTGCAGGTTAAAAAATTGTCTTAGTGACGACNTAACTGAATATCATTGCTTTAAAATTTTCATAGACAAACTCCATTTGGAACATCATTCTGCAAAATCGCTTCGCTACTTAAACTCATCTGAACAACAATCAGATGAAAAAGAAGATTCTGTAAGATTTCTTGACTGGANATCGCTTCGCTACTTAAACTCATCTGAACAACAATCAGATGAAAAAGAAGATTCTGTAAGATTTCTTGACTGGAAGACCTGTTTATGTGAGTTGATATATCTTAATTAAAATAATAGTTTGTGAGGACATCAAATCCACACAACGTAGTTAATTTGTCCCGTTAAATTAAGTGTTTATAGCTATAGGAAGCAGACATAGTACTGCAGGTTAAAAAATTGTCTTAGTGACGACTATTTTTCAACAAATAATTATACTTTGAGTTGATTTTCCCTCGCTATCAATCTAACGATCCAACAGTTTAGATTGAAACAGTAATAATTTGAGACTATTTGATTATAGGTGTCTTGGGTATACCATTTTTTGATGTGGTTCGTGTCTTAGCTGCTGTCGTACTCATTGGGAATGTCAAATTTGTTACGTCGAGTTCTTGTTTAGAGCTGGATGTAGAGGTGAGTGATAACAACAATTTACTTTATTAGGTTCACTTGAAACAACTGAGAACATCACAATTTAATCTTTCATTGAAGCTAACCAATTGAAATGAATGTTATTTATGATACTTGTGTGTGGTTATTAGGAAGGTGTATCAGAGCTTCAGTCTGCAGCGTCTCTGCTAGGTGTTTCAGAGACAGCATTGCGTCAAGGGCTAACAACAAAAACTGTGAATACAAGAGGGCAATTTGTTAAGTCGCAATGTGATGCCAATCTGTCCAATACAACACGCGATGCGTTATCTAAATCTCTCTACTGTCGAACTGTCGCAACTATTGTGCGTAGAGCAAATAGTCTCAAACGTCTCAGTTCACATTCTGGCACTCTAAGTTCAGATTCAGCGGATTCGGTTCATAATCAGGCGGAAGTGGCTAGTCAGCATGCATCAACTGTTGGAACGGCGGGTTCAAAAGCTTCCAAGTCCATGACAGCTTTGATGTAAACTTCACCATATTTGTAGAAATTTCATATGGAAATAGAGTAAATAAGATAAGTTTTTGGTTTGTAGGGCTGCTGTTCGTCATGCTACGGATGGATTCATTGGAATTTTGGACATGTTTGGATTCGAAGATATTAAGGGCAGTCACTTGGAACATCTTTGTATTAATCTCTGTGCAGAAACTATGCAACATTTTTATAATACGCACATTTTTAAAGCTTGCATTGAATCGTGTAGAGAGGAAGGGATCCAGTGTGACGAAATTGAGTACCACGATAATGTACCTTGCATCGACCTCGTCTCATCACTGGTACATTTTTTAACTACATTTTTTAGTTCGGTAGCAAAACCAAATTAGAAATTAATTTGGAAAATTTTTAAATGTAACTGAAATCGGTTGATCTCACATGGTAATGATACCTAGAATATTTAAGACTCATTTTTGGTCAGTGATATCATGTTGCCAAACTTGCGCCGAAACCGACCCAATTTGATAGGAGAAATCGGCGAAATACGTCAGCTCTTGACAGAATACAGGCATATTTAAAACCAAGCCAAGGGACGCTTAAGTTTTGGTTTTATTTTGCAGATTCACATATTGACTAATCTAGCAACTCCTTTTTTCTCGCAAGTTGTGCAAGAGAATCTTTCTAAACATCAAACTAGTTGTTTCTATTTTAAATAATTTGTCTAATGTTGATTGTGTAATGCAGCCAGCTGTGCTATTTCATTGTTTGAGGGATCTAAACGGTACGTTAATTGAAACGTTAACGCAATAGTGGAAAATTAAGGAAAAAGTGACAAAAGTTTCACAGACTACACTTATTTTGATTACAAGGAATACAGATGTAATGCTGCAATCCTGAAGAACGGCTTGCCAATTATTCTATTGATATGAGGATGATCACTAATTAATTTAATCTGTACTTTACAATTAAACTCCTCGTGAAAGTTAACGTATTGGCTAAAGTTAATGTATAGGAAGATGAAAGGACATGATTGATCTCGCTGAAATTCTGTATACACAANCATGATTGATCTCGCTGAAATTCTGTATACACAAAAGTAATGTCATTCTGAATGTGTACACAAAATTTCAGCGATGTTTATCACATCCCTCTATACTCCTATATGTTAACTTTGGTGACCTCTGGAGGTCACAGGTCATTTTGGACTTTTGTCTCATTTAAACATTGTTCGGGGTGTCATTCTGAGTGTGTATACAAAATATCAGCGAAATCTATCAGTTTTCCCCTTGTTCCTATATAACTTTGGTGGCGTTTGAAAGTCACAGATCAATTCGTACGGTATATGTTCCATGACAAACTTTTGTCTACGGAATATTATCTACATTTTGGAACATGTCACATATTAAAGTATCAGATACTTCCACTGNCCAAACTTTTGTCTACGGAATATTATCTACATTTTGGAACATGTCACATATTAAAGTATCAGATACTTCCACTGTGGAAATTTTGAGCCATGTCCTTATAAAATTCTAAACCTTTTCCATAAATTTTAAACCAAGCTGTTCGCGTTTTGATTCTATAAGATTATGAAATTTATTAACTTAAAATATTTTCCTTGCCAAAGCGAAAAATTAAACAAAAAAGATTTAAATTCTGAATTTTTGCCACTGTTTATAAAATAGATTTTTAATTTGATCTAACATCCTAAACTCCGTTTCAACTATAGATTTTAAAAGAACTTTATAAAGTTTAAACAGCTCAAATTCAGAATCAAAGTCAGTGACGTAGCTTTGCTTTATAAATTCCAGAACTTTTATAAATACTGAAAACCATTATAAACGCACTGCCTAATTTTGAAGTAATATAAAAAAAATGTTATTAATTGTATTGTAACTAAAGTCTCGCCTATGGAAACACAAACGCCAAATGAGTCTATTTTGTTTAGGAAAAGATTAAAAAAATTTTAGTGAATGTTAAATCTAAGAGTTCCTTTAATGACATTTTGGGTATTGTCCCAAATTTCTCTCCTAAAACATAAATTTTCTCAACTGCACACCGGGCCAATCAGTTGTTATGAAGTTGCTCCTCAGAAATTTGACTAATTCTGCAAACGGCTGCTAACGTCGGGTTTGGTGGGAAATAATAAAAATGGTGTATATCAATAAGTTTTAGTGGCTGCAAAAATGTTTGGTAGGCCACATTTGTAAAATTACTAATTTGTGCAGGTTTACTTAGAATTGAAGCGAAATTAAGGAGTACCCTCTACTTATTTTATGTGGGTGAATTTTTATCTTCTGTTGTGTTCACAATGTGCAATTTCGCATGATCTCCGCTGTTGCGTGTAATCTAACTTTCATTCTGCGTGGTACATGCTTCCACACCATCAATGGTATTAACTAAATAAATCATAATGTGTCTGTTTGTTAACTCATTATAGCGAACGGGTCTCCTAAGCATGCTTGACGTCGAATGCTCAGTTCGAGGGACAGTTGAAAGCTATATCCAAAAAGTTCAACAACAACACAGTCAAAATCCACGCTTCTTGGAAACCAGAGCTACCGATATTCGCGTTTTTGCGATTCAGCATTACGCAGGAAAAGTTTATTACGATGCGACTAACTTTCCCGGTAATCCTGTAGTTTTCACAATTATCCACTGAATGATAAATGTTTAATTTCTTCAAAAACAAAAGATTTTGTCTTAACCTGTCCCATAGAAACAAATCGTGATGTCCTAGCTGACGACCTGGTAGCCGTTTTTCATAAGCATCGTTGCAGTTTTGGTTTCGCAAGTCACTTATTCTCTTCGGAATTGAAAGTCCTAGGAGCTGGGGGTACTGTTGACCCCTGTCCGAAAGGAATCTCATTTCGTATTCTGCCTACCTCAAATACTGAAATGTATTGATACTCAACCACGTTTTAATATTATTCGTCATTTGCTTTGAGCTCTGATTGGTTGACTTGTATTCTTTAGGCTCAATGGAGATGAACCAGTCTCAACGCTTACTCAAGACTTCCATACTCGCTTAGACAATTTACTCCGGACACTTGTCCATGCCAAGCCACACTTCATTCGATGTATGAAAATTAACGACAGCGAACAACGAGATCTCTTTGACCGTCACACCGTCTCAAAACAACTCCGTGCGTTTCAAGTTCTTGAAACTGTGAATCTCATGGCCTATGGCTATCCCCATCGAATGCGTTTCAAAGCATTCAATAGTCGATACAAATTACTTGCACCTTTCCACCAACTCTCAAGAACAGATGATCGTGCCATTGAAGACTGTCAGAGAATTCTTGAATCTTTCGACAACTCGTTGGATAGTTTGGTTCGCGAGACACTAGGTCATATTTCTATGGCTTGGGCGATCGGGAAACGTCATGTGTTCTTAAGGTAATTTTAACCAGATTACACAATTATTATACTTCATGATTCTATGTGCCAGTTGGTTAGTAGTCCTACTTAGTACATTTATTTGCTTGTCCACAGTGAAGGAGCGCGACAGCAATTGGAGAAATTTCGAATCTCGACACAAAACCACGCTGCGACTCTCATTCAGACCACATATCGCGGATGGTATTGTCGTCGGCGATGGCCAGTTGTACGTCGAACCATTCAACAACGTTTCCAACATTATGAAATGTCCAGAGGCCAACCTACTGAGACAATGATGATGGCCCGTATGATTGAGCCAAATGGAAAAATTCAACAGTCAAAAGATTCTTACGGTTTGGCTCCTACACATAAGTGTTCAAGCTTGATCAATCAGCAAAATAATATTTTCCTCGCCAACGAGAAATCTGGAACTGTTGACCAAAATGGTATGCTTCGTCAAGCATTTTCTGTTCCTACACAGCGAACATCGTCAGCAGCAGTTGTGAGTGTGCATTCAACAAACACAAACCCAGACAATTTATCGGCTCCAGTGCAAAATTATAAAAATATACACCCGACATCAATTAGTCAACCTCCAAGTGTTGGGAATGCAAATCATAGTGGGATAGACACGCTTAGTAGTCGCCCGAGGCCTCAACCAATCGCAGGGACGCCACCACCTGAACTAACCGACAACAAATTGATTCAACAAGCCTGCTCTCTGTACGGATTGGATGTGGTATGACATAGTAATTTTTATAACTGTATATAATTAAGTCAAACGGCTAAATTTGCAACCCAGTTCATAATTGATGGATAATATATGTGCCTGAGTATCTATACTTCTAGTAAATTTCCGCTGTTAGATCCAAAGTGTGGTTTTTTTTTCGGGTGAATTAAAACGAAAGGAAAAACACACAGAGGTCAAACAATCATGGACTAGGAAATTGAAAATACAAACATTGGATTACCTACAAAGAGATCTGCACTTAACGGAAAATTGGGAGAAAGTTGAGAAATGCACTTTCCCATTCAGCAATTTTCTTAAAGATTTGGCTTGTGAATTCCGGTTTAATGATTTTATGTGGCGATATTTTCAAAACGGCAATCATTTGCATCTGATAACGTTACTTAGGAAACCATATATCCGTACCAAACGTTTGTTGCTTTCTACAAGTCTAACATGATTACAATTGAGTTACAAATCCTACTTTTGAAGCAGTTTTAGACGTTCTTCCCATCCTGTGAATCGTGCGGTTTGTCTAATCTTTCTCCACAACGTTTAATTCCAACTCAATAGAATTGGGATTATTACATAGCGCATTTTCGAAGTTACCAAACATAATCAATATAAGTAATCACAGAATTTAATGTGACATTATAGTATGACAACACACTCAACATAAATTTCGAATACTCTTCCATCTTTCTGAGATCCAACTTTGGGGTCACAATTTACCGCAAACATCATGGAGAAATGTTTGCTAAAGCTATTTTTTTGATAACTTCTAGCTTAATTTTATGAGCTGGTAAGACCTTCCTTTAATATGTATTTCTGCACAACTTTTCCATGCAAATTTTGTTCAATAACTTGTTTGTATCAAACAAAGAATCCATAACCGGATTCAATTCAATTACCGCTACATAAACTCGTTACCAAATTCAATTGCTAAACGAAAAAATTCGATATTTAAATTCGATTGTTATATGTGAAGTTTGTAAATCTCTATACTCAGAATTATGACTAACTATAAGTTAAATATTGCATTTTTTTTGCCTGGTTCCTCAGGAGCGGCCTCCAGCCCTACCTCCTAGTCGAGGCTACACCGTTTCTGGAAATAATAAATTCGGATTTCCTCAGAGTCGTTGTATGAAAAAAAATTTTCCAGGTAAAGCTGTTATATTAAACGAAATGTTAATTTTTTATTTTAATATAATCTTCCTCTTATTATTTTACAGAAACAGAAATTTCTTCAAATGCCGATGTCAAATTACCTAAAGGTGAATATGTGACTGTCATTGGAAGTTCTCCTCGCCGTGGCCACTTTATTGTTGAATACAAGAATCGTACACTGCATATACCATTCCAGTATCTCGAACTTAAAATATAGAATTAATTTTTATTGCCAAATACTCTGATGAATTCTAGCAACTACTGGAGTATTGTGTCATCTATATATTTTGCTACACCAATTATCACAATATTATAAATTGTGCCATGGGTACAAATGTTCTACCACAGTGCTCTGTTGAACCTTGTGTGGAATAAATTNAAATGTTCTACCACAGTGCTCTGTTGAACCTTGTGTGGAATAAATTTTTAATTTTAAATAATAGAATGAAACGGAATTTTAAGGCTAAATTACTTACATTTTGAAGTTGTTTTTCAGTTGCACACAACAAAACTTTTGCAATATATCGAGTAAGTAGTGCAATCTGCAAATAACTAAGGATGTTCTTCAACACGGGACTGTGCTTCCAGCAAGAGAACAAAGACATATTTGACACATTAAGGATTGATCAAAACTGTATATCCAAGAAGTACTGATAATGTTTCTGTTTTCTCCTATTGAAAAAAAAACATATTTAAGTGAAACTATTCATGATGTGTAAATCAGAGTTGCGACAATATATTTTAAGGAGAGATTGGTCAACAAATCGATCTTGCAGTGAATGCAAATGTCAACCTTTGTAACAACCTTTTGTATTAATCCCAGTTTATGTAAACTTCAGAAATAAAAATCCAACAGTGTTTTGCAGATAGTTCTCAACACAGTCAAAAGTTGATGCAACCAATACACAAATAATTGCGGCAGTACGCAATACATTGTTCATTCTGCGAACGGCAGTTATGATTTAATTTTTGCGGGGAATGTAAAACAGAACTATCAAAACCATCTGTATTTATCGAAAGTTGTCTAAATTATCGATCATGTTGCCATCCATACATTTCTCAAGCCAGTGTGAACAGCAAATCTAAACCACCGTTAATTCAGTTTTCGAATACTGATCAAATTTATTAAATTTATTGAGGCAACTAATGTTTTTGATAGTCAATGGGAATGCCTAGGTTGGAAAGAAACTTTTGTACGAGGAGGCAATTTTTTAGCCTCTTCGCATTCTTGGATTTTTTCAACAAGGCCCTTCACATCACGGACTTCTCGCAGGATCTCCATGAGTCTCAAAAATACTTTGTCGGCTAAACTATGGCACATTCTCTCACGTTGAGTTATCCCCTCGAATGGCTTGAGAGCTGCGTTGACAGAGTCATGAACGGCTTGACGAATGGCAGGTCAAAAATTCTTGACACATTGGTCATCAGCCCCTACAGAGGAAGACAAGTAGTACGAACTGCACATTTTAGGTTGATTGGGTTGAAAAGCTGTGTTTGGGAGGCAGAACTGTTGTTCATGTCGGAGTTGGGCTTTTGCATTTCTGTTGATTGGCTTTACTCAAACTTGCTCGTTATTGTAACCTCGAAACATTACTAGCCGAAATCTTAACGGTTAATATCTGAGGTTTCGAGAGTGAGAGTAATAATTTAGTGTTTATTCAAAATAATAGCAATGACCTTCAGTGAAATGAGACATAATTTATTTTTGATCTTTTAGGAAAAAAAATAAGGATTTGGTGTCAAAATTTGACAGGAATTTAAAACAATTTTTCAATTTAGGAAATACCCTTACCCGGGCTTTAACCAAATTTCGGGTTACAAGGTAAAGTTGACCAACAGGTGAAACAAATTACGAATGGATAGCACAGTTTGTCATGAATTTTGGAAAATTATTCAATTTGGAACACATGATAAATACCCGAATTCGGGTATTATAAAATATTCCGGGTTAGAAACTAAATGTTTCCAATTTGGATGAAAAAAATGGCGATTGAGTACCAAATTACGTCAGGAATTAAGCAAAATTATTTATTTCGGAAAATACCTGAATTCGAGTATTATAAAATATTCCGGGTTTGAAACTATACTTCACAAATTTGGATGGGGAAAAAATGATTCGGTACCAAATTACGTCAGAAATTTTGGAAAATACCAGAATCCGGCAGCTAACCGCAAGAAATATTTGACGATGCCTGCATCTCACTTTGGCTAAACTTCAGTTTAAAAAAGACTCTGTAGTCAAATTATTTTTCTGATTTGGCAACATATCTATCACTCAATTTTGATTATACCGTACTCGAATATTTTTTAATTGAGGCAATTTTGAAAATACCAGTCGTAATTTGCCACTCATTCGTAATTTTTTCTGAATTTGTGAATTTTAGTTTAAAAAAGAAAAACTTTTTAACGCTCGAATTCGTGTATTTTTCAAAATGAATAATTTTTCAAAAAGCTGACGTAATTTTGTACCCAATCGTCATTTTTTGCCTTCCGAATTAGTTAAGTTTAGCTTTTAACCCTAGAAAATTTTATAGTACGCGGACTCGGTTATTTGCCTCGGCTATTTCCCAAATTGAATAATTCTCTAAAATTCTTGACAAAATGTGCCATCCATTCGTAATTGTTTCCATTCAAATTGATGCCCGAGTTCGAGTATTTCCTAAATTGACAAATTTTTGAAAATTCCTTACCAAATTTTGACACCTATTCCTATTTTTTTCCCTGTAAGATCAAAAATAAATTATGTCTCATTTCAATGAAAATCAATACTATTATTTTGAGTCTACACTATATTATAACTCTCACTCGTTAAACCTCAACCGTTAAGATTTCGGCTAGTAATGTTTTGTTATTGTAACAATGGTAAACATACCGCATATACCGCAAGTCCGGTTGCGAAGTGAATTTCGAGCATGAATATATACATATTTTCCATTGGTAGCAATTTGGAATTCCTTAGCAATGACCTAAACTCCGCCATCTTGTAGCTCTTCAATACGAGAGATTTCCTCATTTGCCTCTCTAGAAACAATAATGTGCGCGAGAGTTTCCACTTTCTGTTCGTTCACCTCTACCTCTACCTTTCCACTACCAAAGAGTCCTGCTTTCTGTTGGGCGGGTTGGTTGAGTTCCATTTTTGTTTGACCTCAGAGAAGAAGGATAATTTCCAGCTTCCTCGCCGTTACATCCTTTTCTAAAACAGTAACTGGTTCTCTTCCGCAACAGTCCTTCGCAAAGACATGGTAGCAGTCAGTAGCCACATTTGGATTGAACCCGTATGTAACGTTGTCAAAAATGCTGACATGGTTGCCTTCCACGACGCAAGAAACTTCGAAGTCGGCACGGAGCACAAGGTCAAAGAAATTGTTTGGGAATGCTTTTGTCGCGGTGAGCGGAAGGACACTTTACTAATCTGTTCGTCTCCATCGATCGAAAAGAGATACGGGAGTAAGGTTGGTAAATTTAGGATGTACTTAATATAATCTCAAAATACAAGTTAATTCATTCATCATTTTTTAGCCGAATTTTAGTTTAACAAAAAGCGTTAACACACAGTTACAATGGTCAATCTAAGCTAAGTGTCAGAATAAGTTTTTTACCACTAAAGTAAGTAGGCATGGGAAATTTTTGCTCAAATTTACTAACCAATCCATAGCAACAAAATTATTAATGGATATTTCATTCTGCCCAACGTTGCGTTTTCATATATTGCTATTTTAATTTAAGTCACAAAAGTCTTTACAACTACATTGATTGATGTATTCATTGAAGCAGTCGTTGATAAAATTACAGAAGATTCAAATGTTTTAAATATTTAGGCTCCTTATTTAACGTTTGCTGTTTAAATAATAAAAATGTAATATAACAAAATATTTGAACCCACAATTTCTAATATTTTTCTTACCGTTTCCTGTTCGTTTCCTTTACCTTTTTGTTTCGTTATCGGCTCATAGCTTTCCTCGCTTAGTTTCCGCTTCAAAGGTGTCTTAACGTTTCGTTGACATTAGAGTCAGAAAACGAAACGTAACGTGGCATCACTCGTTGATGCTTAATAGAGGAATTAAAATATTAAGTTTAGGTCTGTACCAGACCTAATTATGAGATTCGCGCCACAAATATGTGACGTAGAAGGACTTTCTCCTTCCTCAAGACTTAGTGCGTCTTTCAAAAACTTAATTCCAGACCTAATTCCCTCTCACTTTAGGTCTGAGATTAAGTCCAAACCAAGAGTTTTTTTTGTTTGATTTTCTTCAGTTTATAAGCAATATTTAAGTTTTAGTTTCATTTGTTTTAGTTTTAATTGTAAATTACATAATTTTTTTAATAATTAATTAAGTATTGGATCTAAAAAAGGTTTAATTTCGAAAAAAAATCGAATGTACGATCTGGCTGTTTTGGTAGGAACAGTCAGTTAATCCACTTTCTGCGGATGCTAATTTATATTTAAACATTCTCATAATTTTAGCATATCATTTTTATGAAACCGGAAGTTTAGGAAACAGTGGTCATCTAAAGTATTAAAATCGTAACTAGTTTTCTTAAATTTTACTGGTGGTTAATCTAAGCATCCAACCAATCAAGCCAAATGTTGGTCTGGACTTAATATTTTAGCCTCTTAAGTTACAACAAACTCAGACTCAAACCGAGAGTGTGAAAGTCGAGAAAAATTAGGTCGGTCTAGACCTAAACCTCATATTTAAATTCCTCTAATATACAAACTCAAATTTTTCTTTTACCTCCAAACTAGCTTTAGGATAGAATTTTGAGCATATTTTCCTATCAACCAACCTTTAGGTTGACTCCTTCGTTGGAGTTTACCACTTGTTTTTACTAAAAATATTGTTTTGAAACGCCCATAAATTTGATGCTTTGAGTATAGTGCATGTGTATCTTCTTCTCATCCACATGCATTTTGGATGCTAGTCTATATATACAGGGTATCTATACATTAGTGTCCCTATAGCCGAGTTCCTATATAGTACCTGTACACCATTTTCGACATTTGAGTGAATGGGAGAAGCATACAAAAACGAAAGCACCTCGGTTATAGGGACACTAGTCTATATACTCACTGTACATCTCTCTAATCCGAAGTAAACTATTGGTTGATGGTATGATTAAAGACTTATTTCCGTGTTGTCTTGACAGTTTCCTGACATTTCTGAATGTCTCTTCAGATTTAAAAAGATTTCACAATGTTTTCTTTATGTACAATATGTTGGCTAATTTTTTTCTTACTGACGCCTCAGTTTAATCATACTCTTAAAAATAATATGGAGACATCCCCTTAAGATTGCTCACAGTTTGTTCAAACATTCCCGGCATACATGCCAATACTTTCTCAGTTTCCTAAATGTTACTCAATGTTTACTCAATCTTTACTAAGTTACCAAAGTATTCCCTCAATTTAGCTTTATCTTAAACGAACGTTACATATTGATTTTAAATTTTTCTCAATGTTACCTGATCTCCCGTTCATGTATCCTTACTATACTAATGATTCTTTCTTAAATCAAGCTAACTAACTAAAGCAAATACGTATGTCGGGTCTTATTTATCATACTATTAACGGAATTTCATGACTATTAAAGAAAATTTTTTGAAGACTTTAACAGATTCTCAGGTTTTAGAAAGAAAAACAATGTTAACGTAAGATTTTTGCAGATTTAGAGAACGATTTGCCTTTTGAACTTTATATTTAATATTAAAATCGGACAAATGCTTCTGAAAGAAATAGCTAATTTTAAGATTCTCAGAGATACTATACTCCATGACACCGAATTTGAGCATACAACTCAACAAATAATCTGCAACTTATTCAATTACGTGAATCCAATAAATAAAACAATATTTTCTGAATTTTTTAAGTATTTAATTAATTAATTATTAATTTTAATTATTATTTTTTTCAATTTTAAGCTAAATTAAATTAAACAAGCGATTTGAAACAAATAGGATTTTTGATATTTTAAAAAATTTTGAAAAAGCTTACTTATACACGTAGGTTCATGTGTGCAGACGGATTGATAATTTACGGCATCACCAAACTTTGTGCAAGTTGGGCCTGCCCAAATATTTTTATTGGTTAATTACACAAGGTCCACTGCATTTACGAACGAACATTAAATATAAAAAATAAATAATAAATTTATTGATATTACAAAAATTGTGATTACATTGTATAAGACAGAAATTATGAGTTGATCAATTCATTCAGACATATTTATTCAAATAGAATTAAATATTAATCTACTACAAAACACTCAACAAATATGCTAAACAAAATTTAACTCACAATACTATTTTGAGAAAATTTTTAGAGTTTAAACTGTGCCATTATTTCACTTGTATTCTAGTAAAAAAATAAATCTTAGCTAGAAAAAGTTTTCCTATTCCGTATATCTTACTTACACAAATAATTGATTAAAAATATTACAAATCCTCGTTGCAGAGCAACACCAAACATTTTGTTGTGTGCGTATTTTCACAAACGACCAAACGAGGTTTTGGAATATTTGGTCCAATATTAGATAAATTGGATCAAGTATTCCGTCCGGTTGCTCCTCTAACGTCTCATGTATTGTTAATAAAAATACACATTCGAATATATTTTTATGGACTTTTTTTATTCATATTTTTAGTTAACATAATAATCAAGTGATATTTCCGAGGTTCTTGTAGTTCATCAATGTGCATGTTTTTACTATAATGAACTCAGTCAATAAATTGGTATCATCTTTATAAAGTGTTTGGCACAATTATGGACCAGCGAGAAAGTACTTTTGGCCCCTTCTCCTTCCTGGAAAAAGTATTCCGGTAAAATTATATTCAGGTTCTTGTTTACGAGGAAAAAATTTTCAGTTCAAATGATATATTTACATGAAAGAGCAAACGGTCATTTACCGCATTGGCTCAGGAATGATTTCGAAAACACTTGTTTTAATAATTCATAACTTTTGACGCTTTGATCCGCCTGTATACCTATGCATGTAAAAATATCAATTGGACCGAAAAATATTTCAATGTTTACAAAAAGTTGTATATAATTTTAGCATAGCAAGTTCTCCATTAAAGAGAACGGGCCATAAGTAGTTGCTCGCTAGTCTATAATCGTTTCTCGCACTTTATTAGAATCGATAAAGTGATTTATCTATAAACTAATACCGATTATAATGCAACATAACAAATAGTTGCAAGATTGTTAATGCCGTGTTTAATTGTTTGCCAATGCCCTATCCAACACTTTCCGTAATATGTCCTAAATTTCAATGGCTTTAGTTATGTATACTGAACTTAGGCAAACCTAACCTTAGTTAGCAAAGTAGTTTCAAATTTACAGTCAAATATTTTGCTGNTTTATCTATAAACTAATACCGATTATAATGCAACATAACAAATAGTTGCAAGATTGTTAATGCCGTGTTTAATTGTTTGCCAATGCCCTATCCAAACACTTTCCGTAATATGTCCTAAATTTCAATGCCTAAGTGGCTTTAGTTACGTAAACTGAACTTAGGCAAACCTAACCTTAGTTAGCAAAGTAGTTTCAAATTTACAGTCAAATATTTTGCTCACTGCGTTCATCTAGCGATTGTCGAAATTGTCACCCTGGGTATACTTGTTGATCACTTAAACCGTCCTTAAAATTTATGTGACCGATGTCTATGTGACCAACTATGCTTGTGCAACTTTATGAAAATTGAGCCTTGATCTTTAGACGTCACCATAATTAATCAGTCCAAGACAAACCATGTGATTGCTCTGGACAGTGAGATATTAATGGTGCCTTCATAATTTCCTACCAACAAAAAAACGTGTGATGTGGATGCTGTACTGTTTCCAATGCGAAGAAATATTCAAAATTAAAATTAAGAGTTATGTCACTGCCAAAATTGCTAAATTAACTGGTTTTTAAATATTGATGATAAAGAACCTGACACCGAGAATCCAGGCGAACAGGTGTCAGAGTTGTAAGTTGTTGGTGTACACTAAAACCATGATATTGAGACGCTGGGTAAGGTACCGATCGGGATGTCATAAACTTTAAATCTCTAATCATACTACTGGGACATTGGGATTTGGGGGCAGAGTCGACCACTTAAGGTTTAAAATAATTAGTGTGAAGCTTCTCCAATGTAAGGTCCACTCATGGCTGATCATTTGTATCAGTTTGTATTTGTATCATTTGTAATTTTTGGTATGTGTGCAACCCCTACACCTGAAGTAGATATGCAGCTGATTCACTGAAGCGAATGTGGTTTTTGTATTATTCAGGACCTCACTTTGTGCAGATCTGCAATTTGCGCAAGTTATACACTGATGTTTATGTAACACTTGCACTTGTACCGAATGAAGCATTTGTTAAAATTCGAAATAAATTATTGATCAGCTAAATTGACTTTTTAACAGAAAAAGAAAATCTTCCAAGCCAAATTCGAATTGCCAAAAAGTTGAATGTGTCGAAGGGCACTGTTTGGAAGACAATTCACAAAAATTTGAAAAAGAAAGTTAAAAAGAAGACCCTCGTACATACACTCAAACAATCACACATTGAAAATCGGAGAACAAACTCTCGAAAGCTATATGAAGGTCACTTGTCTGGTCAAAAGTCAGAATTTGCTATCACAATTGATTAAGCCTTCTTCTATCTTCAAGATTGTGAGTGGCTACGACGAATTTATTATAATAACCCGAAGAAACCCGACCCTGAATATTTTTCTCAAAAGAATGCAAAGTTTGGTGATAAGCACATGGTGGTTGGAGCTATGACTGGAAGAGGAACGGTCCCGTTGTTCAAACTTCCAGCATAGGTGAAGATTAATGCTCAGTATGATATTGAGTATGTTTTTAAACCATTGCTTGAAGTCTCTGTAGCGTCAATGTACCCTGGAAAATTGGATAAAGTTTTTATCCATGATGATGCTACTCCTCATATTTCCAACAAAATGATGGCTTACGCCGTGTATTTGAAAGGAAGACTTGGAATGACACTCATTCCCAAATCAGAAATTAATGTGAAAAGACACCAGTACGGTGGATTTTTTGATTTCGGTTACTTGAAACAGGCTTCATTTACGAAAACCAAAAACAATGAAAGTGGGTTGAAAAATTTTGCAAAAGAAATGGAATGGGGTTTTGAAGGAAATGATGAAAAAAGTGTACAATCTTGGAAACGCCGTTTGTTATTGGTTATGGTATCTCATGGTGAACACATTGAACTAACAAAAGCGATACACCATCGTAAGATTACCTTCTCGAAATTGTTTTCTTTTGTCCAAATAAAATAGTATCCACCCTCTGTAGCTTACCTGCAGAATCTGTACCCCTTGGTCTCCTAGTGCAGGTAGAGAGATAGTAAAGTAGTGGCGACAGCAGTGAGGTTTCCTCTACCGCAGAGAGTGTGAGTAAGCCATTCCATCCACCGGAAAGCATTGCCAAACCGTAGTAAAGTTTAAGTCAGAAAACTCGGTAATCGAAACAGTAGGGAATCTCGGGAAAGTAAGTCCCACAAAATTTGGGAATCCCAGGGAAGTGAGATTTTTGGAAAAGGTGGGAATCCCAGAGAAAATATAAATCTTTGGAATGTCTGGATACTCAGAGAAGTCGAAAAATCCCGGAATAAAACATGAATATGCGGATTTCCGGAATAGCACTGGCAGAGAAAGGTTTTCCAGAAATAATTCATAAGGAGAATTAAAATAATTTCAACAGTTTACTGCAAAGTAAGCCCCATTTACCAAAATGTAAACCAGAATTGTAGAAATAATATTTTTCAGTCATAGGTGTTGCCCATTAAATCGCTCTGACCAATATACATAACACATTACAGTAATTAGTACTGGTCCATGGTACTATCCAATCTGCCCGAGTGGACGGTAAGTTAACCCCAATTGTGCTAAAAACACAATTGTTTAAAATTATTTCGTTAAGTTTACTGCCTACTAAGTTCATTTGTTAGGTAACGAAATAACGGCACTTCCTTGGCTAGAACATGGATTTTGATCTTATTTCGGTCAACAAAAGTCATTTGCTGGTTCCATCATGCAATAACTCATACTCTCAACCGGACTTTGTCTCAACTTGAACTCAAGACGGGTGTGTTGACACATAATCAGAGAGTTTTGACGCAAGACTGGTTTTGATCCCAGTATGTATAGATTACTGGAGTTTAACATTAGCGCTTCCAAGACACTTGATGTTGCCCGTAAAAGAAAAGTATCAGCAAAAAATACATTAACGTGTCAAATTAACAATAGTGTGTTTATGTCAGAGAATATAATTCGTTGCAGTCAAACCACCATATTGCAAAAAGAATCAAGTTGGGATTTAACCTCTGGAACTCTGGAACATGGGTTTATTTAAGATAGAAAAGTAGCTACAATTGAATTGCAACTTTGATCTTAACGCCACCCAACGACGACACTTTCACCTCTTTGATTTAAGATACTAAATCAATTCCATATTGTAAATCTGTACGTTCTATACAGGAAGCAACTTGATGCACTTTTCAAATTCAGTTGCCTTAACTAAAACAACCAGCTGCGTCACTTGTTTCATTTTCTTCTGCTTTTGGTTCTTAAGGTACTTCATTCTTCTCTCCAAGGCTATCTCTTCTCATGTCATCTACGTAAAAACGGAATCACCAGAGCCGCCGTGCAAGAAACAGTCCAACACAAAGAGAATTTGGTAAAGAACAACACACAGCGATTGAACCTCATGTTTTGAAGGCATTCCCAGCTTATTATAAACAATCAATTGCTTCGTGAAAAGTTGAATACAAAGGACGCCGTCGCACATTACACTGATATGGTAACGGAAGTAATTTAAATTTTGCAGGAAAAAATATTCGCCTTGGTACATTGCAAAGTCATACTTGGCAAAACGATGAAAAATTCATTAGGGACATCAAGGGAAACAAATTGAAGCATTGTCAAGATCTTTGGAATTGAGATTTGTAATCGATCCTTTTGGTCAAGTGTAATAGCCCTACCAAAGATAAAAACCGTTTTGAACTATTTTTCAGTTGTTTTACAATATAATTTTACCCATTTTTCAAAATAAGATCACATTCCTTCACTGAAGTGTTATACTAACAGATACTCGAGGTTATACTACTTCAGTCAATATGCAATGATATTCGAACCTCATATAAGTCAACATTTCGAGCAACAACATGTTACACTGTACTACGCTAAAAATGGTACGGTTAGTTAGTCTTTAAAAATCAATTCATTCAAGAATACTTTGATTTCTATAACTCACAGGTTAATTTTCTGAAGCCGTTACATTTTGTAGTCCTTAAGTTTGGTATTCCAAATAAATTGGAACTGATCCTTTCGGTAAGTGTTAGCGTTAGTGGACTCTACTGCTCAAAGTTGAAAATGGTGCAAACTTTTTTTCCAAATTAAATATTTGTCTGCAAAAATATCTTGTACCAACAGTAGGGTGGCACTTATAAAACCATTTTTTGAAAAGTTGAAGTCCTACCCCCCAAAAGTGTTGCATTTAGTGAGAGATTGTCCTGAAAAAAATTTGTTTTGAATTGGTTAACGTTTAGAGGTGCCTCAAGCGCTTTTTCGTTTTCACCTGCTTTTCTTATGGGACGAGTTGATGAGGTCTAGCAGAATTGGCACAAAAAATCCATTTATGGAACAAATCTCATGAAACTCGCTGGAGTCATGATCAATCACATGCGGAACACAACCCTTTTTAGCTTTTTCAAAAATGTTAAAAATCATAGAAAATATGGAACCCTGAAAAAAAAATTTATTATTTTTTTTTTGAAATTTGCTTTTTAATTTAATTTTTACAAACAAAACAATTCTAGATAACAAATATTGTAAAATCACATGAGTGCATACTTATCCAAGTCCTATTAATGTGGAAATCCTTCTTCGTTCGTGTTAGTACGAGAATAACAAAGATACTAAAGAATTTGCATCGTCTGCA
>NIPM01000197.1:320337-349199 GCA_002738285.1 Holacanthella duospinosa | reverse complement strand
AACCCTTTCCAAATATATCATTCCTGCATATCGCCCGAAGTGTCAATCCTTAAATTCCCCGACACTTCCATTCCCTCTTGCAGAGCCACCTCTACAACTTTGCAAGAAATTCCCAGCGTCTAAGCTATTCCAAAAACGTATTTTCCCAAATAATTTAACCCAGTCTGCATTTACCCAATCTCCTCAGTCTACAATTCCGTTTCCTTTTCCACGCCAATTTGTAAGTAAATTAGGTCAGTTGGGGTGACCAATGCGGCTAATTTGTTCCCCACCCATTCTCCCTCTCATGAAAATCTACATTGATCCCAATACCCTTCCCAGGCCCAGAAGACGATTTAGTCCCTACAGTCGAAAGTACCGATGTCCAAAATGCAAGGATAAAACCAAATCCTTTCATACACATCCCAGTTTCTCGTCATCACAAAGGGGTCTTTACGGGTACTAATTACAGAGATGGGTTTGAAGAGGTGAAACCAAGTTTCAGGAAGTCTCTACCCAGACAACGCTTTGCCTAATTCTTCCAATTTTTCCGAAAACTACAATTTCAATAGCTCCAACATCCTCTCAACAAGCCCCCAATTTCCTAAATCCCAAATCACAAATTCCTAATTTTCCCATTTCTAATAACCCCATCCCGATTTCAACNATTTCCTAAATCCCAAATCACAAATTCCTAATTTTCCCATTTCTAATAACCCCATCCCGATTTCAACAAATACCGCTTCCCCATTATCCAAATCCCAAAGCCCCTCTATTCCTATCTCCAAAACCCAAAATCTTACTGACATCTTCCCCATTTATGTATCCTCCAGTAAACACACACCCACTCAAACCCCAAAAGCCCGAAACCATATTACCCCAATCCCCATTGCAACAATTTCGTATAACCAAATCCCTACTACACTAATCTCCAAAACCACCACCCCTTTTACCTGCTCCAAACCCCTAACCCCCACTACAATTTCCAAAATCCCTAATCCCACTACCCACTCCGAAACCCCAACCCTCACAACAATTTTCACAACCCCAATCCCAACCACAATACCCAAAACTCAAAGCCCAACCACAAAACCAAAAACCCAACCACAATCCCCAAAAGCCCAACCCCCACTACAATTTACAAAATCCCAAACCCCACTACAATCTCCACAACCCCAACCCCTACTAAAAATTCCAAAACCCCAAACCCCACTACAATCTCCAAATTCCAAAGTTCCGTTACCCATGCCCCACTCAATTATCCCCAAATTCCCGAAAACAAATTCCCTACAACCAAAATTCCCTAATTTCCAAACTTTCAAGTCCTACTACATATTTCATTCATATTGATGCTAAAGATGCATATTCTAATAATATGCACTCCGCCCCCCGTTTTTTTAGAGTTTACGTCCATTTCTTTTTCTGAAAATTTGGAGGGTAACAAAGGTACCGCTTCCCGCGTTCGAACAACTCGAAGTGTCGAACACCCCGGGATCCCAGAGGTTCGAGCCTTGGGACCATGCGAGTCAGACCGTTCTGACTCAACCCCTTGTAAATTAACCCGAAAGACAAGAAAGTCTCCAAAATCAACTTCGGATATCGCGTTGGATATCCCATAGAATGGAACATCCCTGACCTTTTCTACTACACACGAGTCAACCTCCCCAACTCCGAGCTACGCTCTCGGAGATCCTCTTTATTTTTGCTCTCGACCTCCCCTTACCTACCCCATTCAAAAGCCTTTCGAACTCTTTCCCCTCACAACCCCCGACAACTCCGCAAAATTTTTCCGAATCCAAATTCCCCCTCATTNCATTAAGTCTTCGAGATGTGGCAACATCGCAGACTTAGGTCAAATGGCTGGTGAGTTACTTAGGTTCTTAGGTTTGTTGTGACGAATGCGAATTCTTATGGAAGTCTTTAAGTGAAAGGTGTTTTGAGTCTTTAAGTGAATGCGGGCTGGACCCCCAGGGCTTGTGGTGTTACTTGGGTATTTAGGTCCGTGGACGGTGGATCTTGCGACAGGTTTAAACATGTTTTGAACTTAATACTTAGGGTCTTCCATCCCAACTTAGGGTCTTAGGGTGATAGGGTCTTACGGCGAAAGGGTCTTAGGGTCTTAGGGTGAAAGGGTCTTTTCTAAGAACAAAAATAGATTTTGGGTGAAAGGGTCTTAGGGCGAAAGGGTCTTAGGGTGAACAAAAATAGATTTTGGGTGAAAGGGTCTTAGGGTGAACAAAAATAGATTTTAGCCCCAGGGCTGGCGCAAACATCGCCCTGTGCTATCTACTCTATGATTCTCTTCAACAGAACTTGAAGAAGCTCCGTTGGTATCCGGTTCTTGAGATTCTACTATTTCCTGTGAAGCACCATTTCCGATTGGTGGTGGAATTGTTAAAATTGGTGCTTCTTGGGATTGGAAAGCGATTGGATTGGTTGTTGAAGAAGAAGTATTATAGTTGCATGTGCGTCTGCGTGGATCTCTTGGATGAGACTATCAATTGCGGTATCTGGTGATGCTGTTGGAAGACGTTGAGTTGGATTTGTATTGGCTGCAATTTCTGGTTGTTCTTGTGCTGACGAGGGCGACGGCGCAGGTTCAGTTGTGCTCGTCGTCGTTAGCGTCTCGGATTGGTGGATAAGAGTTTCTTGTGGATTCGAAAGCGTCTCGGATTTGTGGATAGGAGTTTCTTGTGGGTTTGGAAGCGTCTCTTGTGATTGGCTGGTTGTTGAAACCCCATCTACTACTACACTTTCTCCACTTCCGTCCTGTGTCTCGGCTGCTTCATTTGACTACTCTGATTGTTTTTGTTCCACCGATACCTCTGACACTACTTTTTGCGGCTGACCTCCTTCATTTGACTCTGGTACATGTTCCTGATTGGCTTCAGTAATTTCTTGTTGCTCCACAACTGTCTCNTGACCTCCTTCATTTGACTCTGGTACATGTTCCTGATTGGCTTCAGTAATTTCTTGTTGCTCCACAACTGTCTCACTTGACCCTGGTCGTTGCTGTTTCACTACCGCTTCACTATTCACATCTTCAGTGGCATTATCAATCGATTCATTGACCTGCGTGTCGTTAGCCANTTTCACTACCGCTTCACTATTCACATCTTCAGTGGCATTATCAATCGATTCATTGACCTGCGTGTCGTTAGCCATAACAGCATTATGCGTTGTAGTTTCTTCTCGCTCTCTATTGGCTCCTTCTGGAACACCATTCGACTCAATTGGTATAATTTCTTCAGTCCCTTGGATCAATCGTTCTGATTTCCGTTGTTCTCTACTTGTGCTCAATTGCTCTTATTAGTAGGCGCGATCACAATGTTTATTATGTAGTTTTTACTATTCAAACACTTATATTTATAAGCAAAGAAGCCGTTTCTATGCAATAGCATAATCGCAGCGAAGCAACACTAATTGGTGATACTTAGGATCTTCACAAATTATGAAAAATGGAGCCGATGAACACAATGTTAATTTGCATAATAACGCATAATCACAAAGGAAACGCATAATTTATTTTGCGTCTCACTTTTACAGTTAGAATTATTAGAAATATCTGGGTGTTTCTTTTCGGGAAAACTAAATTCTTAAAATTCATGGCTCTAAATCTACTAATATTCGATATAGAAACGTTCGTCTTGCCCATTTATACGGACCGAAATCCTTGATGCTCATCAGAAACCCAATAAAAGTTTATAAACCACTGCGCATAATATCGCATAATTTTTTTTATTAATGCCGTATAATTTTTTAAATTTGACGCATAAAAAGGCGTTCTTGTCTATAAGATACTAAAGTTTCTTACCCAAGAAGCTCAAAAATTTCTTCAGATGAACAATTTTTGCTTGATTAAAATNTATAAGATACTAAAGTTTCTTACCCAAGAAGCTCAAAAATTTCTTCAGATGAACAATTTTTGCTTGATTAAAATCAATAAGAATTTTCTAACTTGTTGACAACGTTGTGAAAGTCTCCTCTCCCAATCCTCAAGAATGATATTTACACCATGTCCAAGCCAGTGTTCGGAAAAACCAATGGCAAAAAANTTCCTCTCCCAATCCTCAAGAATGATATTTACACCATGTCCAAGCCAGTGTTCGGAAAAACCAATGGCAAAAAAAAATCGTAGCAAAATTGGTGAAATTGGCAAAATGAGCAAAATTGGCAGTGGCAAAATAAACTTGACACATTTTTTAAACGCACAATTCCTTAGCAATTTCAAAAGTTAACTTGGATCGAGTGAGCCGGTTCGAGTGATCTAGGTANTTTTAAACGCACAATTCCTTAGCAATTTCAAAAGTTAACTTGGATCGAGTGAGCCGGTTCGAGTGATCTAGGTAATCTAGGTAGTGATCTAGGGGATCGAGTGAGCTATCTAGGTTGTAGTTAAGCTACAAGTATCAAATCTTATTTTNATCTAGGTAGTGATCTAGGGGATCGAGTGAGCTATCTAGGTTGTAGTTAAGCTACAAGTATCAAATCTTATTTTAATTCTCTTCCACTAAAAAGGTCGGATTACGAGACTTACTCACTTTCAAAATAATACTAAAGACTTTCAGAGGTATGTCTGACTTTCAAAATAATTTTTATAATTTGATTTATCAGTCTCCAAGCTTTAATTGTTTTTGCAAATTTTGCCATCTCTACTTCATTGCCATTTTGCCAATTTTACCCTATATTTTGCTCATTTTGCCAATTTGCCCTCAGAACTCTGGTCCTAGCAAATAAATTGTCAAAATAAATTATAAAAATACTAAGGTGACAACATTATAATGAATACTGCATTTCGTCAGCATGAAAATGTCTAATGTTTTCAAAAATGTCGTCATTGATCGTGTTTGGTGAATACTTTATTTACTATGTGATAAAATAAAAGTCGGCATTTTTACCTATACGTTACTCTACTTATAAGTTATTGCGTTTTACAAAGAATTTTCAAAGTTTAAAATTAGTGATAATGNTACCTATACGTTACTCTACTTATAAGTTATTGCGTTTTACAAAGAATTTTCAAAGTTTAAAATTAGTGATAATGTCACGTCTGAAGAAGAAGTTTAATGTTTTAGTTGTGGTAAGGAGTTCGGTCAACCTTCCTGGTAAGTTTTTTAGNTACCTATACGTTACTCTACTTATAAGTTATTGCGTTTTACAAAGAATTTTCAAAGTTTAAAATTAGTGATAATGAAGTCAAAGTGAAACGTCGAAAAATTTCATTCTATATAGAACCAACTAAACTTTACGTTGAGTGTGCGTAAATTTTCACGGACTGACTAAAAAACTTACCAGGAAGGTTGACCGAACTCCTTACCACAACTAAAACATTAAACTTCTTCTTCAGACGTGGAAACGTCTGTTTCTGGTTCACTTTCACTGCCGAGAGTGATAACTAAGCTTACACAGCATAGTTCAGCCACCAATTGGTTAATACGGTTGGATTCTACCAAAGGGGCAGCAGTAAATTTTTCAAAGTTTTTCTCTATAAGGGTAAGTACAAAAAATTTTTTCCAAGTTAAATTTTTTTTCAAGTTCTATATGACCGATAAAATGACCTAAACTGAACTTGTACAGCATGTTAAGCTGAGTAATATTTCTCTATAGTGATTTTTTTTTGTGATGCCCCAGCGAGGTCACAGGTCAAATTCAAACCCCGGGTCTCCTATAAGCCATAAATTTACACTAATAGAAGTTGTTCAGAATGTTCAACTGAGTAACTTTTCCCTAAGATATTTTTTCCTGAAATGACCCATCGAGGTCACAGTTCAAGATCAAACCTCCGGTCTCTCACAAGTGATGATGTGACCTAAATAAAAGTTGTTCAGAATGTTAAACTTGAGTAACTGTTCAATGTGAAATTTTTTCCTGTGATGATCCATCGAGGTCACAGGTCAAGGTCAAACTAAATTAAGAATGCTTACCTAACTAGAAAAGCTTACCTACCCATTGGGAATATAAGCAGAAAAAGTTACTCGGTTTAACATTCTGAACAACTTTTATTTGGATCATTTCATCACTTGTGAGAGACCAAAGATTTAACCAAGGTTGCTATGAGGAATAATCCAAAAGTCCTCTAAGAGGTTAGCCCATAACTATTATTTTTTTTTTAATTTTTATTTTTTTTCCTGGCTGATGCTTTATCCAAAGTTTCTCTAACCCTGCCCTACCGTCACCATGACTTTTCCCATTAGGGAAAGTTTGGATCAGGCATCATGCCTGATTCAGTCATGCTTCGTCATCCAGTATAATTTCAAACTATGTTGCTATGACATAACTTTTAAATTTCGATATTAATTTTACTGATTAAATTTTTATTAAATGTAGGTCGACATTTTTCAATAAATTATAATAATTATTGTATAATTCGAAAGTAAAAAAAAATTAAATTTGTTTACAAAAGCGAAGGTTTGTTATTTTTTTAGAATTTTGTTATTTTTTTAGAATACTTGATAATTTTCCTAAAAATAAGCTATGGGCTAACCTCTTAGAGGACTTTTGAATTATTCCTCATAGCAACCTTGGGTTTGACCTTGACCTGTGACTTCTATGGGTCATTTCAGAAAAAAATTTCATAGAGAAAAGTTACTCAGTTTAACAGTCTGAATAACTTCTATTAGTGTTAATTTATCACTTATAGGGGACAAAGGTTTTGACCTTGACCTGTGACCTCGATGGGTCATCACAGAAAAATTCACCATAAGGAACTTGTTTCGTCTGTCCGTATACTCTGAAGAAACCGTAATCGAAAAGTTATAGCCATGGAATAAAATCTAAACTATTAAAAGAAGGATGGTGTATGAAGAGCTTAAACTTTTGTTAAGTGGTTAACTTTAATACGGAGAAAGATAGATCACTCATAACATCCATCACCTTATTCACTTTTACCAAGGTTTGAGTTTAGACTCAGTATATTTTTGTTGGAACACATTGTACACTATCCATATTCATCTAAATTGCGGTTGTATTAGAAAGCTCCTGTAAGCTATACGTGAACAATAATTCAAACTTAAAAATATTCAATTTTGCCTTGATTTATTGAAAAGTAAGTAATTTAAATTGTTCTGAGAAGGTTTGATAGACATTTTAGTCAAAAAATGGTAGTTGTATAAAAAAAATGTAAAATAATGATCAATGTAAACGTCGAAAATGTTAGGTGGTTTGGAGATGAAGATGAGAAAGTTACTGTAAATATGAGTATAGAGTACAGCTCAAAACAAACCACGAGCCAGAAAATCAATTCATGAAACGTGAGGCGAAAATAGATCGATACTTTGGTACAAAAATTTAATAACAACCAATCAATGAATTATTATTGTAGGAAAATTAAAAGATAGTCTTTGGTCGGCACGTGGTATAACTAAGCCAATATCACGTGAAGTCGCCTGTTAACGACGATGGGCCGTTGCAGTAAACATATGCCAGTGTTTGCGCCTACGCATCAACAAGCATATGCCCGAACACACAAGATTGTAATACCTATGCTGTTCATGGTATACAGTGTGTTCGAATAAGAAGGCGATAATTTGGCACTAGCGTTTTTAAAAATCCAACAAATTAGAGTCTTGTGACACTTTTTAAGTTAAGAAGAGTTAACAAAACTTTGGTAGAAACGATTTTCAGGAACTTGAGCAGTTCATAATGTATGTAAAATTTTGACATATACTAAATTTTTTATTTTCCTCAAAATCATTTTTCAAAAATTTCGCCTTCTTATTTGAACGCACTGTATAAGCTTTAGCTTACTTTTATTTCTCCATTTTCTAAAACGAGAACTCGATCACAGTCCATAACAGTATGAATTCGGTGAGCAATAGTTGTGATGGTGCATGACGAAAATTTCTCTCTGATCGTAGTCTGAATGAAACTATCAGTCCTATGGAGTAACATAAAACATAAATAAACTCATTTCCTTCATGTATAGAGACTTCTGCCCCTCCCTATATTTAGCTGGTATAATTATGCTAGAGGAATATAATAACTTGGGATCAACATTGGCGGTGGCTTCGTCCATAACAAGTATTTTGTTTTGTCTCAAAATGGCTCTCCCCAGACACACAAGCTGACGCTCACCGACACTGAAATTAGACCCGCCATCCATAACAACAATGCCCAAATTACTCACCACGTGTTTTAATGCAACCTAGCAAAGAATCAGTCACAATAAGTATCAATTGCAAGTAAATTATTTCTAGAACTAAGCGACCTGCTCCAATACTAGATCGTCATCAAGAAATTGGTTGAAAGGGTCCAGGTTGTATCTCATCGTCCCTGAGAAAAGTTGTGGTTCTTGAGGAATAATTGAAATATTTTCTCTAAGATCATGGAGGCCAATGTCGTTGATTCGGATGTTGTCGATGTAAATGAAGCCAGTTGGCTCAATGAGCCTAAAGAGGGCACTAATAATTGAACTCTTCCCTGCCCCCGTTCTGCATACGATGCCCTGCGATACAAATCAAAATGGCACTCTTTGTCTCAATGGCGAATTGGTCCGGGTTTTCATAAATTTCAATAGCTTTTTGAGAGCGATGCGTTGCGACGAGTTACTATTTTTCAACGCTCCTCATCGTCTTGAATCGCGCGTGTACTTTCATACGTTTGGCATTTGTATTGATAATTTTCAATCTTCGTCCAATATCCAGATAAGCTTATNCGCGTGTACTTTCATACGTTTGGCATTTGTATTGATAATTTTCAATCTTCGTCCAATATCCAGATAAGCTTATAATTCGAAAAAGTAGTGCGTTTTCAGGAAAAAAAAAACAGAAAATTTTAAAGTATATTTGGTTGACTTATTGGTTTTCGCCAATCAAGGGGAAAGGGAAGGAAGATAAGACATATAGAAATGGTTCCAGTATTTCTGATGCCTAGAACCAGTCCCCGTTCGTTTTTTATGAGCGCTTTATCTAACTATCTAAATATNTATTTTCTCTAAGATCATGGAGGCCAATGTCGTTGATTCGGATGTTGTCGATGTAAATGAAGCCAGTTGGCTCAGTGAGCCTAAAGAGGGCGCTAATAATTGAACTCTTCCCTGCCCCCGTTCTGCATACGATGCCCTGCGATACAAATCAAAATGGCACTCTTTGTCTCAATGGCGAATTGGTCCGAGTTTTGATAAATTTCAATAGCTTTTTGAGAGCGATGCGTTGCGACGAGTTACTATTTTTCAACGCTCCTCATCGTCTTGNTTTCAATAGCTTTTTGAGAGCGATGCGTTGCGACGAGTTACTATTTTTCAACGCTCCTCATCGTCTTGAATCGCACGTGTACTTTCATACGTTTGGCATTTGTATTGATAATTTTCAATCTTCGTCCAATATCCAGATAAGCTTATTATTCGAAAAAGTAGTGCGTTTTCAGGAAAGGAAAAACAGAAAATTTTAAAGTATATTTGGTTGACTTATTGGTTTTCGCCAATCAAGGGGAAAGGGAAGGAAGATAAGACATATAGAAATGCTTCCAGTATTTCTGATGCCTAGAACCAGTCCCCGTTCGTTTTTTATGAGCGCTTTATCTAACTATCTAAATATCTTTAAATATGTAACTCAGGCGATCGGAGCGTTGACTCGAATGCGTGAAGAAAATATCTAAACTTTTCCTCCGGTCCTCATCGCAAAGCTACGGAAGTCCTATCGAAATGCAAAAGTGACGAAATTTGATGTCAAAACCAACATAATCGCGACGCACCGCATCGCAAAGAACTCTATCGAAACGTAGCATTACGCTTACAATTTTCTCTTGCCCTTTTATGATGAATGTCAAATTCTTAAGTACTGGCTTCTCATCGTAAATGAGAGACACCGAATCAAATTGGATTTCTCCAGAAGTGATCCAATTCTTGTCTAATTTTGGATCTAAATTTAGAAACATTGAATTAATGAATGAATCAACAAAAATTGTTAGTGAAATGAATTTAATAAGGAATAACTCACCTGAATGTAAGGATGCTTCAGGTTTTACATTTTCATATTCTTGAATCCTCTCTACTGCAGTCATTATGTTTTCTAGTTCGGAAGATTGTCGTATCCCCCATTGAAAGTAATTATTCAACTCCATTATACTCACCATAGCTACTCCCACACTGCCACCCAAAGATGCTATAACACGATATATCACATGAAGTAACATTCCAAATATTTACTCAAAATACTTGACCTTACATGTTGTCAGGATGACAAAGCTGAATGTGACCACAGTGAAATAGAGAACTGCAATCAGCTCTAACCAGACACCAAACCATCTTGACGTTGCGAAGTACATGAAATTGGCGGCATTGTTATTGTCTTGACGAAGTTCGAACTGCTTCGTAATAAATCGTTCTGATTTGGACGAACGTATTGTGCTAATCCCTTGAAACGATGAAGCGAGTTGATTGAAAATTGTACTAAGTGCTGTAAAACAATCATTTACTGTACAGAATGCTCAGAGTATTTTTTTAAGTTGCTGCGATAGCGATCTTTCACTTTTGCGAAAAAATTTATATCGTGGTGGAATGCCACTTCAAGCGAAATTCTAAATTAAACTCTTCAATTGCAGGAATTCTTGATTATCTTATTCTGGTTCAGCTTTATCATTAGTTAAAACAATAATAAATTGTCAGAGGGACAATTTATCGTTTCGTTAATTTGTCGCTCTCGGTTTATTAGAATAGCTGAGTTAGAGAGAAGTTCTTTTTGTGACGTCTTCGGGGATGTCCTTTGGTTAGTATCGATTCGGCAAGGACTTTGCTTATTGTTTGTATGCTTATTATGATATGAAATACTAGATTTAACTACTTAGCTTAAATAGTTTAAATGCTACAATATATTTCACTTTCGTCACGATGTCAGCGATGGCAGATTTGTTTCATGTGGATATCACAAATCATGTCTCATCGCTAACAATCCATTCTTGGATACTTCAGTTTGGGTAAGCATCCTTAAGTGTTTATTGATTGAGAAAGTTTGAGCTTGAAGAAAGTATCAGAATTATGTGCAATTTTTCTTTAAAAATTTCATTACTTCGATTAATCTAGACTAAATTTATTGAAAAAACTAGGAAAGGTGCATCTGTCAGCCAAAGATTGAGGAATAGCTTGGTAGCATAGCTACTAAATATTGGATTCGCGAGATAGATTAATTGAAAGAAACGTTGAATTAACCAAATCTACTCAAAATCCTGTTCTAAAATTAGAAAATTCTATTTATAGCAATATCTGTGTAGAAATTTTTGAAACTCTGGACGACATGTCGTTCAAAGAGTAAATCACAATACAATACAATTGATTGACTGCTGCACACAACTCCAATTTTGAGATGTTTGTTTGCAAAATTGTCATATGCGACTCACGCCGAGGGCTCAATCCTATTTGGTTCGAGAGTATATATAAAATTTTGGAAACATTGAATATTGTGATTGAGAAAGAATCAAAACCAGGTAAATATAAATTGAATTTCGAATTTCGTGCTACATGACTCCCGCCACAAATTAGGTTTCTAAGAAAAGTGAAAGGTTGGTTTCACCGTGACTAGAGCCTTCAGGAATAATTCTTACAATTTGTCTCTCCTGATTATAAATTTATAGACACATCGTGGTCTTACTCGATGTCCAGCTTGTGGTAAAATTTTTAGTAAAGTTGTAAATATGCGAGCTCATTATGCTGTCCAACATGCAGCAGCAAAGCCAGAAGAATTGCTAGCGCTTGATGAACTACCTGATGCAGCACATACTTAATCACTTTTACAGACAAAAAAAAACTCCAGCAGCTACTGTGTGGTTTGGATGGGAAAACTCTACGGGGGACAAATTCCCGCCGATTCTAACAATACCTTATTCGCAATCGAACAGCCAGTATAAAAAAAACTGACGATCGAATCAAAGAAATAATATACTACTCAGGATTTTCAAAAAAAAACCGAGTCTTTTAATAAAGATGGCGCCATGAAAAATTCAAAAATTCAAATTTCCAATTTAATTTTTGATCTAACCAATCAGATTCAACCTTCCAATAATTTAACCTCTTAAGAATGTTTCTGATAACCAAATTCGATAAAGTTGTTTAAATATTTTGTAATTTGAATTTTCCCGGGGATTATTCTTTATTGAAGACTCAATACGACCATCTTAATTCTTACAAAAAAAAGTATTATTAAAGTTTATGGGTTCTACTAACTTACTTAANTATTAAAATTTATGGGTTCTACTAACTTACTTAAACAGCTTCACAGGAACACGCTTAATTAGTAGTTGAGTTACGAACAAGAATGTGTCGATGATGGAGTTTAATTAGCTATAATAATTTTTTGGTTGTGGAAGGTATTGGGGAAGTATTATTAATTATTAATTATTATTATTATATCATTATTATTATTACTATCATTATTATTATTATTAGCAAAAAATTGTTTTCCCACAGCTTGCCGATGTACAGAGTGAGCCGTAATTGGTTCAGCGCCAAAATTTTTTTAAATTTAAATTTTTTTCTCCCAATCAGATTCATTTATTCTAATTTCATCCTCTTCTGGATTAACTTTTACACAAAATTTTTGAGAATTAGGAATTTTTGTGCTAAATCAATTATAAAACACACTGCATATGTAAGTTAAAGTATCCTGCATTTCAGACGAAATAATTAATAATTGGAGTTGGGATTTTTATGACTTTCAAATGACTTTATTATTAAAAAATTTTTACTTAGTAACAAATTTAACTAACCGGAAATGTAACTGATAAGAACCCAACAGTAGCATTTCCTTCTAATCCTAGAGTGTTCTAATAATTCACTATCAGTATTCATCTACGTGTCAGAGAAGTCAGTCGTTTTTTGGTAAGATTAAAATTTTTACTGATATTTGTTAATTTTTCATTGNATCTACGTGTCAGAGAAGTCAGTCGTTTTTTGGTAAGATTAAAATTTTTACTGATATTTGTTAATTTTTCATTGAAAATGATGACGGATGCAATCAGCGGAAGTACTTTAATTCCTTGGTATCGTTACACTGCTGGACCTGGACGAAATGGTAAACAATTCTACTCCACAAAACTACTTGGAGTACAAGGTAAGTGGGGATTTGAAACGACCCTATCGTTTTGAATAATTAATTCTGTTAACAAAAGGTTATTATTTTTTGAAACAGAAGCTGCTGACAGAGGGGTCAATTTCACTGAAATTGTTGGAAGAGTCTACAGTGCCCCGGTCACTGGGACATCTGCTCTATATCGTTATAGACTAGATTCAAATCAGGATTCCTTCTATACCCTTAACTGGGGTGAATTAGGAGGCGGCAAGATAGGTTACGTCTATGAAGGAATCGCTTGTTACATTTTTGAGAAACCAACGACAGGGACAGTACCGCTTCATCGCTACCTATTCAATCAATTCAGACACATTTACACAACAAATTGGAATGAATTAGGTGGTGGGGGTGGAGAGGTAATATATGAAGCGGTCGCTGGGTATGTCTACCCACCAAGTATTGATGCATCGGGACCCACTTGTTGCCACACACTACAATCATAATCAGAAACATTGAAATTGTTGAAATTGAAATTTATGGATTTTCACTTACTTAATAATGAAATTATTGGGGAAGTATTATTAATTATTAATTATTATTACTATTACTATCATTATTATTATTAGCAAAAAATTGTTTTCCTACAGCATGCCGATGTACACATTGAGCTGTAATTGGTTCGGCGCCAAAATTCAAAATTTTAAAATTTAAATATTTGTCACCCAATCAGATTCATTTATTCAAATTTTATTCTCTCCTGGATTAACTTTTACACAAAATTTTTGAAAATTAGGAATTTTTGTGGTAAATCAATCATGAAACACTGTGTTTATGTAGTTAAAGTATCCTGTATTTCCGATGAAATAAATAATCACTATTGGAGTTGGGATTTTTGTGACTTTCAAATGACTTTATTTAAAAATATTTTTACGTTTTAGTAATACCGCGTTTAGAGTATCAATGTGATAACTCCATTCACGGCGTAACGTGAAAGTGAAAGTGAATCACGGTTTTCGCTTTTCCAGCTTTCAAATTTATAGTGTCACTGCGATCACTTCATCATCACTTCACTATCAAAACTTGAATCACTTTGCGCAACAAGCCATCTATACAGTGCGTTCGAATAAGAAAGCGAATTTCCCGCGTAATGAAATCACAAAAAATTCAAAATTTATAGACGGTCAGACATTTGCACCGCGGCTGACGGTTTATCATTCTGAAAATATTTGCTTTGACAGTTACTTTTATTTGAAAGTGAGCAAAACTTAAAAAAAATATCGAATACATCTTCAGTCAGGTAAAACATCGTATTTCGGATTCAATTTGAAATATTTCATACTCCTGATTAATTTTTATGTCGAAGTAAATCATCGTCCGCTGATTGTAATTAGCCCTAAGTATCAGCCCATTGCCTCCTAATAAATAAACTAACAAAAAATCTTAATACTAGTGCAATGGCCTGATAAAATCAGCGGACGGTGTTTTTCTCTTACCAAAATTTACCGCTGTTGAATACTTTCTTTGTAAAAGTGTCCTATAAAATAAATCCAGCAAACCCCAATTCTAAATTCTTAGATTGACGAATTCCGCTGGCACAATTAAAAACTATCTGCAAACAATTCATTTCAGTTGTTTTAGGTAACTTGAACTTAGAAAAGAAATGATAAGTTAAAATTAAACGATGATGGACGTCTATCAGAAGGTGAAAACAGATTGGACTCATAAAATTTACCTTGCTCTACCCATAATTAGAATTTGCATTGTTGAGCATTGTAGCAAAATTTGAATTATTCTGATTATCAAAAAAAATTAGCTGTTATCATATTGAGTTGTTACGTGGGTGTTATATGTTCTAAAATGTACTACAATTTTTCCAAAAGAGTTCAATGAATTTCAATTCTAATTGAAATTTATTTAAAAATTCCAATCAAAATTGAGAATAATAATTAGACTAAATTATGCATGTGAAAATAACTTAGCTAATGTAACTGAAACGGATGACACGAAAGAAGAGTATGGTCATGAGGTTGGGAAGCATGGCAACTGAATACTTTATTGATCCATAATCAAACATTTAAAAAAATTAACAAAATAAGTCAAGTTNCAAAAGAAGAGTATGGTCATGAGGTTGGGAAGCATGGCAACTGCATACTTTATTGATCCATAATCAAACATTAAAAAAAATTAACAAAATTAAGTCAAGTTTGTTAATTTTTCAGGTTTTGTTTAGTTTCTTATTTCTTTTAGCAATTTCAAACCTTTTTTGTGAATTTTCTGCAAATTAAGTTGCACGAGTAACGGATGTGTAAATTTATAATATTTTCCCGAACTATTCGCGGAAAGTTCGCTTTCTTATACGAACGCACTAGTTATTTCCACATTCATAATTTAGTCTAATTATTATACTCAATTTTGATCGAAAGATTTAAATAAATTTCAATTAAAATTAAAATTCATTGAACTCTTTTGGAGAAATTGTAGCACATTTTAGAACATGTAATACCAATGTAACTCAATATGATAACAGCTAATTTTTTTTGATAATCAAAATAATTCAAATTTTGCTACAATGCCCAACAATGTAAATTCTGATTATGGGTAGAGCAAGGTAAATTTTATGAGTCCAATCTGTTTTCACCTTCTGACAGACGTCCATCATCGTTTAGTTTTAACTTATCATTTCTTTTCTAAGTTCAAGTTACCTAAAACAACTGAAATGAATTGTTTGAAGATAGTTTTTAATTGTGCCAGCGGAATTCGTCAATCTAAGAATTTAGAATTGGGTTTTGCTGGATTTATTTTATAGGACACTTTTACAAAGAAAGTATTCAACAGCGGTAAATTTTGGTAAGAGAAAAACACCGTCCGCTGATTTTATCAGGCCATTGCACTAGTATTAAGATTTTTTGTTAGTTTTATTTGTTAGGAGGCAATGGGCTGATACTTAGGGCTGATTCAGCGGACAATGATTTACTTCGACATAAAAATTAATCAGGAGTATGAAATATTTCAAATTGAATCCGAAATACGATGTTTTACCTGACTGAAGATGTATTCGATATTTTTTTTTAAGTTTTGCTCACTTTCAAATAAAAGTAACTGTCAAAGCAAATATTTTCAGAATGATAAACCGTCAGCCGCGGTGCAAATCTCTGACCGTCTATAAATTTTGAATTTTTTGTGATTTCATTACGCGGGAAATTCGCTTTCTTATTCGAACGCACTGTAGTTTCACTTTTGTACTCATGTTAATTTGCGGAAAATTTTAAATATTTACTTTCCCGCCAGAAAATATGTCTCTGTTTTCCACTTCAACATTTCATCACTTCCCTCCTCTCTTCCAAACAAGCCAACCTTAAACGGGATTTAAAACCCAAAAACTGTTAATTAATAGTGGTACGTACCATGGTTAATAACCCATTGTAGCCGATTAATAATACATGGTGGTGACGTCATACCAGGGTTTTAAATCCTAAACCATATGTTAAAACGTATGGTATTTCAGTGTAATTGCGCACGTGACCTGGTCACCCTTGACCTCTGGGTAATACTCCAAACGAAAACTTGAGCGTTTATCTTCAACTTTGTCGTTGCAGAACTTTAAAAAACCTCTCCGTTCCAGACATATTTGAGTTTAAAAAATATACTGTGAAAGGTTATATTTTCATGAAGTTCGTCTGCCCATCTGTTATGGTTATTGAAACTACCTATCCAAAAGTATTTATGAAATGTACTTTTAAAATTAACTACATAACTCATTGTTACAATAATAAACGTATGGAAAATTATGCTGTTACATTTATCAAATGGATGCGCTTAAAATTTAAGCTTTGAACTTTCGCCACAAGGTATGGGTTAATAATTAACTTCGCTGAGGTTATGACCCAATATCCCATAGAAATCCACTTATTTGAAAAGGCACTTTTGATGAGTCGGTATCGTACACACACATGGGAAATTCAATGCTAACGAGATTTGACGACTAAAAAACGTATAATGCACGATACTACTCTGTTGCAAACTCTCAGTTGAAGATGTGGTTTCAGTTGAGTAGGTAATTTTGAGTTCAACTCAAACTGATTTGGCAACAACGGAAGAATGTTAGCACACGACACTGACCTGGTTGCTAAGTGATTGAAGGACACTAACCTATTTAAAGTGACCCTGGCATTTTTGTCCCATTTAAATGGATATAGTGTCTCACTAAAAATTACACAGAATACTGCCCAGAAGGTCTACCATGTTGCCAGAATGGCAATGGGTCCAAGAGAACTATTCTGTACCGAACTGCATTCCCGATTTTTTTAAGGCATTTGTTTTTTGGTCAGGCTGCCCAGAAAAATAAGTTAGCAAACGACACGGAACTGGCGGTATAAGATCTAAATTCTGTGTTGATTAAATATCACTTGAGTTTGTTTCAAAGTTTGAATTCAAGTTTTTTCGCATTTAGAAAATGTTTAAAACAAACTTATGAACACGAATTCCGATTACTGTAATCCTCAAAAAAAAATTTTTTTTTCTCATACAATTTGTAGCTCAATTCTCCAATTCTCTGTTTCTTATGGAAAAATGAACATTTATTTCAAACTCGAATATCTCTGGAACGGAGAGGTTTTTTAAAGTTCTGCAACGACAAAATTGAAGATAAACGCTCAAATTTTCGTTTGGAATGTTCCCCAGAGGTCAAGGCTTACCAGGTCACGGGCGCAATTACACTGAAACACCATATGTTTTAACATATGGTTTAGGATTTAAAACCCTGGTATCACGTCACCACCATGTATTATTAATCGGCTACAATGGGTTATTAACCATGGTAGGTAACACTATTAATTAACAGTTTTTTGCGGTTTAAATCCCGTTTAAGGTTAGTTGCCAAAAGTTGAATCCGGTAGGAGTAAAAGTAAGTTCTCATGGCCGCTCCTACATGAGCTTCGAGCGTTCGGTTTACGCGAATTCGCAGATGTTAGAGCGTCTGCATGAGAATCAATCTCGCTTCAGACGCTCCTGAGTAAACGCGCGTAAACATTACTCGCGAAGTTTGCGTGAAGATAGAAGCTCATGATTTTGAACTTCTTGCGTCAAATTACACGCGTTTTTACTCTACTGGGGTATCCTAAACACCTTTTTGGAGGGAATTTTAAATAGTTTAAATTTCAAATTTTCAGTAATTTTGAATAATTCAGTAAAAAATTAATTTTTTCATTAATATGTAAAAAATTAATTAATTCAGTAACAAATTAATTCAGTAATTTTCAGTTCTTTTATTTTAATGAATAAAATAATTTTTATTCAATATTTTAAAAGCCTTATTTAAAAAGATAAATAAAGTAGTATCAGCTGTTCAAGACAGTATCTCGCTTTTCGCTTGAAATTTCATGAGAATTGTTTTAGCTTCGGATGCCGGAACTTGGAAGCTCAACGCGTGAAGCTCGACGCTCATAAAAATCGCTCGAAGCTCATATACGAGCGGCCATGAGAACTTACCTTAAGGTAGAGCCCGCTGCATGCTACAGCCCAGCAAAAAAGTCTCCTTACTACAGCCCATTACTACAGCCCACTGCTACAACCCACCAGAAAATCACGTTACTACAGTCCATTACTACTGAAGTTTGTTATAGTCCGTTGCTACAGCCTATTGCTACAGCCAGTCCAAAGTTATATAAATAGGCATACATCATAGATACTCTTCCCTTTTCATTTTGCGTCATTCTGGGTGAGAAGTCTGTGGCCTCACCAATTAATTCAAATTAACTGCCTATTAGAAGCAGGCAGTTACAATTGTGCTTTTTGTAGATGCGATGGTTGGAGAAAGGCAGCGACGCCTACCGCCCAACAAATAAATCCCATGACTACAACGAAAAATCCCATGCCTACCGCCCAGCAAATAATCCTATGCAAAAATTCCATGCCTACCACGTTACATCCCAAACTGTAAAATTCCAATGCTACATCCCTGCATAAGTTATATAAAGTTTTAGCAACCGCTGCATACTTGGCGATTCCTAATCCAAAATTGGCCAAAATTGAAAAAATATATGACTTTAAAAACAAATTTTTTGCTCAAGTCTATTGCTGTTACAGCTATTAATTTTTGTTTAAATTTTCAAAAAGTTTGGCCGAAAATTGAATTTGTAGCAGGGTACGGAAAAAAATTATTTACATGTAATTGCATGGCGCAACTTCAAACTCCCACCTTCATCCACCTTCAATCGATATTTTTTTCATTCTTTCTAAATTTGGTTAACCTTTATCTATACTTCAATTTGTACTTGCCCAAACTTGCCCCAATTGAACTTTCGAAAAATTAAAAATAGTTTAAGTTAAGGAACCGAATTAGTAACCGCGTATTATATATATATATACGAACCAAATATTTCTGAGCCAAAAAAAATTCTTACTAATTCCATAATTGAATTTAACCTAAAGGCTAATTTATACTCAGACGACAGTTCATCCTTCACGACAAAGTCACCTTCTGTCAACTAACTTTCGTGATGGATGCCAATTTATACTCTTACGGCACTTGACGTTACCCCCTTCCGTCTGCGTAAAGCCCCTTGCGACAAAAGTTAAACATGTTTAACTTTGACTCATCCGTCAAGTTGAGTTTACGTGACGGAGTGCTGTCGTCTGAGTATAAGTTAGCCTTATGGATTACGTCTCTTCAACCTCATACACCGTATTTATTATATTTAAACCCGAGGGTTCTATTCAATTTTATATTTGGTGTTTACGTCTAAACCTAATTCATATTTATAATTAATTATTTTTTTGTCAAAGCAATATTCTCCTTAAATTGTATTTACGTTGTTCATATTTTTCCAATCATATCATAATAAATTTCTATTTGGTGAAAATGACANTCCTTAAATTGTATTTACGTTGTTCATATTTTTCCAATCATATCATAATAAATTTCTATTTGGTGAAAATGACAGGCGGAGATAGTATTAGGATGACGTAACTCAATCAAAGAAATATTGACATCGACATTAGCATGCACAGCATGTTAAGGTCAATGGCAGTAGCTTTGAGTGGGTTTTGATTCATTCTAGAAAGTATAAATAGTAGAGCCTTTCAGGTTATTGGGATCTCACTTCGAGATCAAATTTCATAACACAAGAACAGCATCTTCTCTAATAAAACCTCTTCAGCAATATAAAACTCATCAAATAATCATCAATTATTAGAGCATCAATAATAATAATCATCGATTAGGATATTACTCCTAACAATGGTGGAGATTGCTCACGATCATCAACCTACCTCAATCACAACAAACTCACTCAACATCTAACCCAACGCTATGACCTCATGTCAAAAAAAACCAATACATCCATTTCTGACTCAACATACAGCAAACTCAGCAACTCATCAACTTCCTCTACTGAAGGAACCGTGAGAATCTCAAAACGATTACACGGCATTCCTCCAGATCATCAACCACCACTTCAGCGAAAAAGAACTACTAAACAACCTACCTCGTCAAAATCAGCGCTTAAAACTACTTAACCATTAACCTTTGTCCTCTGCTAGCAACTCAACAACCGATGATCAAGACGACGAAGTTTTTATCGACGCACTAGGACCGCGGACATTCAACTACTTCAATATACAGCCTACTGACAAACAACCGCGGACAACAATTCAATTGTCTACAAAAGTCAACCATCAACCGTGTACCATCGAATCAATAAAAAATTCTGCAAGTACTTTTTTACAACCGCGGACAACCACAAAATTTACCATGGTTGACCAACCAGCTATTTACATCAGATCGGAGAAAAAACCCACATTCCGATAAAAAATCACCGAAAAAAGTTTAAAAAATTTTATCATCAGGTTCGAGACTTGGGCGGATTCGCTCAAACTCTCCGACAAAGAAAAGAAACAACAATTTTCAACAGCTATTGAAAATCCCGGCGCCGAACAATGGTTTTCAATCTACCGTAAAAGAATTGACGGCACCACTGCCGATTGGAAGACCCTCAATGACACCTTTCTCACCAACTGCCCCAAGGATCAGGAAGAGAAGGATCTAAAAATGGTACACATCAGCAACTATCAGCAGGAATTGGGAGAAAACCCAGTTTCATTCATCACAAGGTTACGATATCTTTTTGGCGACAACTGGACACTCCACAGAGACGACGAACTTTGTAAAAGAATCTTCAAGCAAATGCTTCCCCCTGTACGCCGATTCGTGCAGTATCGTGGAATTCCGACTACTTGGGAAGACCTCACTAAAATAATAGAGGAATATGAAGGAAAGGGAATGCGCGACTCGACCAAACTCCTAAAACTATCCGCACAACAGCAGTCACCAAAACAGCTGATCCAACAGAACAACTCGCCAAGGCACTAAAAAAATTAAGCATCAACATGATTCAACAACGCAATAACTATCGCAACCCAAGGCAACAACAGTATCGACCAACACAATACAGACCACGCCCTTTTTATCAACAACCTCCGACATTATTCACAAACAACCGCCAAAGAGACTACAACAACAAACCTAGATGCTACGCCTGTAATAAAATGGGTCACGTGTCAGCTACTTGCTACTACAATCGACATAACTTTAACGGACGTCACATACCACCCCCCAGAAATACATCATTTTTACCACATGTAAGGAACTACACACCATTCACACCCAAGCCATATGCGACAAACAACCCACAACCAAACTTCACTCCCAACGCTAACCCGCAGCGAAACGAACTGCGGCGGGCCACCTAAGGTCCGCCTACCCGCTCTACAATCATAGACTTGCATACCATCAACCATATTACGCACCAAATACCTTAGACCAACCGATATAAAAAAAACCTATTTCACAAAACGAAGATGATGACACCACACAAATCTTGACCATCCAAGCAACACAGTTAACAACAATGCAGAGTACCGACGCCGACATCTCGACTATCAGGAATCTCATACTTCAGGGTCCCCATAATACCTTTAAAAAATTTGCTCTACACGACAACTTACTATACCACCTAGATAGGAATGGCAAGTCTCAAATATGTATACCACATGCACTCATAGATGACATGCTTAGATCACAGTACGACCCAATTAGCGGACATCTTGGATTTCAACGTACATACAATAGAATATAACATCGATATTACTGGAGAAAAATGAAGAACACAATCTATAAATACATCCAAACTTGCCACAACTGCCAGGCAAGAAAAATTCCTAAAAGAAAACAATTCGGACACATGCAATTCATCAAAGTCCCAGAAGTCGCACACGTCCAAATCGACGGAACCATTTACCCGAACATCATCTCTTAAAAGATACGTCGTTACTGCTATCTGCTATCTCACTAAATGGATCGAAGCCAGCGCTATCAAGGAAGCAACAACTGAAGAAATCGCAAAATTCGTCATTGAACAAATCATATGTCGTCACGGATGTCCACGAATCATCCACTCCGATAGAGGAACAACATTTACAAGCGACCTCTTTAAACTCATCAACAATTTCATGGGAATCAACCATAACATCAGCAGAGCATACGACCCAGAATCCCAAGGATTAGTTGAACGATCACACGGAACACTCACCGACTGCATGTCCATCTACACCAGTAGCAACCAAAAAGACTGGGACAAATTCCTACCACATATAGTTTTTGCCTACAACACATCCATCCAAAAGACCACAAAAATGACACCATTCTTCCTCTTGTATGGAAGAGAAGCCACCCTCCCACTGGAAGCACAAATTCCGACCACTCAACCTTTCAAAATCCTAGATGACATCATTCAAAGAGTTCAAGAAGCCAGGCTTCTCGCAATAACTTCATTGAAAATGAACAAGCTAACTACGCATCTAAACTCAACAAACATCGCATGAATTACGAATTCCAACCAGGAGATTTAGTCATGATCAGAAAATTCATCAAAAAGAAAGGCTATCTTCAAAACTATTCTACCAATTTCACGGGCCATACACCGTACTGCATAGAAATTCAGAGGTCAACTACATCGTCGAGTCTACACGGAAAATTACAGTACAAAGAAACAGTCCACATCAACAAAATGAAACCATACTCAGCAAGAACTAATGGAATAAACACATCAATCCCATTAGTCAGCGAATATGTAAATGATCAAAGCATGCAAACAGAAAAGCAAACTGACTCAGCACATCAGGAATCTGCAACCAACTCATTTTCAAATCACAAACATAATCAACCCCTCAATACAGATGACTCACACTCCAAAGCTAAGATCAACACCCAATCATCCAGCCCTATAAATACGCCAACAGAAGAAGTCACAAACCATCAGTCTCACTACAACCTCCGCAAAAGGACACCTATCAACTATAAAGCATAATCTACAAACATATATATCAACTTACAATCATGAACCCCTTCAGAATTCGAACCATCGAACACCATCTCACCAACATCAGAACTGAACTCATCAACGTACACCATGCCGCTCTCGAAGAGTGGGAACCACAACAGGAAATCATCAGAACTAAAATCGACAGCATGAACAAAAGCGTCAACATTATCACTCATCTCATAAAAAAATGCAAAACTGATTCACTCCAGCTCCACAGCAGCAAACAAAAATCAAACAACACAATGCACAGACATCATCCACGCCAAACTAAATACACAAAGCATCGAGAGAGAGGTGAAGACTCTCCCAGCAAAGCTGTTGAGAGATCTCAGCGAGTGGGTCACCCAACGGAAAACCGAGGACTGCAGCCTCTTCACTAAGCGACAAACTCCAAAAACACCTAAACTCAAATACGCAATTATGCTTGTACTGTACATCCTACTACATGGTCACCTGTACCAAGGCACAAGGAATACAAGTGGGCATCTCAAAAGGCATCTATCTTGAACAAATCAACAATGTATACGCTTACGAAGCCAGTCTACCCCTCATTTATGAATTTAACACACCTCCGGAACCAGTATTAAACATCACGACAAATAAGCGGACTGAGCTGCAACACATAATCGACATAATGCAAGAAAGAATATTTCCTTTCATGGCAACAGGTTTGACAGACGCCAAACCAAGGAACAACCAAATACGAATTAAGCGAGCACTCAACTTCATAGCACAGTCTTATGAATGGTGCTGCGGATTTGTATCCACACCCACATTTGACGAATTAAAAGCATCTGAAAAACAACTTGAAATGTCTACAGTTCAACTGAAGGAACAACTCCAACAAGAACANTAAAAGCATCTGAAAAACAACTTGAAATGTCTACAGTTCAACTGAAGGAACAACTCCAACAAGAACATAAAGAAACCATCCAAGTAACAAAAATTATCAACGACTACTCCGCTAACGTGGATAGCATATTAAGCAACATACAAGAGCAAACCGGCAAGGACATCAGTAGAATCATATTAGAAGCTGAAAAAATAGAAGCCCTAACAACGGACATCATTGAAAACCTTTTACGAATCTCACAATCCATCACAACCAGCGTATTCGCCTCAGCTTGGCAGAACATCATTACAGAATGCCGCAACGGTCATACTCCACATGTAATTGTAACTCCGGATAAACTACTAGAAGACTTAGAAGAACTGATTATACAAATATCAGGCCATGGATATCAGCCAGCAATACCAATCACCAACATCATGCAATATTTTTAAGAAAACATCGCATCATGTACATTCGCACCTACAACACAAGCCAAAATAATCATCAAAATCATGATACTCATATCAGCGATTGGCAATTCTTTCAAATTCTTCAGCTCTACTACCGCACCCTTTTTATATGACCAAAGTATCTGTACAATCATCCAGGAAGTCGAACATATAGCCAGCAACCAAGCCAACAAAATCATTCAGATTACCCCAAAAATTCGACAACACTGTAACCTATATACATCCCGCATATGCTTCTTACCAACACACATTGAATCTCCCATCATTAAACCAAAATGCTTCTCAACAATTCTAAACACTAAATCAACTAGCACCGAGCTGAATCTCCCATCAGCATCCTATGCCCTTCAGGCAACTTCAAGATACCAATTCTCAGACAGGCAGGAGTTCATAGCATAACCCTTGGTTGCCTTTGTAATGTGACCAATTCATATGGACAAATAACAATTTCCTCCGGTTTCCCCTGCCCAAGAAATAATACTTCCAATTGGGAAATCCGACACACCATCCCCGCCGCTTGGACAACCCTCCACAACGTCCAAGTCGTGGAAGAAATTCAATTTTCCAACCTTACCGACATCCTCAATCAACAATGGCACCACCAAACAGAGCACCTAAATATTAGCCTCAAACCACTTCAAAACATCTCTATCACCCCAAGCAAATGGGAAGAATCTCTTATAATCAACAACCACTTCTCCATTGTTTTCAACCTTATATTAATCATCATTCTTATTTGGGCCATCTGGATTACCATAAAAGTCACCGGCACTTCACTACCTTTCTCAATTCTACCCTTTCTTCCCAAAATCAGAGCAGAATCAGATACTCTACTAGTAGTAGAGATAATGGACGATATAATCCTCCTACTCATCCTATTCGCGATCATCCTCCTAATGTTGATGATACACATCCATCACCAGAAAATCACAACACCAAGAGTTCACTTTGTCAAAAAACCCGACGCAAGGATAATCCAAATCAACCAAGAAATGCTTCCTCAGGATGCAGTATCAGCAGAACCCACGAAAATATTCTATTGAAAAAAAAATAATTCTCAACTAATCAGCAATAAGATAACTATAAATATGAATACAATGGACCTAATCTAATCAGTAGCTTTACTAATTACCTTCATCTCATCTCTAACAAAAAATATATATACATATATTCCGGTCAACATGTCACACAACAACTCACACACAACAGCCGCAGTTCCCACGGCAGAATTAGAAAATCCGAAACAATTTTGGAATTTTTTTGAAAAAATCAAAGAAGCCAACCACAACATGTTTGTGCACATTTGCCGCCGCATGAGGAACCAAGAATGAGAGTTGGAGCACCTCAAAAATAGGATCTAACAAAGTAAGACACCTATTGCCCTCTCACCCAATTCACATTAATCATATCCTTCCAAAGCAAAAATAGAAAAACCAACCTCATCGCTAACAATAGTGTCTCAACCCACCAACCCAGCATACAAGGTAACTGCCAGCACAACCACCAATGTTACAAAAATACCCGGCACAACCCCCCTTCCCCCCCGCACTAAATCATTGGACAAGAAACGTATGCATCCTACTTCCATTCCCCCCCCCCGGAGTTATCTACAGCAAAACACTCCCTCATCACCAAAAAGGATAAAAATTTCACCCCCCAAAACAAAACCACGTAAATCATCNCATCTATAAAAAGGACTAAAAATTCATTAAACTACATCATTCCTTATCTACTCTTCACCATCCAACCACTCTAAACAATGCCTCAACCAAGGAGCTTAGTCCAATTTTGGTCTCAGTTCCATCTACAACAAAGGATGGAAGAAGAAACCATGACAACAATATTCCAANGCTTAGTCCAATTTTGGTCTCAGTTCCATCTACAACAAAGGATGGAAGAAGAAACCATGACAACAATATTCCAACATATGCACCAGCTACACAAACGGATCCAAACCCTGGAAGAACAAAATGGAATCATCCCTCACTCACCTGCTGACACTTGTAACCACGCCACACAGACACTCTCCCGCATGCTGACCACTACACCCACCAAAACGAGATCCCCATCACCACCNCTCTCCCGCATGCTGACCACTACACCCACCAAAACGAGATCCCCATCACCACCATACAGGACCAGATCAACCACCGGGAGCAGGCCCAGAGTTACCTTCACATCTTTACTACACAAGGCCTTGCACCTAGATTATCATACCGAGCACACAGGCGCTACTACTCACCTCCACCTATCACTCATCCCTCTACACTAGAACCCCTCAACAACCAACAACATTGCTTTACATCACCTGCGGAGACATCACCTACGATAGAACTCAACAAACGGACATGCAGAATCATACTTCACCCGGTAAAACTCACTACACAGGACGTCAAACCGGACATCAAACAAGACATCAAACCAGCCGTCGAACCGAACACACAACCTAACCTTTAATTACATACTTAGTACATCTTTAAAAATATTTGCATATACTTTTTGTNCATACTTAGTACATCTTTAAAAATATTTGCATATACTTTTTGTTTCATATGTCTATCAAATTTATTACTTATTACTTAATTTTTCCATCTCACCTATAGAAAACTTCACCCATCTGAACTCAACAATTCCAGCGCTAAGAGTAAAATACTCATCAAAAGTTCAGATACGGGATTCAAGATTAGTATATAAATATAATAATAATTTAATTTAACTTTTCTTTTCAATATTTGTTCTATTATTGGGACAATAATCTGCAGAGCTTAGATGTATTAGGATGACGTAACTCAATCAAAGAAATATTGACATCGACATTAGCATGCACAGCATGCTAAGGTCGATGGCAGTAGCTTTGAGTGGGTTTTGATTCATTCTTAACAAGTATAAATAGTAGAGCCTTTCAGGCTATTGGGATCTCACTTCGAGATCAAATTTCATAACAACACAAGAACAGAATCTTCTCTAATAAAACCTCTTCAGCAATATAAAACTCATCAAATAATCATCAATTATTAGAGCATCAATAATAATAATCATCGATAAAGGATATTACTCCTAACAATAGTGAATAACCACCCAAGTCCTGCGTCCGCGATCAAAAATGCAAATTTTGGGGGAAAATGTAATTTAAGTATTTTTAGCCAGATAATCAGTTGAGAGATGTAATTAGACCCTAGAAAATTTAATTTGAACATTTTCAAAGATTTGGCCAGATTTCGATTAGAAACCGCCAAGTGTGCGCTGCCTAAATCCAACCTAGACGTATTCACGCAAACACGGATCGATAACATGCACAATCGTGATTGGGTTAGTTGAGCCTGATTGCATACCTGTAACGGATATCGCGTTCATTTATTCAGACTATATTTCCCCGCGGCGTTTCAACGAGCCTTCGGCTCGTTCAACAGCTATCGGAGGCGTGCGAAGCGTGCCGCCATTTCATTCGCGAGATAACAAATTTCTAATGAAATATTTTATTGATTAACAACCTGCGCGTTACACTGGGATGTAGCATTAGAATGTATCTTTGGGATGTATCATTGGGATGTAACATCAGGATGCAGCATTTGGCAACGGCTGCCTAAATCCAACCTTTACTTTTTAGAATTTTTAGCTTAGGTTCTTATGATCTTCAGTCATGGGCTGTAGTCATGGGATTTTATTCTGGGCGGTAGGCGTCGATACCCGCTGCCTTATTCAAATGCGATTACAATCTTACATCACTGGCTTCGACCTTTTTTTTTGATTTTTTTTTTTTGATTTTTTTTTTGATTTTATGGATTATTATTATGTTTTAAGGTTTTTAAATATATTGTTAGTGGTATTTTCGAAGATGTTTAATTAGATCATGGAGCCTGGCAAATTTTGAGTTGCACTTTGTGCATGGATGTTCCTCTGATGCCATGTGCTCTTTTTGGTTATGGCTAAACTTTTGAGTTGTTTCGGAAAGCTATTGAGCACTTTGGGCAGCATAGGGAGTAAAGAGTACCAGCACCAGCAGGGTTCTGTGTTTCCTGGGGCTCTTCTGGTAAGCACCCCTCATTCCCACCAACCACTAGGTCAAGACCTGCAGCTTCTGTAGTCATAGCCAATAAATCCAGACCAGGCTCAGCTGCTGCCGGATGCAGGTCTTTCACAAGTTCGCCGAGTGTCACCGCATTAATATTTTCAACGCCAATACCTTTTCGGCCGCAAACTGGAC
>NIPM01000197.1:112607-318599 GCA_002738285.1 Holacanthella duospinosa | reverse complement strand
ACTCATACAAAATGAATAAAAATTATCTTGTCTGTGAGCACTAAGCTCACAGACAACTAACAAATGATTGAATTAACAAAGTCTGCGAGCACTAAGCTCGCAGCCAAATTAACAAAAATAATGATAATAATAATAATTATTATAATTATTGGCGCTGCTCCGTCTCAATATCTTAAAAATTGAATGGTGAGGGCACAGACTTCTCACCCAGATTTGAATAAAACGAAAAGGGAAGAGGATCGCTTGCCGGTTGTATTTATATTTTTAATTAGGCATCTAGACTTGCAATGGGCTGCTGGAGCGGAAATTTTTGCTGGACTGTACTAATGGGCTGTAGTAACGTGATTTTCTGCTGGGCTGTAGTAAGGAGATTCTTTTGCTGGGCTCTAGCATGCAGTGGGCTCTGTCTTACTCCAGCTGTTGAATGCAATTCAACTCGACAAAAGTGAAGGAGTGAAGTGATGGCAGTGATTCATCTTTCACTAGAAAATTGAGAACACGAAATGATTCACGCTGTGAAGTGAAGAGAGTGAATCAGTTCCTTCACTTCACTGTCCTCACTTTGGACTATAAATTGGCAGCAGTAATAGAATAGTGACACAGGTGACGTGAAAGTGACGAGAAGGTGAGACTTTAAACGCGGCATAACAAATTCAATAACCGGGGTATGAGTAAGGCAGACGCCGCTGCATGCTACAGCCCAGCAAAAAAATCTCCTTACAACAGCCCAGCATAAAATCACGTTACTACAGCTCATTACTACAGTCCATTACTACTGTCCTTTGTTACAATCCGTTGCTACAGCCCATTGCTACAGCCAGTCCAAAGTTATATACAATCATAAATCACATACTCTTCTCTTTTCATTTTGTGTCATTCTGGGTGACAAGTCTGTGGCCTCACCAATTAATTTAAATGTGGACCTAACTCTTAGTAGTGAACAAACAATGGGCCTTTTAAGGGTCAATCCTTTTGGACGGATGGTGTGGGTTACATCCCAATGCTACATTCCTGCATCAGTTATATAAAGTTTTGGAAACTGCTGCTTAAATCCAACGTAAACGTATTCACCCAAACACGGATCGGTAACATGCACAATCGTGATTGGGTTAGTTAAGCGTCATTGCATACCTGTAACGGGTATCGCGTTCAGGTAGCTCAGACCATATCTCCCCGCGGCGTTTGAACGAGCCTTCGGCTCGTTCAACAGCTATCGGAGGCGCGCGAAGCGCGCCGGAGATTGCGCGCCGCCATCGCTTTCGCGTGATAACAAAATACTGATGAAATATTTTATTGATTAATAACCTAACAACCTAATGAAACTAATCCTAACAACAGAAGCATATTAAATCCTATTTTCGTTCCATTTCGAAAAAGTCATAATTTTTTTATGCGTTTGCGATGAAAATGTGTTTCATATTCCGTTATCAGCGACCCCATATTAGTCTACAAAATAAATTTCATCAAAATTTTAGGTGCTTCGGAATGCCAAAATTTTTCTCGCATTATTACATTTAGGTAAGTTACTATAAAAAAATTTTTTTTTTGCCACAAACATGCAAAATTTTTGCAAAATTTGACTTGACCGCTAACAATGGATGTTGTTGCATCCGTTGTTAGTCTACATTAAATTTCTGATCGATTGATGTATCACTAATCCAATTCCATAACGAGTGCGCTTACTTTAATTGTTTCCCAAAAAATCCTATGCTACCGCCCATGCCTACTTCCCTGCAAAAAATCTCACGCGTCTATATACTTTTTTTTTCACTGGGCGGTAGGCATGGGAAGTTTTACTGGGCGGTAGGCATAGGCTGTTGGAGAGAAAATTTTTGCTGGGCTGTAGTAAGGTGCTTTTATGCTGGGACTGGATGCAGAAAGGACTTCACTAAGATTTTGGATTATGTGAAATTACTAAGTGTCGCTAATCCAAAATCTTATCTCGATTCAAAATCGGCCACTTTGACATACTTAAGTTCAAGTGGATCCTCATAAGTTGTTTCACTGTTGCCATTGTCTTAGAATGTGTTACGGGCATAGAAACCACGTGACTTGCGTGCCCGGTTACTTAAATAAATCAATTTTTTGTGAATAAAAAAATTGAAATTCAAACAAATCAAAGTTTTCGTTATTTACGCTTTCATTGTAATATAGAGTATTAGACCATACGTATGTCTATGGATACTCCCGCAGCAGGGAGCAACAAAATAGGTAAGACCATGTCGATTTTGTATGAATGACACTCGAATAATCACTTATTTTTGCTAGCATCTAACAACATGGTTCGGCCAGAAGTAAAGGCACGTAGACCAAATTTTACTTCAAACGAACTGGAAAAAATTAAGTTCTTGGTCTCCGAAAAAAAGAAAGTCCTTTTTGATCGGTTTAACCCAAACATTACACATCAGCTAAAGTCATCCACGTGGGGATTTATAGCTTCGGAGGTAAACAAAGTAGGCGCAGCCAACAGAACGGCTAACGAAATTAAGAAGAAGTGGGAGAACCTTAAGTCCGAATTCCCCTTCCTGAAGCCGATGGCGAATTCTAGAATTCCTCCAAATGAAACTGTCATGCGTCGACCCTGGCCACTTAGCAACTATGTCTTGTATAAAATAACTTGGCGAGGTAACAACTTGTACGTTAATGGAATGCCTTAGCTTACGATTCACAAATGCATACTCATCTTGACTTGGAGCTTTGATGTTAATTTGCGTTCCATCCACAAGTCCTATCGTATTTGCAATTTGATATGCATCAAAAAATTTTGATTTTATTCGTTGCAGTGATTCTTGCTCAGTTGGGAAACAAATCAATTGACTGTGAAACGCCGCCCACTGAACCCTCGATGTACTGAAATGTACCAGAGCGGAAGAAACTCATAGCAATTAGAAACTGCGTTTCCCCTGGTGTAGCATGATTACGATTTGTTCGATGAGACAAATGAGGGCCAAGTACGTCATACAATTTTTTGACTCCAACTTCTGTCATACCGGTATGTTTTCTGAGCTCGTAACGAGTAAGTGAGTCAAGTCGGGTTCGCTGTTTGAAAGTTTTTGCAAGCTGATCAAAATACTGGGGGAAAAATGGCAAAGCCATTGCTAATAATTTGACAGAAGACAGCAAAAAAACAGTTAAGTGATCTACAAGAGGTTACTTAAGATTTTGGATTAATTAATCTCTTAAGTTACACTTAGTGTCTTATTGAATCCGAATAAACTTTTAGTGGACTTTCTTTGAATCGAGATATGGTAATTCTTGTAACTTAAGTCTAAGATTTCTCCTAAGTACTTTCTTGCATCCAGTCCCTGGGCTGTAGCAGTGGCCAGTGGGCTGTAGTAAGGAGATTTTTTGCTGGTCTGTAGCATGCAGCGGCGTCTGCCTTACTCCAGCCACTAACCGGAAATGTAATTGATAAGGACGCAACAGTAACGTTTCTTTGTAATCGTATAGAGTCGAGTGCTCTGTTTATTCACTATCAGTATTCATCTTTTCGTCATATCTGTGAGTCATATTTTGGTAAGATTAAAAAATTTGTCCACATTTGTTAATTTTTCATTGAAAATGCTCATCACCGATGTAGTCAGCAGTGAAAGTATTTTAATTCCGTGGTATCGTTACACTGCTGGACCTGGACGAAATGGTAAACATTTCTACTCCACAAAACTACTTGGAAAACAAGGTAAATAGGGACATGTGTGGTAATTGTGAAAAGTTCAAAAAAATTGTGTTAAGTGAGACTTTTGCGGGAGTTTTTTTTTTTGAAAATATAGACAATACATGTCTATCCTTGGGCAGGTGGAATTTTTTTAAATTTCATAAAACTTAATTAATAATTGACAAAAACTAAAAGTGAAAAAAAATTCCAATTGAAGAGTTCTGGAGCACAATTGGAAAGTTGGAGACTGCAGCTGCTGCATTCATTGTAAGTTTTTGAGCTTTTGTCAATCGATAGCCTAGAAGTACTAGATTGACTTTCCGAAAAAAATTTATTTATTTATTAATTTTTAAATTTTTATTCAAGTTTCACAATTACCACACAAAATCCTCAAAATGCAATTGTGAAATTTAAAAAACCCAATGCTTTTGGCATGGGATCAACGAGTTGAGTTTTATACTCAAAATTCTNTTTAAAAAACCCAATGCTTTTGGCATGGGATCAACGAGTTGAGTTTTATACTCAAAATTCTCAAAAACCGAAGGACGAGGAAAGACATGCTAAGAGATAGGGTTTCAAAATATTTCAACCATTAATTTTTGGAGGTTGCCATAAATACTTAGAAGGTTCCCATAAATAGCCAGAAAAGCGGATCATGTTCTAGTTTTCGCTATGAACATCAGTATGATATTCTCTATCACTTTATGAAAAAAGTTTAAGTTGAAATGACCGTAAATTAATTCTATCTAACTTTTCACAATTACCACACCTAGTTTTCACAATTAGCACACTTTTGTTGTTAATTGTGAACGTAGTTTCGCATATGCAAATAAATCGCTCCAGGCGTCCGAACAGATGAATTAATTGAATAAAATGCATACAGCGATAGAGAATCGTATTTTGAAAAAATTTTGTCAAAAAATTTTTTTAGGAAAAACCATTATTCCCTTATATTTTTTGAGTCAAACTCAGAAAAGTGACAAAAAATTTCACAAATACCACACATGTCTACATAAGGATTTGAAACGACTGTTATGAATAATTAATTCAGTGTTAACAAATAGTTTTTTTTTTCAACAGAAACTGCTGCTAGAGGGGTCAATTTCACTGAAATTGTTGGAAGAATCTACAGTGCCCCGGTCACTGGGACATCTGCTCTTTACCGTTATAGACAAGATTCAACTCAGGATTCCTTCTATACTCTCAACTGGGGTGAATTAGGAGGCGGAAATATGAATTATATCTTATAAAGGAATCGCTTGTTACATTTTTGATAAACCAACTACAGGGACAGTACCGATTCATCGCTACTTATTCAATCAATTCAGACACATATACACAACAAATTGGAANAATTCAGACACATATACACAACAAATTGGAATGAATTAGGTGGTGGGGGTGGAGATGTAGAATATGAATCGGTCGCTGGGTATATCTACCCACAACAAATTGATTCATCGGGACTCACTTGTTGCCTCACACCGACACCATCATCGTGATCAGAAACATCGGAACTGTTGAAATTGAAATTTATGGGTCCTAACTTACTTAATTAGTAGTTGAGTTACGAACAATAATGTGACGATGATGGAGTTTAGTTGTTGTAAAACTTGACAAATCTGGTCTAATTAATTCATAACTAACCAACAATGACTTTTTTTTGAAAGTTAATAATGAAATTAATTTTATAATTATTTTTTGGTTGTGGAAGGTATTGAGGAAGTATTATTATTTATTAATTATTATTATTATTATTATTACTATCATTTATTATTATTATTATTACTATCATTTATTATTATTATTAGCAAAAAATCGTTTTCACACAGCTTGCCGATGTACAGAGTGAGCCGTAATTGGTTCAGCGACAAAATTCAAAATTTTAAAAATTTTAAATTTTTTTCCCCTAATCAGATTCATTTATTCTAATTTTCTCTTCTTCTGGATTAACTTTTACAAAAAAAATTTTGAAAATTAAAAAATTTTCGTGTTTAAGCAATTATGAAACACACTGTATATGTAGTTAAAATATCCTGTATTTCAGATGAAATAATTAATCACTATTGGAGTTTGGATTTTTGTGATTTTCAATTGACTTATTATAAGAAAGTTTTTACTAGTAANATAATTAATCACTATTGGAGTTTGGATTTTTGTGATTTTCAATTGACTTATTATAAGAAAGTTTTTACTAGTAACAAATTCAACTAACCGGAAATGTAATTGATAAGAATCCAACATTAGCGTTTCTTTGTAATCCTCAAGAAGTGCTATTTATTCGCCATCAGTTCATCAGTATTCATCTGCTCGTCAGAAAAGTCTGTCGTTTTTTGATACGATTAAAAATTTTACCCACATTTGTTAATTTTTCATTGAAAATGGTCAAATTTTACTCCTGCTTTACATCCTTTTGTATCATCTTCATACTTACCGATGTAACCAGTGGAAGTACTTTAGTTCCATGGTATCGTTACACTGCTGGACAAAATGGTAAACATTTCTACTCCACCTCACTACTTAAAAAACAAGGTAAGTGGGATTTGAAACTACCATATCGTTTTGAATAATTANATTTCTACTCCACCTCACTACTTAAAAAACAAGGTAAGTGGGATTTGAAACTACCATATCGTTTTGAATAATTAATTCTGGTTTATTAAAATTAAAATGCTTTTTTTTTCTAAACAGAAGCTACTGACAGAGGGGTCAATTTCANATTAATTCTGGTTTATTAAAATTAAAATGCTTTTTTTTTCTAAACAGAAGCTACTGACAGAGGGGTCAATTTCACTGAAATTGTTGGAGGTGTCTACACTGCCCCGGTCACTGGGACATCAGCTCTCTACCGTTATAGACAAGATTCAACTGAGGATGCCTTCTATACTCTCAACTGGGGTGAGCTAGGAGCGGCAAGATCAATTATGTCTACGAAGGAATCGCTTGTTACATTTTTGAGAAACCAACGACAGGGACAGTACCGATTCATCGCTACTTACTCAGTCAATTCAGACACATTTACACAACAAATTGGTATGAATTACGTGGTGGGGGTGGAAACGTAAGATATGAAGGGGTCGCTGGGTATGTCTACCCACCACAAATTGATACATCGGAATCCACTTGTTTCCTCACACCATCATGATCAGAATCATTGAAATTGTTGTTGAATAATAATTAAATTTAGTTTCAAATTTGTTATTAATTGAATATTAACACGATTGACTAACACCCCTCATCAAATTTAGGAAATTGGATTATTCTTAAATTACTAAACAACTATTCCCTAGCTCTTTGTATAAAATACATCCGCTAGCTTAGCTAACTTTAAGTTAACTAACAACTACTTTACGCACACTTGAACTTGGACAATGCAATTGAGAAATTAAGCTAATTGCAAAGTAATCTTTTTTAAATGTAGTACGAATTCCATTTAAATTGTTAATCATTTATCACACAATTTGGCTTAGAAAAAAAAAACGTTATGAAGGGAGAAACACAAGACATCGAGTGATGTTATTATTGTCTTAAATGCTAAAGGTGATTGTTAATTGGGATTATAATTAGGAAAGACTTTCTTAGAGGCTAGTTTCTGATTATCTAATGAAAAATTGACGAAAAGGTGTGTTACTATTAAATCTAAAGAAATTTCATTTTTTAAGTTTTTTTTTTTACAGCTGTATGCTGGACGTTACTAAATATTCGTGGAACAGTTTGAAATAATGGAACACTTATTGACCTAGGGGTCACCGGTAAGACCCTATGAGTTTAGCTCATTCGAATCTGTACTATGATTCTCTTCAAAAGAACTTGAAGAAGCTCCGTTGGTATCTGGTTCTTGAGATTCTACTATTTCCTGTGAAGCACCATTTCCGATTGGTGGTGGAATTGTTACAATTGGTGCTTCTTGGGATTGGGAAGCGATTGGATTGGTTGTTGAAGAAGAAGAAGTATTAGTTTCATGTGCGTCTGCGTGGATTTCTTGGATGAGACTATCAATTGCGGTATCTGGTGATGCTGTTGGAAGACGTTGAGTTGGATTTACATTGGCTGCAATTTCTGGTTGTTCTTGTGCTGACGAGGGCGACGGCGCAGGCTCAGTTGTGCTCGTCGTCGTTAGCGTCTCGGATTGGTGGATGAGAATTTCTTGTGGATTCGAAAGCGTCTCGGAGTGGTGGATAGGAGTTTCTTGTGGGTTTGGAAGCGTCTCTTGTGATTGGCTTGTTGATGAAACCCCATCTACTACTACACTCTCTCCACTTCCGTCCTGTGTCTCGGCTGCTTCATTTGACGACTNATCAATTGCGGTATCTGGTGATGCTGTTGGAAGACGTTGAGTTGGATTTACATTGGCTGCAATTTCTGGTTGTTTTTGTGCTGACGAGGGCGACGGCGCAGGCTCAGTTGTGCTCGTCGTCGTTAGCGTCTCGGATTGGTGGATGAGAATTTCTTGTGGATTCGAAAGCGTCTCGGAGTGGTGGATAGGAGTTTCTTGTGGGTTTGGAAGCGTCTCTTGTGATTGGCTTGTTGATGATTGGCTGGTTGATGAAACCCCATCTACTACTACACTCTCTCCACTTCCGTCCTGTGTCTCGGCTGCTTCATTTGACGACTCTGGTTGTTTTTGTTCCACCGATACTTCTGACACTACTTTTTGCGGTTGACCTCCTTCATTTGACTCTGGTACATGTTCCTGATTGGCTTCAGTAATTTCTTGTTGCTCCACAACTGTCTCACTTGACCCTGGTCGTTGCTGTTCCACTACCGCTTCACTATTCACATCTTCAGTGGCATTATCAATCGATTCATTGACCTGCGTGTCGTTAGCCAAACTAACAGCATTATGCGTTGTGGTTTCTTCTCGCTCTCGCTCTCTATTGGCTCCTTCTGGAACACCATTGGACTCAATTGGTATAATTTCTTCAGTCCCTTGGATCAATCGTTCTGATTTCCGTTGTTCTCCACTTGTGACCGCTTCATGTGAAATTGTTTCACTCGAAATTGCTAAACTTTCTCCACCATTTTCGTAACTTGTAGATTCAAATTGACGATTAGGATCATTGGCAACTATATTGCTGTCGTTAAGAGCAGGGACAGGGGTAGTGGTTGTACTGTTTCCATTGGCTACGTTTGTGTTGTCACTGTAAATCATAAACTCTTCGGAATGAGTAACAGGGCGTGATGGATTTCCTGCAACTGGTGATTCTGTACCAATTTCTTCTGACGGGTCAAATGATCTATACGACTTATGAACTTGCGCAGAACTGTTTCCATTCGTTTCAGGAAATACTTCTTCTGATTGGTCTGAATTTGTAGAAGCTGGAAGAATCGTAATCCCATCCTCCACAGTTTCTTCATCATGTGACTCGGATTCGGAGGTCGCAAGAGAAGGTTGCTTCTGTGTTACTACAGTTTCTGCCGATGTCACTGCACCTGATNACTCGGATTCGGAGGTCGCAAGAGAAGGTTGCTTCTGTGTTACTACAGTTTCTGCCGATGTCACTGCACCTGATGGTGTCGTTGTGTTAATCAATGGATTCGCATCGACAGTCTCAACACTCAAACTTTCGTGTGATTCTCCTGAAGAAGTGACTACTGGTGACCTTGTCGTGGAGGGTTTGGGTGTGTCAATATCTAAAATGTCTATTGTACTAATTGTTGTGTCTGGTGGTGTAAGTTCTCCACTGTCAATTGTGTCTGTTATGCCATGATTTTNGTACTAATTGTTGTGTCTGGTGGTGTAAGTTCTCCACTGTCAATTGTGTCTGTTATGCCATGATTTTCAACGTCTTCATTAGATTCAGGTATAACTGTTTCAATATGTGGTGGTTCAGTAGTTGTGGTTGTGGTGGTAGTTGTAGTGGTGCTAGTAGTTGGTTCAACAATGGGTTTATTTGTAATCGTTTCTTCTGACATATCAAGACTTGAACTTTGTGCAGGTAAAGCTGGACTTCGGGTGGGTTCGTTTGGAATCGTTTCTTCTGACACATCAAGATTTGGACTATGTGCAGGTAAAGCTGGACTACCGGTGGATTCATTTGAAATTGTTTCTTCTGACACAACAGGATTTGAACTATGTGCAGGTAAAGCTGGACTACCGGTAGATTCATTTGAAATTGTTTCTTCTAACACAACAGGATTTGAACTATGTGCAGGTAAAGCTGGACTATCGGTAGATTCATTTGAAATTGTTTCTTCTGACACATAAGAATTTGAACTATGTGCAGGTAAAGCTGGACTATCGGTAGATTCATTTGAAATTGTTTCTTCTGACACATCAGGATTTGAACTATGTGCAGGTAAACCTGGACTATCGGTGGGTTCATTTGAAATTGTTTCTTCTGACACATAAGGATTTGAACTGTGTGCAGGTAAAGCTGGACTACCGGTAGTGTATTCTTCTTGAGCTTGCGCAGTAGTCACCAAAGGTTCTTCATGAGAAACNGTATTCTTCTTGAGCTTGCGCAGTAGTCACCAAAGGTTCTTCATGAGAAACTTTGGGCAACTCTGTTGGAGCAATAGTTGTGCTAGTAGTAAGTTGTCGAGTTTCTACTTGTTCTTCCGATGTTTCTGAAGTTTCTGAGCTTTGTGATACCACTTCGTCCGTTTGTGATGAAGTTGGTAATGGAATCGGGAGATTCGTAGGAATTTCACTAGGTTCGCTAGGTGAAGGTAATGGTACTTCAGCACAAGTTTTCTTATCCTCGTCTAATAACTTGTCTTCTGGGCATGTACACATAAATTCTAACGAACCTTCGTCAAATACACATGAGTCCGAACATCCGCCATTTAAAAGTTTGCAAGAATTGTGAAGTTCTGAGATTGAGAAAGTTAAGTTAAGATTAAATTAGTGCTGTTTTGTGATTTCAATTAATTTAAAAGTAAAATAACCTTACTGTAAAACCTTGTAGTACCAGAAGGAAGTGTATAGTTTCCGATTTCTTTCCATGTACTCACAGTTCTCATCAATTTGGCAAAATCTGGTTCTTCTTCACCCAACTGTGATTTACTCCAACTAATTCGTAATTTTGTGATAATACTTCCGTTCCTATAAATTAATTGATAATTTATTTTCAAAAGGTTTAAATAAACTAATATAATAAATTTTTAACTTACAGGAATGCTGTAACATGAGCATTCGCAATATCAACATCCGGATCCTTTTCTAATTTTTCCTTTACCATCTGTTCGACTTCAGCTGCCATGTCTTTGTACTTTGACGTCGTTGGGTCACTGAGGTCATCCACAAATTCAGCGTCTTTTAGTGTCAGCTCAATATCCGCTGCATTTGGTACTGTGACATTGTGGAAACAAAAAAAATGGTAACTTTTAAAAATCGAATAAAAATTCAAAAATTCAAAATTCCCGCGCTTTTTTGTTTTTCGACATTTNAAATGGTAACTTTTAAAAATCGAATAAAAATTCAAAAATTCAAAATTCCCGCGCTTTTTTGTTTTTCGACATTTGAGTCTCGAACACATTCCAAGTGCAGTGAGAATTAAAAAAAGGCGCGAACTTTGATTCTCTTAAACTCAACCTCCACTTATAAGTCGTTCAGTGTAAAAATTCAAAAATTATTGAAATGAAAATCATAAAATCTAAAATTAAGGTAATTGTGAATTTGTGAACAAGTTGTTATTNAAATGGTAACTTTTAAAAATCGAATAAAAATTCAAAAATTCAAAATTCCCGCGCTTTTTTGTTTTTCGACATTTTTGAGTCTCGAACACATTCCAAGTGCAGTGAGAATTAAAAAAAGGCGCGAACTTTGATTCTCTTTAACTCAACCTCCACTTATAAGTCGTTCAGTGTAAAAACTCAAAAATTATTGAAATGAAAATCATAAAATCTAAAATTAAGGTAATTGTGAATTTGTGAACAAGTTGTTATTNTTCAAAAATTATTGAAATGAAAATCATAAAATCTAAAATTAAGGTAATTGTGAATTTGTGAACAAGTTGTTATTCGTACCGTAGTCATATGATACTGGGATTATTGGTTTTTCAGTAACTGGAAGAGTATCCTGGACATCTGGAGTTGTAGACGAAAGGTAATTTTCACTTGACCCTGATATAGAACTGCTTGTGTCATCTGGCACTCCAGTGGTAGTTGTAGTTGTCATTTCTCGCATACTGCTATAAGTTCCTGTAGTATTTTTCTCTGGAATTAGTCCCACTATAAATACAAATTCAAATTGATAAATCGTTAGTTAAATTTTTCGAGATATTATGATAGAAGTCATCTGAAGCGTTTTAGAATGATTAGATTTGAAATAATTAACTTCTCTCACCGGCAGCTAAAACAGCGACAGTAATTATGGCCACCAATAGAAAACCTCCGAGTGCCCAACAGAGAAATTTTTTCCATTTCCCTGTTCCCTTACGTTTGTCTTTGGTTACTGAGAGCTTCTCACCACGTCTGGAAATTACAACAGGAATAATTATTTTATAAATTAAAAGAATTAAAACTTATCAATTTTGGAAATGAGAATTTTACCTGAGAAATTTTTTATGTTGATTAACAGATATGAAATACTCCGGAAATTTTTCATAAGGTCCAAATTCAGACTGTGGTTTATGAGGGATGGTGTCAAGAACATTCATTCCATGGACAAGCTCAGTATTCACCGCTTCATTGAGCCGTGGCGGTGACGTAGCAGAACTTTCTGCTGAATATTCATTCATTGGTATCTCTGTTTGGCGTGTTGTAGATGTCCGTTTCTGTTGGTCTTTGTTCAGTGATGAAATTTCAATACCGGTATAACCGCCATTGTCAATTCCCGTCACCCCTGACATCATTTTCTGGTCACTTTGTTTTGAATCCGAATTTTTTCTTTGATTTGCATAAGGTGAAGGTGGAGGTGGGGGTGAATCTTGCATAGGGATTGTTACATCGCTTCCACTAGAGACACTCATCTGTAGAAAATAATCAAAAATTCGGAAGTTAAGTTGAAAACAATGCAACGAAAATTTAAGGTAATATAATGATAAAATTATCCATCAGATTTGTAAAAAAAANGGGTGAATCTTGCATAGGGATTGTTACATCGCTTCCACTAGAGACACTCATCTGTAGAAAATAATCAAAAATTCGTAAGTTAAGTTGAAAACAATGCAACGAAAATTTAAGGTAATATAATGATAAAATTATCCATCAGATGTTGTAAAAAAAATTTTTTTTTTTTTTGTTTGCTAAAAGAATAACAAACAGATGCATCTGGTAATTCTTCGTGTAATGGAGTGTTAAATTTTAAAAAGCGATTGTTGAGTCATTCGCTGGCGCAGCTTATAAGAAATATGATTCCTTGATGATACATTCATGGGTAATTTTTGTTCTTTTTTTTTTGCAATGTTGCTACGAAAAAAAAAAAAGATGTAAATCAGCATAAACCATTATCACCAGTTTAAGAATTTAGGCCTGAAGACAAAGAGAATCTCTCGTAGTTTTTGCACAATTATTATTGCAATGATAATAATAGTCCAGAGACAGACAGATTTTGACTATGATTTACAGAAAAGTCGTTAAACCCTTTATTTGCCAATTTAACTCGTTGCGGTAGAGTAGCTTATGAGAAGCCTCAGTTTAGCTTCTATCTTTTATTACCAAAAAGTAAAAGTGAAAAGATTCAAAATTGTGAAAAATGGGTTGAAGAAAATTGAAATTCGGGATCATAAAATGAATCTTCCTTTACTGAGGCGGTACCATGGTTCGCAGAAATATCTATGTACTGACTTGCTCATAATAAGCAAACTAATTTGTTAGATAGGACTAAATGGCGTCTAGAATAGAACGAAAACGAAAATTATAAGAAATTTTGGTAATAACATTTTAAATGATTGATAGCGAGTCAACGAAATTGCCAAAAAAAAATTTATTTTTTGCACAAGTCCACATTATTTCTCTTGATATCATTAATAATTTATGAAATTGGTTCATTTGCATTACCTCAATTCTATTTAGAACTACCTAACATAGATACTTATTTTGGTATAGTAATGTCAATTTTATCAAAATTTGCAATAGATGACCTTGTATCTCCTTCCCGTTGGGCTCCATTGAGCGGTCATTGTTGTAAAGTCACAAAATCCTTTAAATCATTATTCCCCTTTCTATTGTTACTTTCACTAAAATTACAACAATATTATATTATGTTATCCCTCTTCACCTCGAAATCTATTGACGTGATACAGATTATTTAATTCACATTTCCAAATTATTAGGCGGATAAACTACTTATTTGTAAGATTAATTAAAATTCTTGAAGGTCAAATTCTAATTACAAATTACTGATGAGATTTTGGGAGGTATAATTATTTATGTTGACACGCCTCGACCTTATCCCTTAACTTCTAACTTTACATCATCGGAGATATAGGATTTCAAGAATCTTAGGTAATCTGAGAACCTAAGAGTCTAGGACTTTCGTTCGCGAGTCCTGCGGGTCGATAATTAAAAAAAAAAGTTGTAAGACCGTTGTAGCAACTTTAAATTTTTAAAATTAATTTACTAATTTAAGGTTAGAAAATTCATAACAATACACTTTTGTTATAAGATTTGGGTTTAGGAGTCGAAAAATTTGGTTCTTATAAAACATTTATGTTCTTATATAGCGTGATTTTCGACTATACTAAATTCATTATGTTAAATCCAGACAGAAAAAAAAATCTGGTGTATTCATTGGATCTTGTACTATAAAGTTTTACAGTTTAAAGTACAGGGTGTTTAAAATAAAACGTTACTGATTTTCTCCGACTTTCACCAAAATTGATTGAATCCAGCAAATTACACTATCTGTGGCAGTTGGGTGAAGTTGTCTTACTTTTAAGTACAAAATAAAAACTATAAAAAAATCAAACAAACCCAACATAAAATATAAATAGTACGTGTAATACAGATACCAATAAGTGACTTCCACCTTTTACAAAATAAATGATTATGACATTGGTTCAATGAAATGAAGTTTCGCGTCTAAGAAAGATATTTTAGATATTCAGTAAAACAAAAATGCTGATTCGGTTGTAAGGGACTTACAAGATGTGCAAGAGCTGGATGGATTTTGCAAAAACATTGTTGTCCTTGTGATCTGTGAGCTTAACCGTATAGACTTTCCATCACTTTAAATTCTTATTTATTAAATTTATAAATTTAATAATTAACAAATTTTCTTCTTCAATTATTTTTTTTTCAAATAACTTCACTTTGGCAGTTAGGGAGCAACCGAGATTAACGGCGACTTGGGCAGGCAAAACTGTCGGCCTGAATGTTTATCAAAAAAGTATGGATATATAGTTTGAACAATTACGTAATTGTGTGATTGTCAATAACACAGTTACGTAATTAGGTGATTGTCAATTACACAATTATAATTACAAGCAACCAATTACTGTAATGATTAATCGATTACATTTGGAGAGTAATTGTAATTGGCTTTGATACGTTGTCGTAGTTTTATAGACCTGAGCCTAACTGTTTGGGTATGTTTATAATACTGATGCTGGCTACACTCCCTCCACTTTTATGACTTTAGCGCCAGCTAAAAGGATGTCTCAAATGTTTCTGAGTGAAAGCTACTTTCTTCAGTAACGTTTTATTTTGAACACCCTGTACAGTTTTCTAAAGTAAAGTAAGGAAGCGGGTGTCAATGCTATTTTCAAGACAAAATATTGGAAGATGTTTGGCTCATCTCATTTGAACCTAAGAAAACCTAAACCTAAACCTAGATTTTAATTATAGAAATTTACAATTTTAAAATTTTTTGATTAAGCGAATATGTTTTATTATTTAAATATTATTTATTAATATTTTTTATTAATATTTTTTATTAAATATTAAATATTTCGAGTCATTATATTTAAAAAATTGTACATGGGAACAATCTAAAATTTTAAAACTAACCTAATATAATGAAGTTCTAATATAATGAAGTTAGATTGTTAGGTTTAAATAATACAAAAATTTAAAGTTTTTTTTTTATATAGCTTGGGAGTTATTTTTATAAAAATTTGAGACTAAATTCCCCGCGGGCAAACGTCCGGCTCACCGGTGGGTTTCCTGTTCCGGTGATGAAAAGAAAAATATTAATTTTTATGGGAAAAAATCCGATGACAATTTTTGCTCCTCAGGTAAATTTAATATGAAACTTCAATGTTAATTAACGTTTTTTTTTTTTTTTTTGTAAAACTAAACTGCCAGTTACATAACACATCGGAATAGAATAAGATCGTTATGTCATAAAAAAAATTTTACCATAGTTCTGACAGACGAGGAAGCAAAATTGCAGTTATTGTTGATGAAATGTACAGTGACTATAGGTAAATAGAAATACTTGACTTCCGGTCCGGAAAAAGGAAATTAGCACCGTCATAAACTTATAAGGAAAGGTGTGGTGATGATTTTTTAAACTAACGGAATTTTTATACATAGAAAAAAAAAATTATTCGTAAATTCTACTAAAATCTTGGGTAATTTATGTTTTAAAAGCAAAATGGGAAATTTTTTTTTTAGTAATAATTATAAGGTAAGACGGGAAAAGTCAACAGTTAATGGAAAATTTAAATAATTAACAAAAGATTTACATAATCTATATATCTATTATTATCTAATCATCTTCATATCCATTTGTAATTTCCGGATTCTATGGATACAGTAAGAGTACAATTTTGTACAAAAATTGCAAAAAAAAAANATATCCATTTGTAATTTCCGGATTCTATGGATACAGTAAGAGTACAATTTTGTACAAAAATTGCAAAAAAAAAACTCTTGACTAAATGGTTTTATGAGATTAAACAAGTTACTTGAGCTAAATAATTAATAAGTTTTTCTCCTGTGCCAAGGCACTAATAATTTATAAAATTGTCCATCCAACCACTTGTGTTTGTGTAGCTATTTTAATTAAANATATCCATTTGTAATTTCCGGATTCTATGGATACAGTAAGAGTACAATTTTGTACAAAAATTGCAAAAAAAAAAAACTCTTGACTAAATGGTTTTATGAGATTAAACAAGTTACTTGAGCTAAATAATTAATAAGTTTTTCTCCTGTGCCAAGGCACTAATAATTTATAAAATTGTCCATCCAACCACTTGTGTTTGTGTAGCTATTTTAATTAAATTTACTTGTTTGGTGCAGTGAATCGTAAGAAGAGGTAAAGGACTTTTTAAAAGTTCCTTGTAGATGTGCTAAATATAATTTTTTTTTTTTTTTTTTTTTTTGCAAGCCTTGAGAAAGCAATGGACCAAATCTACGTAAGAGAGAGAGAGATATAAACCACGAGACAAGTTTTTTTTTTTTTTGAAAAATTATGACAAGGAAGGAATCTATTTAATTACGTCTCTGTAAGTGATTACATAATCCCTATGTAACTTAACACTTGAGATTTTTTTTTTTTTTTTTTTTACATTTCAACCATTGCATTGCTACAATCGTTCAATTCTGTTCAAAATTTGCATATGTGTGAAAAAAAAAATTTTTTTTTTTTGACCACTGACCATCTATTTTTCTGATTGTAGCTGTTGCTTTGCCAAGGAGAAAAAGAAACCATTACAAAATTTCCTTTAATTGGCGTAACAGTATTATTGTTATTTACGGAAGGTGAGTGCAAATGTGAAGCATTTGATTTAGATGAGAGTGATGGCATTGTGCAAATTTGAATTTTTTTTGAGTTCTTTGATCTTTTTTTACAATATCTATTCACCTTATGATCCTAATTGTGAAATTTTAAATCATTTGTAGCTGTACTCGTACTCTTAAAATTAATCATCGACATTTTTTTTATCAAATTACGCTATTAATAATACAACACTATCTCTTGAATTCAAGTGGTGCAATTGGGAAAAAAAAATTTATTATGTTTTTTTTTGTTGCATCGATTGGCACTCCCACTTAACCCTTTCGCTAAGGAATTCGAATGCATTTATTAGTTATATCTAATGAGAAAAATACACCAGGAGGTCAAGATCATTGTACTCTCTTGTCTGTCCGTTTGACTCATTTGTTTTCTGTTTTTTTTTTGTTTTGTTTTTTTTTATTTTTTTTTTGCAATGTAAGATTGGCAATTTTCAATTTTGAAAATTTTTTCAATTATAAAGTTTTTTTTATAATTCTATCTAACTTAATGGAGTTGAGGAAAAAAAAGTTTTTGTTATCAGAAATTTTGGATGGGATTTTTTTCTTCTCTTCCTTGAAATAAGTCGTGGGAAAAAAATTTTTTGTTTAATGTAGTCTGATTATCTCAAGTTCTTAGTTTCGAGTGAGTTTGATTAATTTAATTATTGGTCAAAAGCTAAAATAGTCATTAAAACCAAAGTGTCAAGTGTCAACTTTTAATTTTTATCAATCTTACACCACCACATTGACTGTAACTTGTGTAAAAAAAAAGTATTTCCGTTGCAGTTTGTAGAAAAAAAAAATTTTTTTTTTGTTTCTCAACCGGGTAATTTTTACTGTAACATAACTTATCACATTTATCTCGAGTCAGCACTTATGACACNTTTTGTTTCTCAACCGGGTAATTTTTACTGTAACATAACTTATCACATTTATCTCGAGTCAGCACTTATGACACAGCTATTATTATTAAATAATTAAACTCTTTTATTAGTCTTTTTGACAATTGAAATTTTCTCTACTTTGCATATTTTGAACATAATTGAAATTCAGAGAAAATTCTAATTTTGTTTGACTGGAATTACTTAGTAATTGAATTGAAGGAATAATGAAGTGGAAGGAATTAATTTAAACAAGGGTTGTTCTTAATTAAATTGTTGAAACAAGAGGATTAAAAAAGAGCATGGTTTGCTCAATTATTAATTGAATTGAATTCTCAGACCATCTCTCACGCTCTTCCAATTTTCCGAGGCTTGCTCTTCTCATTTACTGAGAACAATGAATAATTTCAATGTATTACAAGAGCATGCAGAAGTGATTAACCTCTCTGGATCCGTATCTAAACTTAAGAATATTGACCCCTTCTTAAGTTATAATTAGGATATACAGAGAAGACAAAATAATATTTTGATAAGATTTGGCAACATTGAAAAACTGTACCAGCTCACTATACCTTCCATCATTNGAAGACAAAATAATATTTTGATAAGATTTGGCAACATTGAAAAACTGTACCAGCTCACTATACCTTCCATCATTCTATCGTCTATCATTGGATTAACTATCCTTGTTTTTTTCCCATTTGAAAAAAATATTGTAATTTCCCATTTTACTTCCAACCAGGGTGTACCCTTAGGAATTTAGCATAGCGCTATTTACGGCTATTTAGTGCTATTTATGGCTATTTAGCGCTATTTAATGGTATTTACGATACATGATACTAAATAGCACTTTGCTAGATGAAATTTTAAGTCGAGTAGTATTATTGAGAAACANGAAGACAAAATAATATTTTGATAAGATTTGGCAACATTGAAAAACTGTACCAGCTCACTATACCTTCCATCATTGTATCGTCTATCATTGGATTAACTATCCTTGTTTTTTTCCCATTTGAAAAAAATATTGTAATTTCCCATTTTACTTCCAACCAGGGTGTACCCTTAGCAATTTAGCATAGCGCTATTTACGGCTATTTAGTGCTATTTATGGCTATTTAGCGCTATTTAATGATATTTACGATACATGATACTAAATAGCACTTTGCTAGATGAAATTTTAAGTCGAGTAGTATTATTGAGAAACANGTATTTACGATACATGATACTAAATAGCACTTTGCTAGATGAAATTTTAAGTCGAGTAGTATTATTGAGAAACAGTTTCTAAGTTGCAGTAGGTCACATCTCTAAAATATATTAAATTAAGACTCCTTAAACCTTAGGAGACTTATCTAGTCAGCGTTATGGAATGTTATCATCAAATGTTGATTTGAGACTTCAACAAATTAATTAATTGATATTTCAACCGGTTCCACTGTATGATCCTTATTTTTCAAATTTTAAAATTTCCTTTGTTTTTAGTCAGGTGATATCAAAACCCTAATATTTACGACTATTTAGTGCTTTTTCGCCAAACATACTATTTAGCGCTAGATGAAATGAAAATGACGCTAAAGGACGCATCCTGCTTCAAGCCCTTCCATTCGAAGATAATCGTATTGCGCAATATGGATTAAATTTTTTTTTTTTCGTATTTATTTTAGGTTTCTTAGGGTTTATTCGTTTATTCAATATTTTTTTTTTATTAATTACAATTTTTAGGTTTTTATTTTACACTTCGGTTATTTGAAGTCTCGTTTTAAATTTTTATATTTTAATTTGTCGAATTTTCTAATATTTTGTGTGACTTATATTAGGTGTNTGAAGTCTCGTTTTAAATTTTTATATTTTAATTTGTCGAATTTTCTAATATTTTGTGTGACTTATATTAGGTGTGGTTGAGTAAGGTTGTTAGGGTTAGGGTTAAAGGGTGCTAATGGAAGGGGAAAATATAAAAAGTTTTATCTTTTAATATCCATTTCAAAATTTGAATTTATAAATTTATATAAGTAGAATCTCGAAAATCTGGTTTATGGTTTACTTCTATTCCAATTGGAAAATTAGAAATTATTAGATGTTGTATTTTAAATGGTATTAATTTGAAATAGGTAAATGGTTGATTTAGCCGAATTGACAAGTCTTGGAATCAAATGGTGAATAAATAATAAATTAATGAATTGATTAGAAAAACCATCAAAAGATTTTAATTATAATTTGCACATCACTTGTCACAGTTTTCTCTTTCAATGAATTCAATTATAATTGATAAATTCTTCAATTTGCTTGAAGAGGTTTTAGTAGTATTTTTTAATCTTAACTTTATAGTAAAATGAATTCGCACTTCATGTGAACTAAGGAGAACGAGTTAAGTAGGAATTTATTTTTTTAATTAACTTGTGGTAATTGTCTGCTTTGGTTCTTTACACTTTTAAAATTTCCATTTTTATTGTCATCGTCTTCTACATTTGGTAAGGTATTAAACATNCTTTGGTTCTTTACACTTTTAAAATTTCCATTTTTATTGTCATCGTCTTCTACATTTGGTAAGGTATTAAACATGATATTAACATTTGCCAAATAAAAAAATAACAACAAATTTTTTTAAATTTGAATTAGGAAAAACAATGTTCATTTATTTATTCATAACTTTTTATTAAAAAAAATTGGTTTAAATCATAATATAAGAAAATTAGTCTGAAGTTTTATGAATTAAGGCGAAATTTATTAGTTTGGAAACAAGTTTTAGCCCACTGTGATAGGAACCCAGGAGCCAAAAACTACACTGTTTAATTCTTCAGGCTTCAGGGCTAGAGCCAATTTACGCAACAAATTTTTTTTTTTTTTTTTATAATCTCTTAGGGAAATCAGCGAAAGAACAAGTTTATGATGTTGTTTTTTTTTTGTTATATTTCTTATCTAGACTTTATTTCGTTTATTTCGTCCCATATGAATCTGTGTAGGCGCTCATGTGAGGATTTTTAGTAGTGATTTTTTGTTCTTGACGATGATGACCTCAACCTGAGGAGTTAAGAAGACTAATTTGGTTATTTTCACCTCATTGTAAATCTACTATGAGAAGTAAACAATGAATGGTCATTGGATTAATTTTTTGGCTTCCTTTTCCTGTCCAAAGGAAGAGAATTAAGAATTAACAAATCCAGTACACTCAAATTATAAAGGTGAAAAGAGAAAAAAAAAAAAAAAAGTTAACACTGAATAATTCCCTGCTTCCGTTTTTACTGCTATAATTCATAATTATTAAACCTGTCGTGATTTATAAGGAGCAGAGCTACGAGCTGAACTTACCAATTACCAGCAGCCTGTTAAGAATTGACAAAAAAAAAATAAGATGAAATGTTCCCACGGGTATTAATCGTGGAAACTTGGCAAGTTATGAACTCAAGTTGACCTTGTACTAATCTAAAAATTGTTTGTTCTACAAGGTGGTGGAAATAGAGACTATTATTTTATTTTATTTCTTTTCTGATATTATTTGCTCTGACATTTTGAGTTAAAGTTTTGTAAAAAAAAAAATTGCAAACAAGTTTTGCAACAGTTAAGTTACTAGTAATTTTGATGTGTCGTCTCTCAATGAAATACATAGGGANGACTATTATTTTATTTTATTTCTTTTCTGATATTATTTGCTCTGACATTTTGAGTTAAAGTTTTGTAAAAAAAAATTGCAAACAAGTTTTGCAACAGTTAAGTTACTAGTAATTTTGATGTGTCGTCTCTCAATGAAATACATAGGGAAAAAAAAAACTTGTTATTTGTTTATATTTTTGACACTTGCTTCCCTTGGAATTTTAATTAAGTGACTAAGGTGCATCTGAAATTTTTGTGTTCCACGAAAATATGGTACGCGAAATGTGGTACGACGCGTAGGAATTAGGAAATTACATTTACTTTTGAAAATTTGGGATTTTTTATACCTTATTTATTTTTTATGATGGGGTTTTTTGGTCTCACAGTTAGTGTTTTTCACCTCGTTTTTTCACCCCGTGTTTTTCACCCCGTATTTTTCACCCCGTGTGTTTTACTCCGTGTTTTTTACTCCGTGTTTTTCACCCTGTGTTTTTCACGCCGTGTTTTTCACCCCATGTGTTTCTCCGAGTGTTTTTAGAAACCATTTTTTTTTTATATATCAGCTTTTTGACAATGGGTCTTCAGCCGCGGGTTTTTACCTAGTTTTCAGTCATGGCTTCTCAGTTTCGGGATTTTCGCTCTTGTTTTTTAGTCCTGAATTTTCGGGTCCTTATTATCGGCCCTGAGTTTTCATAGTACGGATTTTTATATAATTTAAATTTCGTATTCATAAAGCATAAATAGAGAGAGGCTCTCGAACTTTATTTTTCTAATGATGCTACCTTTGATGCTTGAAGATGATGTGATAAATGATAAAGAGTTGACTTGTAGACGAGAACAATTGAATGAGTTTTTCTTTTTTTTTCACTTTTACTTATCGAGTCAAAAGCATCAGAGAGTAACAAAGGTGTTTGCATTTTCAATTTATAAATTTTTTTTTTTTTAGATTCCTCTTCAATTACATCATTTTTTGATTACCGGTGAAAAACTCTCATTTCTCACTTACCATTTTCTTCTGTACCGACAAAAATTAATTTTTTTTTATACAAGTTAATAAATTTATGTAGAAAAAATTGTTTCCAGTTTTTATTTTTATTACTACTTCCTGTCCATTATCATTCACTTTCAGCAGCTTTATTTTGATTTAGAGTGTCTAAAGCTAAAAGTAAATCTAAGTAGAAAAACTGTCAAAACAAGAAGAAAATCAGTTGATTTATTTCCATATGCGAAATGACTCAAGTGATCTAGCAATCTTGTAGAGTTCAATTTAAGTGCAATCATTTTAAAGGAAACGCCTTGTCTTTTGACAACTTTACGATTTGACTTTGAATGGAGTTTTTTTTTTCTTTTTTGCAAATTGTGAAGGAAATCCTCTGATTCAATTGAATCTTTGATTTAGGAAGAAATAATAATCTTTACTGTGAAAAGGTGACACATCCGGTTTTGCAAAAAAAAAATATATATTTATTTTTTTGAATTTACTTAGTAATCTTTAAATTGACGAGATTTGACGTGAGCAGTATAAAAAAAAACTTAGAAAATGAGTCAAGGTTCGTACAAATTGAACTGAACTTCTCAGTATTTTTGCAACACTTGAAACGATAATTTTTTATATTTTTATATTTATTTTTCAACTCTTTTGTTAGTATTGCACTTTGGAAACAATGTATTAAATTTTTATAAAATGATGTAATGTAATGTAAATGTAACCAGTACCACTGTTGACTTTTGTGACGCTTTATTTGTTATTCAATGTCCTCCAGATATAATTTTTGGAAATGAGGGTGTGCGCAAATTGCAAAAAAAAAATTTTTTTTTTAATTTTTTTTTTCGCAATCTCAATGAATTTCTCTTGAAATCTTTGACGGAGTTTGTACTAATCATATCATAAAAAAAATACCATGGTGTTATGTCATATTCTTGACAAGGATGACATGGAGTAAAGGACATTTGATGGTTGCATAATGACCTTAGTGACCCTTGATGCTAATTTAAGCCCAAAAACCCAATTGGATTATTGCAAAATACGTCGTAAAAATAACCTTATCAAAATTTAGATGGTGGGTTAATTTAAGTAATTTTGTTTTCAAATTATCTTTATCTGACTTACTGAATCTTCTCATGTAATTAGAAAAATCTTGATGATGTTTCGTAGTACCATAGAAACATAAATTATTACACAAGTGAAGAGAGGGTTATAATTATTATTGCAAAAAAAAAATATTAGAGATTCGAGAGGACTATGATCTTTGTTCTTTTGCCTTATAATTAGGTGAACACTTCCGTTTACACGGATGACGAGTAAGTTCCTTCCGGCCTAATAATGATATAGTGAAATAGAAAATTTTTTTTTTTTTCCGTTGTGATTGACAATGATCTGTAACTGTTGAAAAAGAGTGATTTGCAATTTTTTAGAGAATAAAAAACAATAACTGAAATTAAAATAATAAGTGTCTCTGGTTGGCACTGGCAGGTAGAGATTTCAGTTTTTAGATTTTGAATTCATATTCCTCTGACCGACATTTGGGATCTTTTATAAATAAAATGGATAAATGTCCCATCCTACCGTCAGAGTTGGGCATTATTTGCGAATTTTGGAAATATAAACTAGATACTGGATTTTAAGACTAGTGTTATCTATGACTCCTTAGTTTGGTATGAATCAGTCACTGAATCTCTAAACTTGGAGAGTGGACTCTGAAATAATGACTCAAATCATGACTGCTTTGACTCACGTAATATAAAATTTGGAAAATCCTGTTGGAGAATCTTAAATTATAAAATAAATAATTTTTTATTTAAATTTAAATTTTCCAATCTTGAGAAATAATAAAGAAGGTAAGCCGATATTGTCATTTACGAATTCTGAGAAAGGGTCATGACTCACAACTCCAAGAGTGATGACTCTGACTCCCAACCAGAGCGAATTCAGTCATCTTATGACTCCGGACTTCCAAAAAATGAAGGTTTGTGGATAATTCTATTCAAGACATAGTTAAATTATTACTATCTGAAAGTGAATGAAAATTATATCGTTACTATGTGGTAGTGTTTATCTAATTTGCTCCTAAAATTTTTAATTTTTAATTAAATGAAAGAACTACAGTCAAAATCTTCCTAATTGTTTAGAAAAATACACAAAAATATTAATTTAATACATGAGTGATTTGTTAAAATTCCGCAAATACTAAATATTTTAATTTCCAATTTAATGAAAAAATACAGTTAAATTATTAATTATTAATATTATATCTTAATATTATTTATTAATATTATTTATATATATATTCATATTACCTTTCTCCACCATGTGGAAATGAACATATTGGACTTATTTTTCATATTATTTCTCAACACTAGACCTGCCACTACCCTTAAATGTAAAATTTTTTAATTTTTGTATTTAGATTTTCCATATTTTATATTACGTGAGGCAAAGTAGGTATGATTCTGAATCAGACTACACTCCCAAAAGTGAGAAAGTCAATCATGACTCCTAGAGTCAGTAACTCTGACTCATACCAAACTGATAGTCATGGAGAACAAGAACACTAGTCCTAAATTCCAATTGCTAGTTTATATATTCGAAATTGGAAAATAATGCCCAACTATGAGGGTTAATCCATTTTAATTATGGGGGATCCTAAATGTCGGTCAGCGGAATAATGAAAGAAGTTAAGTTTTTACTTACAATAACAACAATAGACTAGATTTTTTGAATCAATGTTTTTGATAAAAAAAAATTGTATGCGAAAAATAACGCAATGTTTGAATATTAGTAAAGTTAATTTTTGGCATTGACGTAATACTATTAGGATTTTTAAGAACACGCCTAACCTGAATGACTCAATAATTAATGGGAGGATATTAATCAATTAGTAAGCCTTAAATCATGCAAAATAACTACCGATTATTATTGGATTTTTTTTTAACTATGACTATAGGAAGTTATGGAGGATTTTGATTTTAGTAACAAACGTAAAATAGAATTGTTGTAAATATTTTTGAAGGTAAATAAATAATAGTCATTAGAAGATCTGGCTCAATCCCACGCTTAAAAAAATTCCCATCAATTTCCACCCACGCAACAATGTTCTATTCTTCCTAAAAAACTCACTGTTACTTTACTATTTCCATATATAAAAAATATAGTATGGGTAGAAGAAGAAAAAAAATTGTCAATTGAGTCGGATTGTTTTGCATGATGAGATTACTTAATAATGAAAAATAACTATTAGAGATAATAATGTAATCGAGAAAAAAAAAACAAGGCATGGCAATATTAATTCAGGTCGTCCAACTCAGCTCTCAGTATAAAAAAAAAAGATATAAATATAAAATATACTAGTATAGTTATTTAAGCCACAAATGGCACTTGGCACAAGAGTACGAAAAGTAAAGTTGTCAATTACTTAACCTCTAATGCAATACATTACCATAATACTTAAGTTTAATGGTTGTAGTTAAGTCTATTACAAAGTCAAAGATTAAGAAATACCGAAAATACATTAAGTGTAGTAAAACTAAAGTTCTAAAAGCAAACTTCATAAGAAAACAAGGAGTCTCCGCAAGTAAAGTGCATTTCCGCATTAGATCTCTCATTTCTAAAGATTTTTTATATATATCAATTCATTTGAATTGCCTTGTGTTNAAATACATTAAGTGTAGTAAAACTAAAGTTCTAAAAGCAAACTTCATAAGAAAACAAGGAGTCTCCGCAAGTAAAGTGCATTTCCGCATTAGATCTCTCATTTCTAAAGATTTTATATATATATCAATTCATTTGAATTGCCTTGTGTTTTTTTTTAAGTTGATATTTGATTATGTAATATGCATAGAGAGTAAAACTGGAGTTAGATTTTATAAATGTTTCTAAGGAATTGACCGAATGTAAATTGACCGGAAGTAAAGACAAATTGACCGATGTTGAAATTGATCGGTGGGGGAAATTGATCGGTAGACGAAATTGACCAATCACGACCGTCGTAATCGACCGTTGTAAGGTTAAATTCAAAAAAATGATCCAAGTCAAAATGGAATTTGACCAAAAATTAAATTTGACCCAATTCAATATTATTGAATTTGATCAAATTTTAAATTTACTGAAAGAAATTTGAACAAGAAAATAATATATGAGGTTGAGATCATAACCGTTAAAAACTTAAAAATTTCTTATCGAATGTTTGATGTTTGATTAGAAACCAAAAAATTTTAAAGTTTGTAGTGTTTTTTTTTTTTTGTTTGTTTGTTTAAAAACGTCTAATAAGTTTGATAATAATAAGTTTGTAATAATCTTGATTTATTGTTACGTTTCGGTCAATTTACACTGAATCAATTGCCCTGAGACCTTTTTTTTTTTTTTTTAGAAAAGAATGATGTTACAACGAGTACCATTTTGGTGTAAAAAAAAGAGCTAAAGACCTCAAATGTCAATCTAAGTAAGAAAAAAAAAAGGCAGTGTAGTTTGAAAAAAGTTGAAGTTTTGTTTGTAAAAAGTCTCTGGAGATGAGAACAATAGAAGGAGCGGATGAAGCGGTAAGAAGTAGCGCCCGGAAATGATTGATGATAAACCGAAACAATTGAGACATTTTGATAAAGGAGTTTCTCACTTAAACGAATCTTTCCTAAACTTTTACTGAGGTTTAGCTAGAGAAGAAAAAAAGCGTAAAAAATAAAAGTTCTAAAAAACGGATTCAACGAATATGTAATAATCGAAAAAAAAAAAACTTAGAATCATATAAAATAGAGAAAATTAGAAAAACTCACCTTGAAAGTTTGAGTATCCTTGGGTTATTGATGGGAGGATTAGTNTATAAAATAGAGAAAATTAGAAAAACTCACCTTGAAAGTTTGAGTATCCTTGGGTTATTGATGGGAGGATTAGTATTAGTATTAGTTGTGATTGGTTGAAATAAAAATCCAATAATGGTAGTTCCAACAGTTTCAAATAAGGGAGAGTTTCGATTATCGACTTTTTTTCTTTTTTTTTTCTTCTTTCTTCGTTCTCGTAATAATAAGTTGGAGAAATAAACCCCGCTTGTCTTTTCACTCCACCTCAAGGGGAAAGTTTGGATTTGACATTCAATTTGTAGAAAATGGATAAAGAAAAATGAAAAAAAAGTAGAGAAAGTTAGTAGAGGCTTAATGAATAGGATCAAGTGACAAAAAAGTTTTATTTTTTTTTTTTTCTTCTTTTTTGGGGTTAAGTTAAAGATTAAGTTGGGAAGCACTTGAATCCTTTCCTCGTTAGAATCCAACTACTAACTGACTACAGAAGGATACATGAACCTTAATAATAATAAGATTTCTCATCAATTTACTGATACTAATATCTTTCGTCTAACTGAGAAAATGTTGTCGTCAAGAACTAGACTCATTCAGTCATTCTCTTGATTCTTTTTTTTTTCTTTTTTTCTTTCTTGAAAGAGTCGTCGTCGTCGTGTTAGAGAGGTGGTTTGGGTAGATTTCTCTGAATCCGGTGAACTTCCGATGNTCTTTCTTTCTTTCTTGAAAGACTCGTCGTCGTCGTGTTAGAGAGGTGGTTTGGGTAGATTTCTCTGAATCCGGTGAACTTCCGATGACAATGGAAGNTTCTTTTTTTCTTTCTTGAAAGAGTCGTCGTCGTCGTGTTAGAGAGGTGGTTTGGGTAGATTTCTCTGAATCCGGTGAACTTCCGATGACAATGGAAGTTTGATGTTTTTTAGGAAATGAAGATGATCTGGACGAGTGTGTAGATGAAAATGGACTGACGTCTACCTTACCCTTTCAACTTAGAATGGAAATTTTTTTTTTTTTTTTTTGACAATCTGGATACATGGGTGTAGTTGTAGTGACTAGAGAGTAGAAGGTACTTACTTCATCTGTATGCAGAACCGTTTGTTTCGTATGCACAATAATGGAAATAAAAGGGGTGGATAGGGCTCCTTTTTCTCTCCTTGGTAACTCAAATCAAACCGTCGAGTGTAGATTTTCGTATTGGATTCCACCAACTAAGCAACCCATTGGGTAAAAATTCAGGTCGCGGAAATGAATCTTTCAGGTTTTTTGAATTTTTTTTTTTTTTTTGTAAAGTTGTTTTGTTTTGTTTTGTTTTTGTNTCTGTTGGTAACCATTTAGGGCAAGTAGAGTTAAGTCTTTTCTTCATTGTTGATTGTCGTAGAAACTGGATGTGCCTGACAGCAGATGTAGGAGAATTGGAAACGGAAAATTATTACCTGACATATGCCAAATAATAAAACAAGAAAAATATTATTGTTTATTTAATATTGAGATTAGAGTGAATAAGTGTTTCTTTTTTTTTTGTGTTGAGATTTTTTGAAATTTGTAACAACTAATGATAATTGTGTAATTGTTATTGAGAGATTTTTGTAATAGGAATTTTGAACTGATTTTTGAAATTCATTATGAAACTTGTGCCTGACATTTTAGGAGTTTAGGAGTTGAGAATGGAAGTAGTTTATCATTTTGTAAAAAATTTTTAGTTCATTTTTATATTTTGAATTTGAATCTAAAAACCTTGTTTCGAAAAAAAAAGTTTTTTTTTTTTTTAAATAATTTTGAAAAGAAATAAATTTAGTTTAATTTCAACAAGAATTATTATTCAACCCAACAGTGCCACAAAAATATTATGGTTAATAAAAAATTCAACGATAATATTTCACTAAAATATGGAGAACAAAATTCAATAAATTATGTATTAATAGTTGCCATAATTTTATGAAGCATTAAATTTTAAATAATTAATCAAATATTTTCCATGACTTTGAAAATTTACTATTCTCAAGAGCAGGAATCAATTAATGAATCGAGGAAACTTTATTATGAAGATTAATTACTTTAAATTAGTTCACTTGTAATTTATTTTTTTGTGCGGCGAATTTCTTGTACTTTATTTTAAAATAAGAGATAATAATTTTCCCGTTAGATTTTTATTTACTGAAATTTTGCCGTTAGATTTTGTTCTCTTAAATTTTGGCGTAAGATTTTGTTCTCTTAAATTTTGTCGTTAGATTTTATTTACTGAAATTTTGTCGCTAGATTTTATTTACTAAAATTTTGTCGTTAGATTTTATTTACTGAAATTTTGACGTTAGATTTTGTTCTCTTTTGACGTTAGATTTCTTTTACTGAAATTTTGTCGTTAGATTTTATTTACTTAAATTTTGTCGTTAGATTTTATTTACTTAAATTTTGACGTTATATTTTGTTCTTTTAAATTTTGTCGTTAGATTTTCTTAACTTAAATTTTGGCTAAAGATTTTGGTTGAANAGTTGGTTGGTAGTGCTGATGCGTTGATGTGATTTGTGTTGGGTGACGGCTTGTCGGTTGTGAATTGTCGAGAATTGTGAGACAGGTAGGGTGAGTTTTTGGTTGGTTAGTATCAAATGTAGTGCTATTCTCTCCAACTTGAAGTAATCATACTCCAGTCTCAATGATTTCCAATGAATAGCCCACATGTACGGATGTAACTTAGGACTGAGATTCATATAGACTCTACACGAGTAGAGAATAAAACAACAGGTGAATGATCTTCTTCATTATTCCTCAAAGATGAATGAGAGAGTAGATATGCAATTTCAGAAAACACCTCCAGCATTTACACAATCTAACCGTAGTGTACCTCACAATTTTATAAAATGAAAATAATAATAATAATAAATTCATTTGTTTAGGCGTTGTAACAACAATTACATGCCTATCTCCTCTTCTAAAATACATTTCAAGTCTTTCCATTATGAAGAATAAGTAATAAACAATAGAATAACAAAGGAGTCGGCTAGGAACCCTTTTGTTACATTTTTCTTTAGCGTGGGATTCAAAAAAGCCTTCTGAGACATGAATTAAGACTAAAAAAAAANCCCTTTTGTTACATTTTTCTTTAGCGTGGGATTCAAAAAAGCCTTCTGAGACATGAATTAAGACTAAAAAAAAATTTTTTTTTTCAATAAAAAAAAACTGTACTAGTAATAGACAGGTGTTTTATCTTTGTCCGAAGCTAGTCTAATAATTTTAGATCTGAATCTACAGTGAGTCGTAAATTTTTAAGATTTTTTTTTTAAATTTTTTACTAAAATCATCAACGGCGCGCCGTGGAGTCTAAAATAATTAAGTTTGAGGTTTTTTTTTCCCCTTCTTTGGCTCTTTGTGGTTGGTCGCGTGTGATTTTGCACTAGTGACTGGGTGTGGATGAAAAAGATAATAAATTTTTTGGGAGTAGCAGATGGGAAATGGCTTAAAACTTGTCTTTGCAAAATGGAAACTTTTACTTTCAGTNCCCTTTTGTTACATTTTTCTTTAGCGTGGGATTCAAAAAAGCCTTCTGAGACATGAATTAAGACTAAAAAAAAAAATTTTTTTTTTCAATAAAAAAAACTGTACTAGTAATAGACAGGTGTTTTATCTTTGTCCGAAGCTAGTCTGATAATTTTAGATCTGAATCTACAGTGAGTCGTAAATTTTTAAGATTTTTTTTTTAATTTTTTACTAAAATCATCAACGGCGCGCCGTGGAGTCTAAAATAATTAAGTTTGAGGTTTTTTTTTTCCCTTCTTTGGCTCTTTGTGGTTGGTCGCGTGTGATTTTGCACTAGTGACTGGGTGTGGATGAAAAAGATAAAAAATTTTTTGGGAGTAGCAGATGGGAAATGGCTTAAAACTTGTCTTTGCAAAATGGAAACTTTTACTTTCAGTTTCTTCTTATAATGGTTGGTCTCTTGTCCCTGACCTTGTCAGACTACTCAGAGTACTTTTCTTTTTTAAACCATTTCCATTGGTTGAGAGACACTTAAGTAGTCAGTTCATTTTGATAGACTTGTGGCAATGTTTTTTTTTTCTTTTTTCGTATCTAGGCTCACTGAGGTACTTTTTCTGATGATTGTTAGAGCGTAAAGAGTTGGAACAGGTGTGGGATTCATNTGTTTTTTCTTTTTTGGTATCTAGGCTCACTGAGGTACTTTTTCTGATGATTGTTAGAGCGTAAAGAGTTGGAACAGGTGTGGGATTCATAGATGTGAGGTGAGTTATAAACAGGATTAATTCCCACAAAGTTGCTAAAGTCAGGTCTATTTCTTATGTCTTCAATTCCTATTGGTTCTTATATAATTCTTATATAATTCTTATATAATTCTTGATGAATGACCGATTCCTTGACCTTCAAGTCTACCTTAACCCACCCCCTTCCAAAAGATAAAAGAATCATATTCAGAAAAGTGTATTTTTTTTTTGATTAACACTACAATAATGTCCGTAAACGCCTTTTCTTAAACCAATGTCTCACGAATTTTTTGGTACTTTAATTAATCAATGTCATCAATATTATGCTAATTTTCAAGAATTTAATATAAAAAGAACTTGAAATACGGGATTGTGTGTCATTCAGTTGATGACTACGACATAGTCAAAAGAAAAATATTTGCAAAAAATTTTTCTATTAGTATTATTGTATAATATAAGTATTACTCCAAAGCTCAAAATTTTATTATTATTCTTGTGTAAAAGAATAATTTGGCATTAGGTTAGAATTAGAGTTAGAAAAAAAAAAAAAAAAGATTTGAATCTGTTGTGGAATGAAAAATGGGTCATGGGATTGTAACATTTGAATGAACAATACTGAGTAGTAATTTCTTCTTAAGAATCAGACAGTTTTTTTTTTAAAGAAAGTAGATTTCTAAAAATGTAGAGAGCTATAAATTTTGAATAAGGTTAAAAGTTGAAGATGAGAAATTTGAGAACTTTTTCAACTCCCATTGTGTCAAAAGTTTGAGCTGAGAGTTCTAAGTTCTAAGTTGTTTAAGAATAGAGACTGTGAAGTTTTTAAGGTAATTTGAAAAAGACAATGGAAAGTTTAAAGAAGACTTGACTAATTTAAATTTATACATTTACTAATAGAAAAATATTATTTTTTTTTTGGTCTCTTGAGAAAATTTTTTTTTAAAGAAGAAACTTTCCCTGTTTTTAAGTTAATTTTTTTTTTCTTTTTTTTTTTTTTTGAGACATGATAGAAAAATTCAGGTACTCGTTGTTAGAAATGAAGTTTCCTAAATTATATTATGAAGGAAAAGGAGTAAGTTTGAGTAAACTAATTAAATTATTCAACAACACTTCCATAGCACCCGCATGTTCTAAAGTGTAATTTGAAGGTTCAGAACTGAAGTGGAACGATCAACCTGTGGAAATATAAGAAACATAAAAAGACTTGCATATTTAGTACACAGATTATAACCACCTGTCTTAAGTTATACAAATTTGAATTTTACCGCTTCATTAAAAAAATTTTTTTTTTTTTTTTTTTCATAATTATTGAGACCCAAAAGCTTTGCTTTGCACTTTGCCTGCATATTCTTATTAGTATCATCCTTTGCACCAAATTTTTAAAATTGAATAATTTATTTTTAAAACCATTACTTTGAATTTGGAAGGCTACGACATACAATCGTTAAAAGAAAATTGAAAAGCCTGTATTTTTTGAAAAATTGAAAATTTTTTTTTTTTTTTTCTGTCGGTACTTTCATTTTTAAGTTTAAGTTTTAATTTCAGTTTTAGTTTCACTTTCAGTTTCAGTTTCAGGCATCATTACATCGTAAAAAATTTTCTCATTCAATTAACTCATGTGGTTATGTTATTATTTGAAATCTCTAACTTGGACTTTGGCCCATGAGGGCTTTTGACCCACAGAATTTATAAAAATTAGCCACTCAACCAAAATTTAATTATGAAATTTATTTTCTATGAATTGTCTTTGAATAAACTGCNAGCCACTCAACCAAAATTTAATTATGAAATTTATTTTCTATGAATTGTCTTTGAATAAACTGCAACTGGTTCAAGAATTCGAGCTTGTTGGAGTATCATATTATTTTTTTTTAAGTCTATGGACTAGAATCTCCCGCGAGCCAAAGTCCTCTAAAATNCTTGTTGGAGTATCATATTATTTTTTTTTAAGTCTATGGACTAGAATCTCCCGCGAGCCAAAGTCCTCTAAAATAATTGAAATTTTAATTCTGTACGTACCTTTGAAGGAACTAAATAGAAAGCTGGTTGTACTTTCGCACCACATGGACAAAGGCAACCTAGTAAAGATGAAATAATCCGCAAGAGATTAATTAGTTAATTAACGAAGCGTAGAATTATATCAGAGAGAAACTAACTCACCCATAATCCAACTGAAGGATCCTAACTTTGATTTACAATTTTGATTTGGACAGTAGAGTTTCCCTTGGAGGTTATTATGTACTGTTGTCATCCTACAGTAAATACAGTAAACATTACTTTCATTTCATTATCAATTATTAATTAATCATGCGGGTTAATTTTTCTTTTTTAACATACCATGCAATTGGTTCCACATAAATTATTTGTGTACAAATTGGGCCGGTGAGTTCTTCTTCCGAGAAATCAAACCATAGTGGTGACTTTTTTTCATAATGAGTGAGCAAATTACTAGCAGATGCTAATACGCGCCTAAAAATTAAAAAAAGAACCACTAAAAATTTATATTTCATGAAAGTGAAACTAAAATACAGAATGGTTCATCTTTTTTGGCATTTTAGTTAATCTTCTGCTTTCACTTTTATTTCTTTTTTCCAGAGTTCAAAGAAAATATCAAATCGATATATATCACGATATATATCATGATATTTATTTCGGAAAATATCATGATATTTTTGATATTTTCATTAAACAACAGTTTTTGAATTAGAGACAACCCATGAAGCCATAGGCGTAAGTGTAATGCATGCACGACGTAAAAGTACAGTATTATTCAAGCGAATGAATGAAAGAAATTCAACCTGTGATATTTTGTTTAATATAGCTATTTTATTTCCAAGCAGCATTAATTTGGTTGGTAGTTAGTTCCTAATCAGGTGATTAACAATGCCTTGATTTGGGTTTCAATTGACCCTAACNGATTAACAATGCCTCGATTTGGGTTTCAATTGACCCTAACGTGTGAACTGTGTTAAAAATATCAAATGCGTGAAAATAACAAAAATATCAAAAGTATCTGATATATATCAAAATATCCGATATTTTTGATATTTTTGAAAATATCATATTTTCGAACTCTGGTTTTTTCTCTATATTGTATAGTGCAACCATGATTAAAGTTCAATTGCACTAGTTTAGAAATTATTTTACTGTTTTAACGTTTCCTTTACTAATTAAACAAAATCAAAAAGATGAAATAAATTCAGGTAAGGAATAATTCATGTTTTTGGGGGATGGAATGCTTATTTACGGAAAGCTAGTGACGAGAATAAAGAATTGGGANTTTTGGGGGATGGAATGCTTATTTACGGAAAGCTAGTGACGAGAATAAAGAATTGGGAGTTGGGAAAGTGGCCATAATTAGAGTTTCCAGTGGTTTTNTACGGAAAGCTAGTGACGAGAATAAAGAATTGGGAGTTGGGAAAGTGGCCATAATTAGAGTTTCCAGTGGTTTTAATCCAAAGGTTTATAGTTTGTTACGAAGAATTGGTAAGTTTTTCATATTATTATTTAACTAATAGGAAATTTATATCTGAATTATAAGTAATTTCAATTTTGTCTCTGGCGACAATAACAGTCACAAAGGAATTGAGCGAATATGCTAAGGGAAAAATTCTGATTCTTCATGAATCCGGTCACTCTAATCGACAGATTACTAGATTACATGCAAAATCACACCTGTATCAATANCAGTTTTTGAATTAGAGACAACCCATGAAGCCATAGGCGTAAGTGTAATGCATGCACGACGTAAAAGTACAGTAATTCAAGCGAATGAATGAAAGAAATTCAACCTGTGATATTTTGTTTAATATAGCTATTTTATTTCCAAGCAGCATTAATTTGGTTGGTAGTTAGTTTCTAATCAGGTGATTAACAATGCCTCGATTTGGGTTCTGTGTTAAAAATATCAAATGCGTGAAAATAACAAAAATATCAAAAATATCTGATATATATCAAAATATCCGATATTTTTGATATTTTTGAAAATATCATATTTTCGAACTCTGCTTTTTTCTCTATATTGTATAGTGCAACCATGATTAAAGTTCAAATTGCACTAGTTTAGAAATTATTTTACTATTTTAACGTTTCCTTTACTAATTAAACAAAATCAAAAAGATGAAATAAATTCAGGTAAGGAATAATTCATGTTTTTGGGGGATGGAATGCTTATTTACGGAAAGCTAGTGACGAGAATAAAGAATTGGGAGTTGGGAAAGTGGCCATAATTAGAGTTTCCAGTGGTTTTCATCCAAAGGTTTATAGTTTGTTACGAAGAATTGGTAAGTTTTTTCATATTATTATTTAACTAATAGGAAATTTGTATCTGAATTATAAGTAATTTCAATTTTGTCTCTGGCGACAATAACAGTCACAAAGGAATTTAGCGAATATGCTAAGGGAAAAATTGTGATTCTTCATGAATCCGGTCACTCTAATCGACAGATTACTAGATTACATGCAAAATCACACCTGTATCAATANCTGATTCTTCATGAATCCGGTCACTCTAATCGACAGATTACTAGATTACATGCAAAATCACACCTGTATCAATAATTTCTTAAAGAAAAGAGAAAACCCGAGACCCAAACTGAAATCAGGGCCTAAAGAAAAGCTTTCACCACGCAACAATCGGCGGATAATTGTCGATGGTAGCAACAAATTTACTTCTTTAAACAAGACCGAATCAACTTTGAACCTCCCTGTAGGTAAGGAAACAATCAGAAAGGTGATGGTGAATTCCAAATTCATCTAATTTACAAAAAAAAAATCAAGAAACCGTCACCTTCTCCAGCCCACAAGGCACGTCGATTAGCATGGGCCGAGGAGAAAATTTCTTGAATCAATGATTGTCGCTCTATCATTTGGAGCGACGAAAAATAAATTCAACCTTGACGGATCTGACGGGTTCGCTTTTTATTGGCATGACTTGCGCAAAGAGAAAGTCCTATTTTCTAAACGACACACAGGAGGGTGTTCCGTGATGATTTGGGGGTTTGGGGGGCGTTCAGTTTCCATGGGAAATCACATCTGGCTTTTTGTACTCGAGTATCAAAACCATCTATTGGAAAAACTGATCCATCATTTTGGACGCCTGGGGCAAGGTAAAGCCGTGTTTATGCAGGACAATGCCAGTTGTCACACGGTGAATTCCATAAAGGACTTTCTCCAAGCGAGTGGAATTCCAGTGACGCCTTACCCTGCGCTTTCTCCAGATTTAAATCCGATCGAGAGCCTAAGGGGTGGCTTATGATGAAGAGAAGCAGTTCAGTTCGGTAGAAGAGTTGAAAATGGCGATTGAAATTGCTTGGATTGAGATCCCTAATTCGCAAATGGTGGATCAACAAAATATTAATCCATTAAAATTTATCAAAAGTTTCAGCTAAAATAGAAAGTATATCTAAGAAATATTTACTGGAAACATAAATTCTGATCACTTTCACTACTTTCACTTTAGTCTTTTGTCTGTATCTATTGTAATCTTTACTTTTTTTAATGCGGAATTTTGCAATACTAATTTATTCTTTAATAACTGTTCTATTTCTGTTTCGGTTGAATTTTTATTTCTTAATTAAGTAGAAATAATTCGAAAATCGTTAGTGAAAACTTTAATTATGGTTCCACTGTACCCCGGCATGTAGTATTTACATAGGAGGGGTTTTGCTGAAAGTAGTAGAGATTTATCAGCTTTACTTACGATAGAGTATGGGGAAATATATGAATAACTCTGTAGAATTCGTATATAGTGAAAACGTGAAGAATCTAATACTCTTCTCTCATGAAGTGAAAGCAATAAAAATTCAGTGTGTTGTTTTTTACTTGCCTGCATTTCCTGCACTGGTAGACAACGGGGTCAGGCCGTGGAGTTGAAAATGATGGATCCGTTTTTACGACGTCAGTGTAAGGATGTGGAAGGATTTTCACTACGGTGAAAGTAAACAGTAATCAAGGTTCTTGTAATAATGTAAAACAACTTTCTTTTCCTTTTTACATACTCAACTTTTATCAAAAAGTAAGACCGACTGTAGGAACGGACGGAAAGGAAATAGATTACATTTTTAGAAGAAAAAAATTTTTCTTCTAAAAAAAAAAGTAAAAAAAAATTGAACTTTCTCTCGACTTTGGATTTAGCTTACTCTTGACTTACCGGATTTAACTTTATCCGATGCAACGCGGAGAAGGAATCTTCGATAAAATTGGTTGCGCTTGTCAATCCGAAATCTCATCTTCTCATAAAGTTTGAGCTGTGACAGGAAACCGTAGTTTGGGCCAATCACACTCCGTCGAGCCTTGAGCCTAGGAAAAAAAAAATTTCATCAAAAAAGAAAGTTTTATTATTATTAACCCTTTGAGCTTTGACTACTTTAAGTTAGAAGAGTATTGAAATTTTATGTCTGTCTGTAAATACTCAATCATAATCAACAACAGACTAAAGAAAAGAAATTCGTAAAAGTAAGATTTTAAGGAACGTATTTCTATTTATTCTATGTATTTACTGTTGCAATAAATTAAATGTAGCATAAGCGTGGAAAGCTCAAAAATCTTCATAAAGTATTAAGAAAGCTCAAAAACTCTTCGTGAAACGTTAAAATTTGGACGTTTTGAGGATAAACAAAAAAGACTACTATAATTTGAATAAAGGGGTAAATTAAAAAGTCAAATTTGAATTGCTACCATGGGCGGATGAAATTAGAATAAACGTCACAAAATTTTGCAGGATATCATTATTCAGTACGACATTAGAATTTTAAGGCATCGGGAAGTTTCTTTTGGTCCCTTATATACTTTGGATAAATTTGAATCAAATCAGCATTATGAACTTAAATTTTGTTCTGAGATGTTAAATAGAATTTAAACTTTCGAAAAAATCAAACCTCTATGACCATTTCGAACAGAAGTTGATTTTTTTAAATTGAAATGTTTCTAATGTTCTTTTCAGACAATTATTACATTTTAAGAGATTGACGTTTCAAAAGAAGATCCAAAATTTTAAATTTTCAAAAAAAATTATTAGCTTTTATTCTGGTGATCCTAGACACTTGATGTTAGTTCGTAATTCTCTATCTCAAAATTGCTAACAATTTCGTTGAAAAAAATGAAATTGACGAGACAGATTTGAGATATTTAAAGGGCATAGGTCCAAAAGTAAGTTCCTTATTCTATCACTTTTCTTGAGTATGCTAGCCCCTAATGAATCTATCTTCTTTGTTAGAGTTTGTAAGTGGATATACCGTTTGAATAGTTTGTTAAAATCTCCTAAACCGTCTGTTTTCTTTCTAATTAAAATATTCAATGAGTTTGAGATTAATCCGTAGTATGAAGAATAAGATTAGAAAATGATGACAATGAGACAAGGGATTTAAATAGAAGAGGAAAAGAAGGATTGAGAGATTAGCATAAGTTAATTAGAAAGTTTAGTGGAGAAAGTTGGCTCTTTTTCTTAATTCCCTTACCTCTCTTGAGCCTCTTCTAATGAAATCTCCCATTTTCTCATTAAGTAAGCCAAGACGATGGTTGCACTTCGTGAAACACCAAAGTAACTAATAAAGAAAGGGAGAAAGTTTAGATCAAAACTTTTTATTATTACTTGGAGTCGAGTGAAAGCTCATCACGGCTGACTCAATTAACCCAAAGAGCTACGACTTACAACTTTACAAATTACCTACCAATGAACAAGTATACTTCCATTATTTTCTTCACTAACAGCCTTTTCAATGAATTGGTAAGTTTCTTCAAAGTGACGGAGTATATCCTCTCTTGGCATGTCAGAAACTAAAACAAATAATTAGACCTACAAATTATAATTTCAAAATTATTACTTCTCATTCCTATCTATTCACTACCGCTACCTTTCCAGTTCAAAGAGAAACCAAATTGAAACTTTTACACAAACTTTTACCAAATTTTTATGAAATATTTATTTTTCGTCTACAGGGTGGTTTAATTTTTTTTAACCCGAAAAAATCTCTGCTTATTTGGTCTTAGTTTTTTTTTCTATGTTGTGATTTGCTATAGTGTGTATTAAGTTACTTGATGACTAGATTATAAAAAATAGATTTTCGTTTTTTCTTTGAGTTAGTTTTATTACTTATTATTATAATGTATGGTAGCCAGATGACTTCTTGTATCAGATGGTAATTACATTTTTTTTTAAGTTTGTTGTTTATCAAGCGAATCTTAATTTTGTCGTGTCGAACCCATTTTCTCTTGTGTCCAGGGTTCGAAGTTGGATTTAAATTCGAGAATAAAAATCAATGTTTTTTTTTGATTTCTATTCTTATCCAATAGGAGAATAGGACGATCTTGGATATACACATAATAGTGTACCTTAGAATGGGACCAGCATGGGAATGTATTTTTTTTTGTTCCATGCTCTTTACTGAAGAAGTCATGCTCGTATGACTTCTTGGCATTATCTCAGCATCCAATTTTTTTTTCTGGAAAAACGGTAACAGTTTGAGAAACAGAATTGGAAAGTATTCTCACGTTTGAAAAATCAAGTCTCTACGATCACTACTGGAACAAATTAAATTTTTTTTTTGGATTATCCAAAAATTTATATTTTCAAAAATTAATTAATTTCTTTTCCCGTGTTCGCTAGATACCTAGGTACCTAGACGCTAGGTACTTGATTTTTTCGAACATGAGAAGATATTTGATTTCTCTCAAAATGTTACAGAATTTGAAGAAATTTTTCTACAAAAATTGGTAATTTAGACATAAAATTATGCATATTTTTGATCAAATTGATAAATCGAACAACAAACACAAAGAATAAAATAACAAATTCTGGCAATGAATAGTTTAATTATAATATATTTTTATTTCTTGAATGAGACATCATTATAATGATTTCTGATTTCTGACAACCGAAATATTAAAATTCAAGAAATTGGGTTTGAATTTGAATCCAAAAAAATTGTGTTTTTGGATTTTTAGAGTGCCCAAAGTTTTTAGAAACAGGAGAAAGTGAGCTTTTTCCTCTGATTAATTTCTTTTGTTGTTGCTTGGTCGCTATTCTACCTTTTATGNAAATTCAAGAAATTGGGTTTGAATTTGAATCCAAAAAAATTGTGTTTTTGGATTTTTAGAGTGCCCAAAGTTTTTAGAAACAGGAGAAAGTGAGCTTTTTCCTCTGATTAATTTCTTTTGTTGTTGCTTGGTCGCTATTTTACCTTTTATGTTACTTTTACTTCATACAAGCAAAATCTAGAAAACTTGACAAAATATCAAATTACTGTCACAGAATTGACAAGCAGGATTGATTATGAATGCGGACTTATTAATTGTCAACTTTTAGTTCACAGTTATGAGATATCTAAGTCCTAACAATTTAATTTAATATTTTAACTTCCTCTTGTCAATAGTGAACGTATCAATTAAAAAAAAAAAGTTTTCGTTTAGGTAATTTAGTCACCTGAGTAGTTTTTACAGCGGTGTAAGCTTGAAATCGGCTAAAGACAGAAGCAAAAAAAAAGCGAACTTGAGTAATTTAATAATACTTTTTTGGGTTGCTTCAAATTGNTCTAAGTCCTAACAATTTAATTTAATATTCTAACTTCCTCTTGTCAATAGTGAACGTATCAATTAAAAAAAAAAAAGTTTTCGTTTAGGTAATTTAGTCACCTGAGTAGTTTTTACAGCGGTGTAAGCTTGAAATCGGCTAAAGACAGAAGCAAGAAACAAAAGCGAACTTGAGTAATTTAATAATATTTTTTTGGGTTGCTTCAAATTCNAAAAAAGCGAACTTGAGTAATTTAATAATACTTTTTTGGGTTGCTTCAAATTCGGAAACATTAAAAAGCATAGGGTTATAGGCGCATAACCTTGTGCTATGGTATGGACAATGGGAGTGATGGATAGTCAAGGAAGGGTGTGGTTCAATTATCATTTTAATAGGAGAGAGTACTGCTTGTGATGTACATTTAAATACGACTGTTCATCTTAATTGATAATCTTGCAATTTATTTGAGTGACTTTCGTATTCCGTTGATTATTAACGACATTATATACAGAGGAGCTTCAGTGAAAGCGAAGCAACTTTGTTTCTATAACTTTGGACAACTTGTATAAAAATCTGTCTTAAAATCATAATGTGCGACAGTTGGAGAAAGCAAAGAAAGTTAATTCCAAATACAGTAAGCCCCAACCAGAATTCGAAAAAATTGGAGTTTTATATAAAAATTCAAAAAATCCGAGTTTTTGGATTTTTATATTTTAATTTTCAAAAATCAAAAAATATAATGTCTGAAAGGGTATTGAAAACAAAAAAAAAATTTTTTTGTTGAACTTTGCAGATTAAGAATTTTTCTGAAAATATTTCTTCAAATTCAAATGTTATAAGTGTTAAAGTTACTTTGTTTCACCTAAAACGAAATTGAAGCTAAAAATCTGAATTTGGATGCAGTGTTAGTGCAAAAATCATTGATANTGTATAAAAATCTGTCTTAAAATCATAATGTGCGACAGTTGGAGAAAGCAAAGAAAGTTAATTCCAAATACAGTATGCCCCAACCAGAATTCGAAAAAATTGGAGTTTTATATAAAAATTCAAAAAATCCGAGTTTTTGAATTTTTATATTTTAATTTTCAAAAATCAAAAAATATTATGTCTGAAAGGGTATTGAAAACAAAAAAAAAATTTTTTGTTGAACTTTGCAGATTAAGAATTTTTCTGAAAAAATTTCTTCAAATTCAAATGTTATAAGTGTTAAAGTTACTTTGTTTCACCTAAAACGAAATTAAAGCTAAAAATCTGAATTTGGATGCAGTGTTAGTGCAAAAATCATTGATTTTTATTCTTGGATTTAAATCTGATTTAAATCCGGATTTAAATCCGACTTCGAACCCTGGCCTCAACCAGCCTTCTTTCTCTATTTTCTCCAAAATAAGTAAAGCTGAGCCAAATCTTTGTGTCATTTCGGCAAGGAAATCATAACGTTAACGGACTGTAGCATAAGAGCATTTATGAGTATACATAGTATGTTATGTAATAAGTAAGTGTTAGAAACCATACACGGTTGATAAGATTCGAAAACTTCACTCCTTTCACTTTTTGAGTTTGCGCTGAACTTTTGCGAAAATTTGGCCCACCTTTAATTCTTTTTGAGAAAATTTAGAAACGACTTGAGATTTGTTGGGACAGGCTGTGTCTAGAGACTATGTCAATATGGAATGTTTAAGTAGCCACAGAATGTGTAACTGTTGTAAGGAATTTTTAAAATTACCGTATAACCAAAAATGAAAAAATCCAGAGCCCTTTCACCAACTCAATTTCATCGAATATTTCAACAACAAACAATAATTTTTGGAGAAAATTTAGTTGGTAAAACTGCAAACCCTGAGCACTGTCATCAATTCAATTATTCTTGCCAAAAATCTTCTTGGCATATGAAATATTCGATGAAATTGAAATTGCGCTGGTGAAAGTGTTCACGTTTTTTTTTTCATTTTTGGTTCTACAGTAATTTGGCGCCGTTCCCTTTCTGATAACAATAGAAATGACAAGAAATGGAATGAGAGAAACAAAGATAAATGGATAGAAAGAGAGTCTAAAAAAACTCATCGCCCTGTATTCATTCATAGTGATAATTTATTCATTTGGTTTACTCAGAAAAGACGGATTCTTGTCTATTGTTTCTGTGATAGAGACTAGAGACAAGAGACAATTCATGAGGTTAAATCAAAAGTTGAACAAAAACGAAATAATATATATCTACTAGAAAGAGAAAATGATCCATTCTTTGTAAAAGTTTAATAAAATGAAGAGAAAAGAGAAGAAAAAGTAGAGTAATTTTGAACTGAGAGTCATGTAAACTTACGTTGTATATACTTGGTCTCTACGTGTGGTAAATGTGTAATTTTGGATGGCAATGGACAAGAATCGATTGTTAGAATGAAGTTGACATGGTATTTCTCAAGTACCGAGATGTCACAAGCTGCTGCCAAATTTCCTACAAAAGATACACAAATCAACAAACATTGAAAGTCCATTAAACGAAATCATCTCATTTAGAAAATCCTATAATTAAATCCTCAACATTACCAGGTGATGTTCAGTTTCAAAACTTTCTCTTCTAAAACTCAACCTATTCAGTTTCTGTATAGAGTTAGAAAAAGGACTGGAGAATAAATAGAATTTATAAATTTCTCCCTTGCTACCACTCACAAAACTGAACCGTCTCGGTTCCAAAGGACTTAACTAATACTCAATGACAGGGAACAGACACGGGTCGGTTCTTTTAACGTGAAAGTCTAGAGAAAGAGATGGAGAAATGTCAACAGGATTCAATGTCCAATAACAAAACACTACCAAATACAAAATCCTTGTTGCTACCAAGTGGTTAAGGTTGTAACCACAACTACGCCAATGGCGTCAGGTTGAGGTCAGATCTAGAGTATTTATTTAGGATTAAATGATTAGATTGTTTTTTTTCTCTCTCATTCCTGGTCAGACTGAGCTTNACTACGCCAATGGCGTCAGGTTGAGGTCAGATCTAGAGTATTTATTTAGGATTAAATGATTAGATTGTTTTTTTTTCTCTCTCATTCCTGGTCAGACTGAGCTCACCAGAGAAAAGAGAATTGAACAAATAAGTTTAGAAATTGAAAAATAAATATTATAAAAAAAAGAGATGAAGGNTACCAGAGAAAAGAGAATTGAACAAATAAGTTTAGAAATTGAAAAATAAATATTATAAAAAAAAGAGATGAAGGAAAAGGGAGGTTTTCGGACAAGTAAAAAAAAACGAAATCTTGTAATAGGAGGGTTTAAATCCTAAATCCTTTACTTTCTCCAGATTCTAAGATGTTTTAGAGTAAATGTTGGGATAAAGCAAAAGACTTTCGATTTGTTAGAAAAGTAAGACTGTTGGAGCTGCCTAGAGCCCATACTGGAGCCTCTCCTCATCTATTTCCATCTCATTAAAATTCATGAAGCAGACAGAAGCTGGTAGCACATTGGTAAATTAGATACAGATCCACTCTTCCTCACACTTTCCCTTCAAGTCTTGAGAGTTTCAACTCGACTGGAGAAGATTTTGACAGAGAGTGAAAGGAGTTTGGTGGTGAGAAGAGCCTTTGCTCCAATAAAGACAAGAGACATGGGAATAATAGGATGAGATGAGAAGAACTAACACAAGGACTTTCTTCTACAAAAAGAGAGGATAATTTACATTATGAAAAATTCGAAGTAACCAACTTCAAATTGAAAGGAACATTCGAGAAAGTATACTCAATGTTATAATGTTTGTAACTTATTGGAGAAAGTATACTCAAACTGAATATATAACGGGTGCAGCGGAAAAAAAGGGACTGATGTAAATTTCATATTTTGATCAAGTTCCTGCAAATATAAAATTCAGAATGTAATTCCATTCGATAAAGCATAATATTTGCCTTACGGTTCCACTAATGGTTGATAGAGTATGGTCCATTTTCGGCACAGGCGCGCAATAGTTTGCGAACTTTCTCCATACTCCTTCGGACGACTGATATGTCCACTTGTTTCAAGCAATTACTTCACTCTTTTCATTAAAGCAGTAGTGTCAGTGGCTTTCCAACCACCTCTGTACACTAGTTGATCTAAATAACCAAAAAAATCTTCTATTGGACGGGCTTGGGGTAAGTTGGTTGGATTTTCTTCCTTTGGTACAAAATGAACGACTTTCTCTTGGAGAAAGTCAATCACGGATTTCGCGTAATGAGAAGATGCTTTGTCTGGCCAGAAGATGTAATTGCCGTCCGAATGATATTTTTCGATGAATGGGATGAGTCTCTTTGCAAGACACTGAGTTTTATAAATATTCTGATTAATGGCGAGGCCTGATGGGATGAAGTAAGGAGTACTGATTCCATCCGGTGAAAGTGCAATCCAAATCATAATTTTTTTTTCAAACTTGTGTCTAAATTTTAGTTTTACCTCTGGACTAGTACTCTGCCTGTCTGTGGAGTAATATTTACTGTTTCCAGGAATAAGAGCTTTGCTTAAGGGGAAGTAATGTTCGTCGTCAATGATGAACTTTTTTTTTGAGAATTTCTGCATAATCTTCGGCACTGAGTTTTCACTTTGAGAATTTGCTCTTCCGTGTACTCCGGGGATCGACTTTTCTGAAACATTTGATGTTGGTCTTGTCTTGTAGTGTCCGTAGAATATGTCGATGACTGCATTTGAATTTTTTTGCTGCGTCCCGTTGACTAATCTTGTCGCTTTCTTCAAAAAGCTTTTCCAGTTTACGCCTCTTTCGTCGTAATTTTGGGCTTTTTGCCGGAACCAACTTTTTTTTTCCATTGGGATTACATTTTCAACCCTTTTGGTTATCCTATAAATTGTTTGCTTACGAATATTTTCCAGTTGAAAATGTTTAACAACCTCCAATTTCGTAACACCCGGGTTGGATTCAATCAGTCGTCCGAAACGAATTCTAAGAACTTCTTGTTGTGATGCTGTCATTTCCTCAGTGGTATTACTAGGGAAATTAGGAAACCCGTTTTCCACAATACAAAATCCCGCTTAATCCAAAAAAAATACTACTAATATGAAATTCGCGCGATTAGTAATAGTAAATTCTCAATTTACGTCAGTCCCTTTTTTTCCGCTGCACCCGTTACTTTTTCTACTCAAGACATTGATGGTAGGCTTAATTCCTTTCGGTAGGACTGACACTTAACAATTGTAATAAATAACTTAAATTATTAAGACGAAGACTTGGCCTTCGGCAGGAGACATTCAATGACACGGCGAATTTGACGACATATCGTCCCGGATAAATCACCACCACCACTACTAATCAGAGTTCGAAAACATAGGATTTTTATATAAAAATTAAAAAAAAAACGATTTTTTTGATTTAAATCCGATTTTTTGGATTTTAATTCGATTTTTTTGATTTAAATCCGATTTTTTGGATTTAAATTCGATTTTTTGGATTTAAATCCGATTTTTTGGATTTTTATATTTCGATTGTCAAAAATCAAAAATATGATGTCTGAAAGGGCATTAAATAAATTTTTTTTTAAACTTTGCATATTACGAATTTTTCTGAAAAAATTTCTTCAAATTTAAAATTTACAAGTGTTAAAGTACTTTATTTTATCTAAAACGAAATTGAAGCTAGGAATCTGAATTTGAATGCAGTGTAGTGCTTCAATTTCTAAATAATAACTGGGTAAAAATAAAAATCTAAAAAATCATTGATATTTTTTCTCGGATTTAAATCTAATTTAAATCAGGATTTAAATCCAACTTCGAACTCTGATTATTAACTAAACTAAACTGTAAAATTTTTTACTGAGTTTTAGTCAAACTAATTTTACCCTTTTTTTCACCAACTTTTTCCAAAGAATTGGCAAAAGGTTGATAACCCAATATAAAATGTAAAAAAAAACTAGAAAATATGAGGTTTACATTTAGCATTTAGCCAACATCTTGTTTTATTTGAAATTTGAGCATGAAGTGTGATGCCTCATGTGAATTATGAANATAACTAAACTGTAAAAATTTTTACTGAGTTTTAGTCAAACTAATTTTACCCTTTTTTTCACCAACTTTTTCCAAAAAATTGGCAAAAGGTTGATAACCCAATATAAAATGTAAAAAAAAAACTAGAAAATATGAGGTTTAGATTTAGCATTTAGCCAACATCTTGTTTTATTTGAAATTTGAGCATGAAGTGTGATGCCTCATGTGAATTATGAATTATCTTTAGACTAGTTGAATTATAATCTTAAATGACATCGGCTCGATAATTAATTATAAATTATTAATTTCCCCAACCTCGTTTTGGAAATTGTGACTTATAACATATAGGGATAAGAGAGTTTGGCTAACTCTGTAACAATTGAGTCCACAATCTTCGACAATTTATTATTGCACGACAATTCGCCGCGCAAGAACGACGTAAAATTCTGTTGTTTATATGTATTAAAAAATTGAAAAAGCGTTTGAAACTAAAAATGTGTTTAGGATTAGGTTTAGGTTTGCTAGATTATGTAAAAAAATTCCGTCATGTTCTAATGTAGTGCAGCGAGTTGTTATGGTGGTAGGTAAGTTTGGCTTACGGCGTTGTCAATTGCGAATTTCACTACCTGACATGACATAAGGACACAGTAGAAGTTGTTTAGAAGTAACTTATTCTAAAACTTAAAAAGTAAGGGTTATACAACTAATTTTAATCAAGTTGAAAAAATTTGTTCTTTAACATTTTATACTTTTTCAAATTTCCCTACCGGAACGAAGCAGGAAACTAAAATTAGTAAAACTAACTAAAAAGTTAAGCCATGTATAGACTTGATTTTCATTTTAGTGAAAGTGACTACANCTACCTGACATGACATAAGGACACAGTAGAAGTTGTTTAGAAGTAACTTATTCTAAAACTTAAAAAGGGTTATACAACTAATTTTATCAAGTTGAAAAAATTTGTTCTTTAACATTTTATACTTTTTCAAATTTCCCTACCGGAACGAAGCAGGAAGCTAAAATTAGTAAAACTAACTAAAAAGTTAAGCCATGTATAGACTTGATTTTCATTTTAGTGAAAGTGACTACAGATTTTCTTTTGCCACAAAAAAGAAAAACAGAACCACATTTTAGAAGTTCCTCATCCTGGTTCACCACTCACACTCTATAGAAAGATAGGAAAAGTTATCTCTTTTGTGGATGAAAGTGAATTTATTAATAAATTTACTATCACTTTTGCCTTTTTTATAAACAAAAGAGATCATTTTAGATTTAATAATGTAGTTCACTTTAGACCCAACCCCTTTCTTCAAAAATTTTTCAATCAATGACAAAATGAACTCTGAGTTGGTTAGANTGAAAGTGAATTTATTAATAAATTTACTATCACTTTTGCCTTTTTTATAAACAAAAGAGATCATTTTAGATTTAATAATGTAAGTTCACTTTAGACCCAACCCCTTTCTTCAAAAATTTTTCAATCAATGACAAAATGAACTCTGAGTTGGTTAGNAAGTTCACTTTAGACCCAACCCCTTTCTTCAAAAATTTTTCAATCAATGACAAAATGAACTCTGAGTTGGTTAGACCACAAGCTGGAAATGACAGCTTTTTGGCTTTATGAAGTCTACCATAATAATTATTCTAAACCATTTAGCTATTAGATGTGTGTCTTTATGATAGGTATCATAAAATGGGATAGTAAATTTACTTATAAATCTTTTTCTCAACCTAATGTCATATACACATGCCTCAATTGTATTTTATAAGTTTTCACTTTGAGTTATAAATTATAACACGGTCAAAACTCCGCCTTATGTTCCTAATAATTGAGAAAGGAATTATAAACTTTGAGGTTGTGGTTCCAGACCAGTTCTTCTTAAAGATTCAGTATAACTCCAACGGAAGTTTTGATTGGTTTAGATTTAATCATACGCTACAGTAGCCGTTGTTCGTTCCTTACTGTAACATTGTTACATACTAAACTTTCTGTAGAAACCATAAAAAAAATATAGAATGTGAAGTGAGTGACAGAAAATCTGGATCGCATGACATTCGTGCCAAAAGCTATTATTTCGGATCCATCTCCTTGGTTTTATCGGCTAATATCAACAGCCTACCACCAACTGAGAGGAAATAAACGACAGCAAGTCTTCTTTCAGCATAAGGATCCAATAAATTCAAAATATCTGGGTTTTTTTTAAGAAAAAAAAAAGAAATAAACTGCCAATTCAACAAACTGGACACATTTCCATCTAACAAAACTTATAAATCGAATTTAAACTTTTTTTTTTTCATATTCCTGTCAAGAATATTGCCAACCTTTCACCTTGTTTTTTGTTATTAAATAAGTTTAGTTTTCCTGAATTTTTTGGAACAAAATTTTATGCGTGTAAGTTTTCAGGGAGGGCTTTCTGAGACTGGATTCACATGGACAGAAAATTTTCAATTTTCATTTTTGGAAATGGATTTTCGGGAACAAATTTTTGATATTAAGTTACATGGACAGATTTTCGGGGATTGATTTACTGGGAATGGATTTACTAGAGATGTCTTTTATAGTCGGAATTTTTTTTTTTTTTTTTTTTTTGCCTGAGGGTTTTTTCGACACTTTATTTTCATTTTTGGTACTGGATTTTCAGTCTCATGGGAGTCTTGATGATGAAATACTTTCTCTCTTATTATTTCTCAACACTGTGGATGATGGGTGATAGAATAAAATTTAAAGAATGAAATTTCTTAAATACTCACTCACCCAAATACAATTTGTTGACCACAAGATCAATATTTGTAGGTCCAGAATTGTGTAGTTCCTCTTGGACTTGGTCATTGAGGCAGAGATGACTCAATTCCTTCTCATTACACGTACTAGTCGTCTCCTCTGGATCCTGGTCCTGGGTCTCATCCAAGTCTTGACATATGATGATTTGATCCGATTCATCACTCGTCGTCGTTCCTCCGGTACCACTTGAATGGATTGAAGAGGCCATTGACAAATCACGAAAAACTGACGAGTTCACTGGCTCCAATACAACACTACTACCATCACACTCTTCCTCGGCTGAATTACATCAACACACTACTCCAATAGAGAAAAAAAATTTTTTTTTTCCTTAGGCTGCTTTCTTTTACTTTCTTTCTCTAGGTTCTTATTGAATTGATGATGTTATGACGTAGTAAGTAGTCTTCCTACAGTGAAACTTGTTTATACAAAATCCCAAGAAACTAAAAGAAAAACAAAACATACTTTGTAAAGAAAATTGTGTTTTTATAAACATAACCTAAAACCATCTGATACATATTAATATTAAATAACCAAAATGATTCATGAAATTTATCATTTGAATCCACCGAATCGATATAATGTAACTAACTTATTATGAACAAGTTTCACTGTAATTTTCTACTAACTTTCTCCTTAAATTAATCTGTGAAATAAAAATAAATAATTTGTAAAAACTTGTCTTAACAACATAAATACCAAATTTATACCAAACCACTCAAGATGTATTTTTTACCACTTACCTGTCTAGTTTGTCTTGAAAATTGGTAAAATAGAAAAGTTTTACCAAGAGTTTGACACCCCCCGAAACTAAAAGTTTGTGATTAGCGTGCAGCAGCTGGTTCTGGTTGCATGAATTTCACTTTTCTACTTTTACCATGCTTCGTGTATATTTAAAATTTAGTCTTTTTTTTATAGTTTAGGAGAGTAAACTGGAAAATAATTCTGTCAGGAGCAGCTGAGTGGGGTTTTTTTTACTAATGATTACGAGTTTTTGAAAGAAAGAGANTTACCATGCTTCGTGTATATTTAAAATTTAGTCTTTTTTTTATAGTTTAGGAGAGTAAACTGGAAAATAATTCTGTCAGGAGCAGCTGAGTGGGGTTTTTTTTACTAATGATAAAGAGTTTTTGAAAGAAAGAGNTTTTATAGTTTAGGAGAGTAAACTGGAAAATAATTCTGTCAGGAGCAGCTGAGTGGGGTTTTTTTTACTAATGATTACGAGTTTTTGAAAGAAAGAGAAATTTTTTTTTTTGGCAAAATTTTTACCAACACGTCATTCTAAGATTTCTTATTGCAGAAGTAAGGAGAGTTAAGTAATTCCCTTGTACGGTTTATGTAATGAAAGCAAGTAACATAAAGAGTTCAAAAACTAAAGAAAAATTGAAGTAACAATTTATTAGAAATGTCTGTCAAATGTTCAATTTTTAGTTAATTCTGACTTTTACACAGGTTAATAAATAGACATGCGTCAGAATGAGCGTCACTTTGTCAGTCACTTAAAGGTAGAGAAAATGACACATGATGAAAAGTTTGTAAGTTGAAAAGTACAAAAACTTTCTCTTGTTTAATTTTCATTAAGGAGAAAGTTACTTAAGCTTTTCTTTTCAAAGGGAAAAAATTTTTTCTGTAGAAATTTTGACATATCATAATTATTGTTTCATAAAGAAAGTTTACAACCTTGTAGACAAATTAATTAAATTATTGTTCATTTAACTTTCTCTTGTGCCAGACTTTCACTCCACAGAGTCAAGTCAAACAATTTATCTTTCTTCTAATGTAAATTGTCTAAAATTTTAGTAGAGATTTACAAAAGAGAATGAAAACAAAAANCAGACTTTCACTCCACAGAGTCAAGTCAAACAATTTATCTTTCTTCTAATGTAAATTGTCTAAAATTTTAGTAGAAATTTACAAAAGAGAATGAAAACAAAAAAACAACAACAACCGAAATTGTACCATAATTCAACTGAAATGAAACTTATTAGAATTACAAATTTTTCATGGTCGGAATAAAGCACCGTCTGCTGATTGTAATCAGCCCTATGGATCAGCCCTATTTACCATCCGATTGTATCATGAGAAAACAGCCTATCCTAAGAACATTTACTAACAAAAAATCAGCCCTGAGTGCTATGTTTTCAACCAAATAAATGTTCAAATGTTTCAACCCTACCAGTGTTACATTTTTTTTTTGTTGGATCCTTAGGTTATTTTGTTTTCTTAGTTATTATAACAATGGACTCATAACATAGGGCTGAAACAGCACATAGGGCTAATTAGAACCAGAGCGCGCTAGTATTTTCNACATAGGGCTAATTAGAACCAGAGCGCGCTAGTATTTTCACTTACTAACAATTTATACAGGGTATTGTGTTATAAACTTTGTGTGAGTACAAAGGAAAATGAAGTTTTAAAACTGTTTTTGATTACCTTATGTAACTGTGGATATTGGAAAAAGTTTGGTATTGATGTTGAGAGAAAGAAAGTCTCCAACTTGTGTTTCAAAATTTTGAACTTGTACTTCTTCAACCTATTGTAATAGGGTTTGTGACTTTTATAGTAACAAAATAACCCAGTTTCTTTTTTTCTCCTTTTTTTTTTGGTAAGTAGTAAGTTCTGTTTTGTAGTGATGGGTTGTGACTTGAGAGAAGAGAAAGTTGAAAAGTACCCCGGAGTACTTTGTCTCAGAAGTCAAAGAGAAGGAATCGGTGAAAGGAGAAATATCAATAATATAAAAGTGATGATAATTCCAGATTCCTGAAACACCGTAGAAACTTTAGCCCAAAAAGTCAGAGACGCACTGCCAAAAAAACTTACACAAAAGGCAACCCAACCATCCACTCACCACGTCGTCGCGGTACAGTCTGAGCCTAAGAGTAAGAAATTCTTTGTACTTTGTCAGAAATTTCGGACTCCGTGCTTTCACTACTGACTTACTTTTAGAAGAATTTTATCAAAAAAAAAAAAAAAAAAAAAAACTCCAATAGAACTGGGACCGGAGATGAAATTTTCTTCTCTTCTCTTCTGTTCCTTCTTCCTTGGTTAAATTTTGAAGAAAGGAGTAGGAAAATAAGAAAGAGATAAAAAAAACACGAAGAGCTCCCGTGAGGTAAAGTACTGTTGGGTGAAAGTAACTCACACTCTGAGCTTTCACTTTTCTTTTTTCTTTAGAGTGTTTAAAATGGACGGAAAGTGACTGGAATTTAAAGATTTTTCGTTAGTATTTATTTTTTTGAGTAAAAAACACTTACTTGAGAGAAAAAAAAAATTTTTTTTTCTTAATCTTCTCATTTCTTTACCCGCCACTCAATGTACAGAATTTGAATTATTGTTTGTTGGAAAGGAATGGGGTTAAGTGGGAGATTTTCAGTAGAGAAATATTTGACATTAAGCTTAAGCTTATTTGAAACCAAAGAATTTTTTCTTTCTAAGGTAAAATAACAACAGTAAAAATTTCTAATAAATCAATACAAATTTCAAAAATTTTAAATTCAACGAATCAGATTCGATTATTTTAATATTCGTAATCTGATTGGTTAAATTTGAATTTTTGAANAATTTTAAATTCAACGAATCAGATTCGATTATTTTAATATTCGTAATCTGATTGGTTAAATTTGAATTTTTGAATTTCATCTCAAGATTCGAATATTTGAATATTCGTATCTGATTGGTTGAATTTGAATTTATGAATTTTTGAATTTTTAAATTTTTCAGTCAGATTCGAATTATTTGAATATTTGTATCTGATTGGTTGAATTTGAATTTTTGAATTTTTGAATTTTTCAGTCAGATTCGAATATTTGAATATTTGTATCTGATTGGTTGAATTTGAATTTTTGAATTTTTGAATTTTTCACTCAGATTCGAATATTTGAATATTCGTATCTGATTGGTTGAATTTGAATTTTTTAATTTTTCAGTCAGATTCGAATATTTGAATATTCGTATCTGATTGGTTGAATTTGAATTTTCTTCCCGCTTCATTATTGAAAGACCTCTTGTCACTCTTGTCATTCATAAATTTATTATTCATACACATTTCTGTGATTTAAAATTTCATTTTTAATTATCTCCAACAGATCTTAAGTGATAATTTAATTAATTTAATTAATTATTATTTTTAGTAACGATTGGGTTAAAGTAAAGTACATAGTGTCTGTCAATGCTCTTTTCAAGCCAAAATATGAAACATGTTTGACTCATTTTGAACCTAAGTAAACCTAACCTTAAATTATGTTAACCTCTTGATGTAGAAATAACACAGAGAGCATTGACACTCTCTGCCTTACTCCTATCATATCATTGATTGGATTTGGATTGCCAATTTAGAAGGAGTAAGGCAGTACAGACAGAAGTGGCTGATGTACTCTTGGTTTATTATTATTAACTAAATTAACCCTTACGTTCACTCTCTTAGTTTTAAAACTCCCGCTAATATTTATCATTTTTAGATTGTAAAAATAACATCTACCATTGCCTCACTTTGACCGCCAATTTTTGTGATCATTCCATAGCAAGTTTCGTTCGACCATTTTTACATTAGTTATAATAATAATTTATTTTTCATTTTAATTTTTTTTTAAACATTTATTATTATTCACTCGTCAGCAGATTTTATGAACATGCTGACACCGGATGGGTGAAGAATTTCATCAAAGCAATAAATTATGCTCATTGTGGGCCTAACAATAAATTGTACGTAAGTCACGAGCACGACGACAAATCAAATCCCTTAAAAACTACATAAATACAAGAGTCCATAATACATAATACATAATACATAATATCAAGAGTTCGTTTATAAATAATATTTAGTTATTCAGATACAGTGGAATAAAATATCCGATCTGCACCGTGATATAAAAGTTTTAAGTTTCAAGAAATCGTTTACAATAAATTCCTGATACAGTGAAACAATTTTTTTTTGTATAAATAGAAATTTTGTTTGGTTATANGAAATCGTTTACAATAAATTCCTGATACAGTGAAACAATTTTTTTTTGTATAAATAGAAATTTTGTTTGGTTATAATATAATATAATTTTTTTTTTCATGACTTGTCTTATTCATTTNTAATATTTAGTTATTCAGATACAGTGGAATAAAATATCCGATCTGCACCGTGATATAAAAGTTTTAAGTTTCAATTATAACGAAATCGTTTACAATAAATTCCTGATACAGTGAAACAATTTTTCTTTGTATAAATAGAAATTTTGTTTGGTTATAATATAATATAATTTTTTTTTTCATGACTTGTCTTATTCATTTNCTTTGTATAAATAGAAATTTTGTTTGGTTATAATATAATATAATTTTTTTTTTCATGACTTGTCTTATTCATTTCTCCACATGTGTTTTTCTAAAGAAACAATCAAGTAAATAGTCACTTCAAATTTAATTTGAACCACTTCATGATTTATATTTAAATTGATAAAATTCAATTTTCCAAATAATGCAGTTGCTTAAAGAGTCATATGACCATATGAGCAATGTAATCAATGAAATCATCCATACTTAACGATTTTAATATGAGAGTTACTAATTAGGTTATATAAGGTTAGTGAAATTTAATTACTTACGTAATCAATCAACAATACGTTTGGTTCTAAGTTAGAACTTCGAACTCGTGATTCGATTAAAATGAAGAGAAATTATCCAGATGATGACATTCAATGCAAGAAGGGTACGGTGAAGTGTCGTGTTCGTGTGTCGTGTCTCTTAAACACATCATGTAGCTGGACTCCATTGTATTCTCTGTTTNATCATGTAGCTGGACTCCATTGTATTCTCTGTTTCTAGTGTGATTTTTTTGCAAGATTTATAAAAATTTTTAATTAAAAAAAAAATCAAAAAAAAAATTTTTTTTAAATTAAAATTTCTTGATTAAAAAAAAATTTTTTTTTTAATTTAAAAATTTTGATTAAAAAATATTTTTTTTTTTTTTAAATTCATTTTGAGAAGGTAGTCTGTAGGCATGATGTATAGCCGGACTCCACTGTATTTTCGGTTTCTGGCGTTTTTTTTTTGAAAGATTTAAAGTAAATTTTTAATTCATTTTGAGAAGTTAAGTCTGTAGTATTACTTATCTCTTATCCATTAGGTTAGATACCACCAATAACCACACGGAGATAGCATTTTTCTATTTAATTACTAAAAATACTCTCAAAAGTACTAATCAGAGTTTAATTTCAAGTCTTTGATCGGATAGCTTAATAAAGGTTGGTTTTTGTTCCAAGACAACAATAATAATAATTAGGTAATTTACTAATAAAACAATAATAATAATTATTCCGTTAATAGGTTAAAGTCCAAGTCTCAAAAGACTTAGGAGCGAGTGGTTAGTGAGTAGTTTGTTACCTCATGCTTCTTCGTCTTTTATGATTTATAGTCACTGCTTTGCTGCGGTTAATTAGTAATTAGAAAATTAGTATAATTTTTTTTTTTTTAATTTTTTTAATTTTTACTATCAATGTTTCTTCTGTGTAGTATTTTCTACTAAAGAGTTTNGTAAAGGTTGGTTTTTGTTCCAAGACAACAATAATAATAATTAGGTAATTTACTAATAAAACAATAATAATAATTATTCCGTTAATAGGTTAAAGTCCAAGTCTCAAAAGACTTAGGAGCGAGTGGTTAGTGAGTAGTTTGTTACCTCATGCTTCTTCGTCTTTTATGATTTATAGTCACTGCTATGCTGCGGTTAATTAGTAATTAGAAAATTAGTATAATTTTTTTTTTTTTAATTTTTTTAATTTTTACTATCAATGTTTCTTCTGTGTAGTATTTTCTACTAAAGAGTTTGTAATTGGACTCAAGTGAATTGGATTATTGACCTCAACAGAATAGCTCTGGCAAGATTTCGTCAATTTTTGGAAAAGTGCCAATCTCTCCCGTCCCGGTGTGATTTCCGGTGTTTGTACAACGACGAAGACACCGCTTATCTTGTTACCGAATTTTTTTTTTCCAATGTGGGCTCAAGGATGAAAGTTCGCGAGAGCAAAACTTCCCAACTCCGACCAATTTCTATACATAGTGATACTAACAATGACAGGAATTCTGTTGGAAGTGAAGAACCGGAAACGAGTAGCTTGGATATTCAGGAAGTGGAGAGTTTCGAAGATTTATTGAAAATATGTGGAGATGCGGGCTGGTGGCAGCTTAGGGTATGTCAATAATAGTATTTTAGTATTTTGTAAAATTTATTATTTGTCATCAGAAAGAATTGAAAATATGGAAAATATCGAAAATCGGTTTAAATTTTAATCAGTGCCCTATATCTATTGTCTAATAATCCTTTTGTTTATTTTTGACAGGTGTTTCTCTTGGCATCATTTTGTGGATTTCTCACTGCACTCCAGAATCTTGTCTATGCTTTCATTGGAGCTGTCCCAAATCATTGGTGTAGACCTCCACAAGTACCTGGTTACAGTGTTAATGACCTCAAGAATTTGACGATTCCATTGTAAGAATATAGTAAGGTTTAATTATTCTTAATTCTACTCTAATTGATGAGAATTTTTTAGAGACAAAGATGGAGAGTATGGGAAATGTGTACAATTTAAGCGAACAATGATTGACAATTGGACTGAAGTCTCCAACGTTGCTCAGAGTTTAACCAATTTGACCTCATTACCATTTCATTTGGATAGAAATCAGACAGAATTTTGTTCCGAAGTGGATTTTGATACTTCTGAATTTACCTCAACAATTGTTACAGATGTAAGCTTTAACTAATTGGAGTTGAATGATGCAAGGATATGATATAACTATTGTTGATTTTGTCTAATTGAAATTTTTTTTTCTTGTCAGTTTAACTTGATTTGTGGGTCAAGGGGATGGGCTTCTGTTATTCAAGCTGTTTTTATGATTGGGATTTTATTTGGAAGTCCAATTTTTGGGTCCATTTCAGACACAATTGGTAGACGAAAAACAATATTAATTTCTTCTTTAATTTTCATCATGGCGGGTCCTCTGGTTGCACTTTCACCAAATTTTACAACCTTGATGATAGCAAGATTTATACTCGGAGCTTCTACTCCAGGGATTTATTCAACTTCTTTTGTGTTAGGTGAGTTAGTTATGTACTTAACTAATTGATACTAATTATAGGAAGTAATTTTGTCAATTTTTAATTAAGTTATTGAAAGTGTGGGACCAATTTGGCGTGGAGTCACAGGGAACCTTTTTTGTCTTCCATTTGCCTTTGGTATGTTATGTCAGACNACTCGGAGCTTCTACTCCAGGGATTTATTCAACTTCTTTTGTGTTAGGTGAGTTAGTTATGTACTTAACTAATTGGTACTAATTATAGGAAGTAATTTTGTCAATTTTTAATTAAGTTATTGAAAGTGTGGGACCAAGTTGGCGTGGAGTCACAGGGAACCTTTTTTGTCTTCCATTTGCCTTTGGTATGTTATGTCAGATTTTGAGATTTTGTAAATTTGATAAAATGTTTCAAATTTTTATCATTAGGGTATATGGCTCTACCAGGAGTTGCTTATTTTTTTCGTAATTGGCGACATTTGCAATTAGTCCTATCTGCTCCATCTCTTTTGCAGATTTTCGTCTGTTGGTATAGTTCAGAGAGTCCACGTTGGCTTCTGAGGAAAGGAAGAGTCGATGAAGCTGAGAGGATTTTACTGAATGCAGCAAATGCTAACGGAAGGATAAAGTACATTCCATCTAATTTTCATCAATTGGTTCAAAAAGTTGCTAGTGTTGTGAGTAAATCCTTACTAAAAAATTATTCATTTTTAGATACTTAGAAGTTTTCCAAATGTTTTGTATCCATTTTGTTGGAGAAGGGAGCACCGGAAGTTGTAAAGACTTCATGGCTTCAGAAAATTCAAATAATCTTCAGTGGGCATGCGCAACTCTTCAAAACTCCGAAATTACGAACTCGGATACTTGTGTTGTACTTTTGCTGGTTGTCAATCTCTATGGTTTACTACGGTGTAGCTCTTAACTCACCGAACTTATCAACGGATCGATACTGGTAAGCTTACCTACTTAAAAATTGACCTTGATTAGTTGATTAACTAACATGAAGGAAAATCATTGACATTTTTTTTTACATCCAGGTACACTTTTCTGAGTGGCCTTCTAGAAATTCCATCCTACGCAATGGTTCCACCGTTAATCAAATTCATAGGAAGGCGATTGATATTTTCTGCATTTCTGCTCCTTTGTGGACTCAGCCTTCTCTCCTCACTTCTTATTACTCAAGGTTCCGTCCTCATTGTTGTACTCGCTCTTGTTGGAAAATTACTAATTGGAGCTGCCTACGCGTACGTCATTTTCGTCATATCGTAAATTAACTTCTCATATATTAGATTTTGTGTTTAGGTTGATTTATCTATATGCAACGGAAGTAATTCCAACTTTGTTACGAACGTTTGGGGTTGGTTCTGCTTCAATGATTGGGCGAATTGGATCTGCTTCTGCGCCATTTATTGTTGATTTAATGGTAAGGAAAGAAAAACGTCCTTTGGATTACAAAAATTGGTTTAAATTTTTTAGTAAACTATATTATCACTTATTTTAAAAATTTAATTATAGGGGGGTCAGGACAAACGAAATCCGACGTTAGTTTTTGGCCTCTTTTCGTTGGTTGCTGGTGGTATTTCGTTTCTTCTTCCTGAAACGAAGGATAAGCGTCTCCCAGAAACGATAGCGGATGTCGAGACTGATAACTTCTGAATCACTTATCAGAAGGCTAGACTTCTGATTAAAAAAAAAAATTTCTTTGTCCTACTAATTTGGTGCATAATCTTATTTATAACGTTTAATTTATTCCAAATCCTCTACAAGCTAATAACATCATGTAGGTATTTAGATGAGAAGTTTCTATTCCATTTGTTTAATTTATCCTTAAAGTAGAAAATACAAAAATGTAGTTGAGGGTCAGTATTCTTCAAGGCTTAAGTGGAGAAGTAGAAAAGGTTTGTTTTGTAATATTCTACGAATAGCAACTCGACAAAAAGCATTTTGGTTGTAATTTAGCCAGATACTGAGAAATTTAGATTCTAAATTAAGAAAAGGAACTGAAAGTTTCTCAAAAATTCATAATCGTGTTATTTTTAAATCACCTATAGCAACCTCAATGCATGCATCATTCTTCAATCCCTTGAACCACTAAAACAAGATGATCTGTAAATTTCATGCTTAATTTATATAAGAAATCTTAATGAAATTGAATCACCTGTAACGATGCGTCCAATATTCGCCGTACATTTTTGGATAAGTTTTGGTAGTCCCTCAGCGAACTCGGAAGGATCCAAGAGCTGTTTCATAATCTCTAATTGTTTATCCAACACAACTAATCTCATACGATCTGCTTCAGTCCTTTGNGAAAGGGTCTTAGGGTGAACAAAAATAGATTTTGGCCGCCATCTTGGATGGATTTACCCTGCTGTACTATCTACTTCAACCACTTCTTTGCGTCAAACAAAATCATGTTCATGAAGGCAAGCAATACGTTTGATGTCACAGGATTGTTCTGGATGCCGACTACACCTAGACATTAGAAAAAATCAAGTTAAAAACAAACAATTTAATAAGATTCACAGTTGAGATTACCTTGATCAATTTCAAGTACCACCCCACCGATCAACTGATGAGAGTAATTTAGAGTTTCTTTTATATTTTCTAGAATTTCGAGCTGATAACCGCTCAAACCGTCGGTGCGTCCTCGTTCATAAATATTGTGCAAGAGCAAATATGTCTGTTGAAGCCGAAACTTTAGAATTTGCAAATCCGATTCAAACGACATGATCCCACAATTTAACAATTCTTGAAAAATTTAGAATTTTAATCCAACAACCACCTTTGGTCAAGTTGCGTTACGTACTGAACGATTCAAAGCCTCAGCAAAGAAGTAAGGTTCAGGTAAAATTGTGATTGGAAAAAGGTACCGACCCTTGTAGTCATACCGTGAAATGACATGAACAAATGATGACTTTCGTAAAAACTCAGTCAGGGCAAATAACTAGACGACCAATCAGAAGCAGGAGATTTCGCCAGGGGTCTAGAAAAATTTCTTAAGGACGGTGTAACATAAGAATCTGGGTACGTCAGGACTCAATTCTACTAATTTAATTAAAGTCATTTTTTTAAATTATTTCATGATTTTTGAATAATCAATGTCTGGTCCATAGATCAAATATTTGATGAGTTTGGCTGGATTGTAAATACAACTGACGCCATGTACCCAAGCTGCAAATTAAAAATGATGAATCTTAGTAAAAATTTTCAAAGTTAATCAGTAATTATATTAACCTCGTCGGTTTCGAACATTTTTGAGTTTATATCCATAAAGTTCCTCTTGCATTTCATGATTTTGAAATCTAAAGTTATTGTAAGAAATTAGTTAAAAATTCATTTAAAGAATAATTATCATTAGTATTGAATTAATTTGATTATTTACTGGAGTTGTAGAATTGATTCTTCCAGTGATATTAATTTCCGTTTTTGTAATTCAGCAGTGGTAGCAGAATTTGTCAAATTCTTCATCATTAGTTCATTTTTTGCAGTTTCATCGGTTAACTTTACTTCCGAAGTTTCGTAGGCTTCTTGGAGTAAAACTTTTTTTCTGAAATCAATAGAATTTTGATCCTTGACAATTCTGAGAGTTATTCATACTGAAACTTACAGTTTATATTGAGCCAATTCATTAATCAAGATCTTGAAATTAGATTCCATCACTTTCAACGAAGTCTCACGAAGTTTGATGTCTTGGCTCATTTGAATCCCTTTAGATTCGAATTTACGAGTATAGTCTTGCCATTGAGAACTTTGATTACTCAATTCCTTGACTTGCTTCCGTAAATCAGTATACTAGGTAGTATTTTTAGTTAAATCAATAATTTTTTTGAAGCTTTATGTAAAGATTACATTCTAGATGGGTCATTCACCTCATTTTTAGCAGTTCGGCACTCATCTTCGGCTCTATTGGCTCTCTTTTTTTCAGACTCAACAGCTTTGATTAATTCCTCTTTTTGTCCACGAAAATCTTGGAGTTCTTTTTCAAAAAATATTTTTTGTTGTACTAATTTTTCATTGTCTTCACGAATATAACGAAATTCTTCTTGCGTGCTTTCTAAATCCTAAAAATAAAAATCATAATAGTAAGTAATAATAATAATAGGCTCGGATTCAGACGCAATAAGATCCAACTTACAGCTTCATTATTTTTGAGAGATTTTTGATAACTTGACACCTGATTTTTTAGAAATTTAATCTCATTTGTTTTTTCACATAAACGATCTTTCTCAGTTGCTTGCAAATGTCGTAAAACGCGGAGTTGGAGCCCAAGGTTTTCCACCTGTGATTGTTACATAAAGTCTTATAAGAAAGTATCTAATATGCTTGCTACTTAATGGATCAATGATTGATTATCAAAATCAATGAGGATATTGTGAATTTATTTACCGAAATTGTAAGTTGAGCATTTTCATTCGTAAGTTTAGTGAGTCGGATCTTATCTTTTCTCCATGAATTGAGTAAGAGAGTACGTAAAATTAATCTTGAAGCACATTCTTCACGACGAAATTCTAGTGCTTTTATCAAATTCACTACTTCCTGTGACCTCTTCTTGAGAGCTCCATAGAGAAAGGTCATACAGGCTTTTCGTAAAAGAATTTCTCGTTTTTCATCTTCGATGTACTTGTAAAGTGTATGATTCTCAGCTTCTTCTTCTGGAGTTCGTGAAGAAGTAGAATCAGTTACTAAAGATTTCTTAGATTTCTTCCTTGCATTGGACTGAGTTCCACTACAGCGAAAATTTTTAGGACGATGGATATCTTCCATTGACCCATGCAGTACGACATTTTTCATATCCAAGCTCAACTTTGATGATTTTAAGAATGCATTACTTTTTGAGAGACTGTTCGTACTTACTTGACTCACAGGTTTTGAAACTTTTGTGATTTTAGATTTATTCTCTCCAATTTGCAGCGGGACAGGTTGTCGGTACATTTTATAAAAATTTACGTTTTTTTAACGTAAAAGCGTTTTGATACAAATTAGGAACCAGTGAAATTCTGGTGAGGTGGGCGACGCCGGTTCTGCTAAAGCAACAAGGTTTGTTTGACGAAAATGTTCTGGAATCACCTTGACGATATTAATTTTGAAAAAATTTACATATCGGGTGAGTGGTTCTAGAATGTTCTACAATAATTCAAAAATTCAAATTTACCCAATCAGATTCGTTGGAAATTTTTTGAATATTCAAATTTGATTGGCTGAATTCAAAGTTTTGAATTTTTTGAGGAAATTAATTCTAAAAAACCTGGGTCCTATCTTATAAAACTCTGACAGGTGACATTTGCGACAATTCTGACAAATTTGTCATTGTCATAATTTAATTCGATATTATAAAACTTTCATGACAATTTCTTGTGACAATGATAATTCTGACAATAACGTCGGAATTATCATCATATGACATTTCGAAAAACTTAGAATTCACCCATTGTCACAGTCACTGTCACATTAGCCTGACAATCTTGACCGACCGATTTCGGTCTGTCACGGAAGTTAACAGTTAATTATTTAGTATTTAAAACTAATTTCTTTTCACAATTCTTTTTGCGAACGATTAACAGTATAATCAGGAAAAGGTAAGAACAATTTATTAGATTTTGTAAATTTAAATAGTGTCAGAAAAGTAATTTTTTTCATACCATTATTCCTTACCCTATTACTTTATTAGATACCTAATTCCTTAGAAAATATGGATGTAGAAAAAAGTAGCGATGAAGAAGAACCCGAAATGAGAGCGCAACGTGACTTTAATGAAAGAATTAATTATAACATCCAAGGTGATTTAATTCAAAGAGTACTTCCGAATTTTAAAGGTCATTGTTTAGAGAGTACTTGAACGAATTGGCCCTTACCTCCTTCATCAAACCTTGAGAAACAGCTTTAACTCCCGACCAACAATTGTTAACAGCGCTCCATTGGTACGGAAATGGAAGCCAATTGGACGGGGTTGCTGCTATGCACGGAGTCTCGAAACATACAGTGAGGTTGGGGTATACATTTGGGGAGTGTTGAAAAATTTCTAAGTTTTTTTTCAAAAAAAAATTTTTCTGGAATTTTGAATTTCTCCACGAATCATGATATTTGAAGAGTTTTTACTGTTCCAAAAAAAAATTTCAAAATACTTAAAACTTATCTTTTTTTTTTTTTTTTTTTTTTTTGGGAAAAAACTGTTCCAAAAGTCTTCAAATGTGATGATTTGTGGAGAAATTCAAAAATCCAGAAAATAAATTTTTTGACAAAAAACTTAGAAATCACCCCCCAAATGTATATCTAACCTTACAGTGCAGAAATATATACACAAAGTAGCCATACTTTTGGTACGTTACGTGATCCAAAATGAAGTCAAATTTTACTAAAACCAATTTAGATTAAACAAGAAAAATAACATTAGATAAAAATGAGGAATTTAAACTTTCCCCCGCCTGACAATAACTACATGACAATTGTCAGATTGAGACGTTACGTTCATTTCCTTTATAAGATCGAAATAAATGTCACTTGTCACTGTCAAGAGGAATTGTCATAATCAAAAATCTCACCTGTCAGAGTTTTATAAGATAGGACCCTGGGGTCCTAAGCGACAACCACTGACATTTTGACAGTGACATATTGACATATCGACAGTTGACATTGGCAAGTATGCTAAAATAACGCGCCATGAAAAAGATGACGTATTCAAGGATTTTTGACAATTGTCAAAAATTTCTGACATTTTTGTCAAATATAGTAAATATATTCGGTTTATTCTAAATTTTTCCTTGAAACCAAAATCAGTGGATGGGATGAAATTCTGTTTTTATTATTATTATTTATTATTTATTATTTATTATTTATTATTTATTATTTATTATTTTTTTAGTTGAAGAAGCACTACGTCAATATCCTCACTGTCGCTATTACTAGAGTCGCTGACATTAAACGTAGCCATGAGTCAACAATTTTTATACAAAAGATTTTCTTTCCCAAAACGGACAGACGTAAATCCCTCTGTCAAATATTTACGACATTTTTGACAAATATAAGTCAATGTCGCACAGACGGAAAAAAGTCAATGACAATTACTTGTAAAATGTCAAATTCTCCCTGTCGAATGTCGAAATTCACCTGTCATTGCCATCTTTGTGTCGTGATATTTTGTGTAAATTGTTGACAAATACCTGTGAATGTCAATATGTCAACATATCATTTGATTGTGGCACAGGACCCATAGTATTAGTATTGAGCATTGGCTGACCAACAATGAACCTTGAAAGCAGTGAAACTCAATAACTTAAGGCTTATCACTACTGTAAGTACATTTTCACTTTTACTAATGAATAACATGTGTCAATTCATTATTTATACGGCTTTCAATCAGCTGAGTTTTTACAACTGATTGGAATGTCATTGAAGCGCTCAGTTTCTTATTTTTTTCAACCGATTGGAATTCCATTCATTACAACCAATCACATCGAAGTTAAAGAGTTTTATGGTTCTAGAAATGAAATGATTGGTTTTAGCATCAAAAATGAATGAACAGAGAAAAGCGCGCGAAGTCATATTTTGAAATTTTAAATAATTTTTTGATAAATTCAATTTTTAGTTTTTACATTTTTATGAGTCCTTGCTCTTAGCTCTTGGTTCATTTTCGTTCGGTTCTTGTTTATTAATTCAATTACTTCTATTCTGCAGTATTTCCCACGAGCGGAAGAGCTAAATCAAGTAATTTGGGAAATTTATAAACTCAATACCAGTAGTAGTAGTGTCTCGATGCCTTAATTTTACAACATACCCTACAAACAATAGAAAGAGTTTAGTCCTAAAAAGGTAAGTTACCAAAGACAAAATATGTTTGAAATAAACCATTCTTGACTATTGGACTTAAGTAGTAATAATTTGAACATAATTGATTAGGCTAACTGCTTAGCTGAAACCTCTCTATGGTTTTTCAACTCTTCAGTNTTAGTCCTAAAAAGGTAAGTTACCAAAGACAAAATATGTTTGAAATAAACCATTCTTGACTATTGGACTTAAGTAAGTAATAATTTGAACATAATTGATTAGGCTAACTGCTTAGCTGAAACCTCTCTATGGTTTTTCAACTCTTCAGTCTTTCATCCAAACTATCAACTCCTTTTAACCGAAGAGTATTAACTGTGAGATACTCGCTCATCCATCAAAAGGTCAATTGGTTCACCATGGCTTCTTCATCTGTTTCACAAGCCTCTGAGACCCCTTCGAATGATTTTGTAAATGTTTTCTCAGAAGCAAACAAAATCCGAACATTGGTTGCACTTGAAAGTAGAGGAAAGGGATTTCGAATTCCACAATGCATTTCGGATAAATTGATACGTAAAGCAGCTGTTTTGATCCCATTATGTATAAATATGAATGGTGAGCCTTGTTTTCTCTATACTCTTCGATCTCTCAAACTCTCCAAACACCGTGGAGAAATTTGCTTCCCAGGTGGAGTACAAGATCCTGAAGATTCTGATGAAGTGGCTACTGCTCTTCGAGAAACTCAAGAAGAATTAAATATTTCAAAAGAGTCAATTGAAATTTGGTCAGTACTTCATACCATGCCTACTGCCACGACACTTATGGGTGTAACCCCTGTCCTTGGTCTAATCAAAGAGCCTCTGGATACAGAAACGCTCAAAGTAAATCCAGAAGAAGTTGAAAAAGCTTTTACTGTAACCTTCAAACATCTCTGTGACAAGGAAAATTGGGGTCATACTCAATTAATAAAGGGATTTGGAATGCCAATATACAAAAATATGAAAGTTTATCATCCACCGGATCAATACTCACAACCTTTAGGATTAAGCAGTAGCAGTGACGATGAGGATCCTGGTAATCAACAACCTCGAGATGTTCGACTTTGGGGGCTCACTGCTATTTTGACACATGTTGTACTTGAAGCACTGCTACCCAAAACCTACACGAGACGTACATCATCACCACTTTTAAAATTTTCAAGTTCAAAACAGTCGGGACCACCGGGACAGGGACCGTCCAAAATTTAGTCAATAAACAGCAGGAGAAAATCACAGATGTTGTACACTAAAAGTAGATTAGCTTCGATTTCTAAACACAGGTTAATAATCAGTAATTAAAGAGATTTGCAGGTATACAAAATAATATATTGAAAAATTAAAATCATTCTTATAGGTGTTGTTGATGCAGCTCTTCTCATCGAAACCGCTGCAGGTATATTGTTCATTCAGAAAGTTATGCAACCAACTTAAGCTGCGGCTGCAGCGCCTTTCGAGTTACGGTTGGGGGTGAAAAAAGTAAAATTTAAGTGAGGGAATGTCATAAATTTGAATTATTGAGAATTTGAAAATTATTTTTGGTTGATTCATCAGAAATTTTAAACAATTTTAATTTTAGTTTTCAAAAAATGTCTGCTGAAGAGAAGTCTACCGACATTGTTTCCAGTGCTTGTGGTGTGACATGTAGTGGAACCAGTAGTACCGGGACTGTAATCATCGAAGAGACGGAACAGCAACCAGTAAGATTAAGATTTATTTAATACTACTAAACAACTATTTATCATAATTTTCGATAAGGAATGCAATAAAGCACTGATTGATGTAATTTTTTCTTTTATATTTAGATTGCAAGTTCACGAATCGTTCTACGACTAAAAAAACCAAAAGCAAAGAAAAAAGTAGGGTTCACTGAAGGCACAGTAGATAATGAGGGTATGGATAAGAAAAAGTCAAAATGTAAGTTAATTTATCTTAATTAGATCCACATCTGCTAATATTTACATACTACCAATAAAATTCCATTGATTTAGGTTGTTGTATTTACGAAAAACCGCGTGTATTTGGAGAATCTTCATCAGAATCTGATGATGAATGTGAAAACTGCCAAGGTCATCCTGAAGGTGGACACGGAAGTGACCCACCAACACCACCACCCGTCCCACCAGTTTGAGCCTATTCAACTACTGAAGCTGATCTCTTTTCTGAAATAGTAAATTAGGAAGTATCTGTGATTTCTCTGAAAGATGTTTAACTTCTGATGAGAAAACGTGGACAAGAGGAAATTGAAAGATGTAGTTAACCAGTAAGTCAGCAGTACTCAGCGCTTAAATATTACTTTGGTAGGTTTGACGTCCAGTTCAAAACTAAATTCAATAAGTAATCCACTCGCAACGCAACTGTTACACTACTGTCCAGTAACCTTTGAGTAAAGCATACCATCTGTAACTAAACATCATTCCAATACATTAGCATTTACTCAAGCACCAAAGAATTATTAGTTAATAAACATAAATTAACGATTTTTAAGGGTCGATTCATCATGATCTGGTAAAAAAAAAAGACAACTTATGACAGTAGCAGCACCAGCATCCCAATTTACTTATACCAGTGTCCTTATAATTGACATCCCAACAAAATTCAAAAATCCAAATTAATCCGATCAGATTCATACATTTTGAATTTAAAATATAATTGAATGAATTTGAATTTTTGAATTTTCTCTGGACATTAACTCTAAGGATACCCGGTAGTACACTATAACACTTCCAAATCCAATTATAAGAGAATAAATTAGTTAAATGGAGAATTAGGCGATTAATACTTTTGTTTAGTAAATATAGCAATCCAGTCTACAATCAAACAATCTGAGGCTAAATATTATTATTGACGTTGGGAGTTCGAACNTCAACTCTAAGGATACCCGGTAGTACACTATAATCACTTCCAAATCCAATTATAAGAGAATAAATTAGTTAAATGGAGAATTAGGCGATTAATACTTTTGTTCAGTAAATATAGCAATCCAGTCTACAATCAAACAATCTGAGGCTAAATATTATTATTGACGTTGGGAGTTCGAACTGTTCGTTTTTTGTTTAAATACAGGCGCGTACCCATTTGAACTTGAATATTGTGATAGTTAATCCCAAGTTCTCGACAGAGGCGCTTTGACCTCCATATTTTCGCTGTGCTATCGTCCGAAACTGTTACTAAAATTTCTGAATTCTTGGGATTAAAGGCTACTGAGTTGACAACATCTGTGTGCGGAAGGCTACAAAGTGGAATACCGTAATGTCTATCCCAGACATAGCCCGCTCGATCCTCTGCACCTGAAGCCAAATACTCTTCACATGTATCCAAGAATATGAAAAAACATTCTTCATGTGGTGTATAAGCCCGATGTGCTTTGTGCATCATTCCAACTTGTCTGTTTATAATCAAATGGCAAAGAATCATTTAAAATGGAATGATCAGTAGAAAAATTAATCCTGATTTAACCACTACAGATACTTATTAGATACTCACCTCAATGTGACAAGATCAATGACATGTATATCAATTTCTTGAGCAATTGGTGGTGGTCTGAGTGGATTACTAATAATTGCTTCAGTTGGCCAAGGACGACAATTAACATAGAGGTAACGATGGTCGGGTGAAAGAGTCATCCCAATAATATGTCCACGGAGATCTAGAATTGAATCAGGTTTATCGAAAAGATGGGCTACGGATTCGTAGTTGCGATAGTCCATAGGTGGACCTGTATCATCATCTGGTTCTTCTTCACGACGTTTCTTTTCTTGAATCCTTTGAGCAAGTGTCATGCCCAATTCTAATCGTCCTTTGAATTGAAATGGTTTAAGACGCTTGAAACCAATTTGATGAGGTGTATAGGTTTCTGAACCACATGTAAAAATCATCAATTTCTCTCTCGGATCCATAACTTTATCTTCTTCATCAGAATTTTCACTATCTTCAGATTTGTGTCGAGTCGTAGAAGGCACAGGTTGGTTGAATCCACTTCCATCCAAAACATCTTTTGTACATAGTAGAAAGAAATAGCATTTAATACAGATAAGATGATACAGTATGTTTCAATTAAATGCACATAAGGAAGATATTACTTTTTGCCCATTAGGTTGTTATTTTGATGGAGAAAGTAATGGGCTATTTCATTGAGAGATATGATTTCCCAACCAATTTTATTTTTGGTACAAACAAATAAATAACAGTTTCAGAAAGAGCTATCAAAAGTAATGTATTACGACGTAATTAAATTACGTCGAAAAAATCAAGCCTTTACGATCATTGGGTCAAAAGTTATGAATTTTTGGAAACTAAAATTTTTGGATCTGCTTTTGAAACGCCAATCTCTTAGGTACATCGTCTCAAAATAACATCCAAAAATTTCAATATTCAACTTTTGACTCACAGTGACCTAGACTAGAGGCTTGATGTTTTTGACGTGATACACTACTTTTCAAAGCTCTTTCTGAAACTATTTGTACTAAAAAAATTGATTGGCAAAGCATGTCCACTACTTTCTTTCTCCAGAAAGATAGCAAGGGCAAAAAGTATATTCCTTATGTGCTATTTCACTGAAACATACTTTGTATGATTGTCTATGAAATTGTTTAAGAGTTAGTAGTTACCTGTATCTTCAACTTCCTCCAATGAAATATCACCACTTGAAGAAGAAACTGAGGAATTTGAGGAAGGAACTTCTTTAGAAGATTGTTGAAAATTGATAGAAACATCACCACTGTTGCTACTGGATTGAAATTTTTTCAAATTTTTAGAACTACAAGCCTTTTGTCCATCATCAAACTTTTCATCATTGTTACTGATAGTTCTATCAAAACGAGTTTTATGAAATTCTTCAGTGTAGTCAATAGATGAAACATTATTTTGAGGAGATTTTTTCCAACTGATACGTGGTTGTGCATGTCTGGGAATATCAGAAGCATCAATTTCAGCCAGTCTTAAGGCTAAATTTTTTGAAGGTTGATTTCCAGGTTCGTCGTCTCTTCTGGTTTTCCAATAATGACCATTATCTAATACTAGATGATTTGAGTTAGGTTTACAACTGTCGGATGTAGTACATATGGATTCCGTTGAAATTTCACAACCTTGAACGCAATTGGCTATGAGGAGTGAGCGAATGGAAGAGGCCTGTAGAGAATTTGACAATCTAAATAATCAATCATCCTTTCAATCATCAAAGTGAATAGCTTACTTGGGGATTGTAGAATTTAAAAATACGATTCATGATTGCTTTGTGCTCGGATTCAGCTTCCTAGAAACATTTTACATACATTTTAAATTGAATTGAGGCTTTTTTTAAGTAAGATTAATTTGCCAACCTGTGATGCTTTGTTAAGCCAAATGACAGATTTACTAATTAAATTATCTAGCCAATGTAAATCTGCAGAGAAGAAGTATGTGTCGGTGTACCAGCTTCCAAAGATGTCATACCTACGGATGAAGATGACTGATATTAGCATTATGTAAACATCAATTAGTAATGAGTATACTTAAAATTCTTACGGTTTATTACTCGTCCTACAACGCAGTTCAAAGCCATCTGAAACAGAAACAAAAATTACAAACAGTTTTACAATGTACTCGAAAGTTGCGATTCAAAATTGAATACGGGATCGAAGTTGGGTAGAGTAGGACGTACCTAAGGAGTNACTTAAAATTCTTACGGTTTATTACTCGTCCTACAACGCAGTTCAAAGCCATCTGAAACAGAAACAAAAATTACAAACAGTTTTATAATGTACTCGAAAGTTGCGATTCAAAATTGAATACGGGATCGAAGTTGGGTAGAGTAGGACGTACCTAAGGAGTAAGACAGCGAGTGTCAATAATAGTCTGTTTTATTTCTACATTAAAATATTAGATAACCTAGGTCCTATAAGTTAGGTTTTCTTCTTAGGTTCAAACTGAGCCCTACACTCTCTTATATTTTAGCTTGAAAAGAGTATTGACCACATCCGTTGCCTTAAAATAGCCTCAAAATTACTTTATCCGGAAAAAAAAAAATAAATAAACAAAAAAAAATTTTTTTTTAAATATAAATTTGGAATAATCAATCACATACTCTTGAATCCAAAAATTGCAATTTCTCCAGATGTGCTGTAAGTACCAAATTGTACTCCTGAAACCAAAAGTAAACTATCCGACTCATTGAATTGTGAGAATTGAGTATATTTCCAAGAAAATCTTTCCATGTTGTATGAGTACTCTTGTTCTACTGGATACATCGTTGACTTCCAAATCTGAGGTCAAATCAAACAATATAATAATAAAATCTTAAAATCATAATAAGTTTCCAATAATAGAATGATTATAATTAGTAACTTAGAAGAAATACTTATTTCACTGTTATTCAGCAATAGTTTCACTTTCACAATTCAACCAATAAAGAAAAGTATCCATTACATAAATACAAGCATCCTTTCCAGTAGTAGCAAATCTATTTCCATCATGAGAGTACGAGACATGGAGTACTTGGTCAGAATGAACATTAATTTCTTCTGATTGAACAATGGGTACTTGGTCATAGAGTCGAATAAATTCAGCTAGCCAGTCATCTCTTACTGTAATCATATAAGGAAAGTTAGATAATAAGAGTCAAAGAAATACAATATAAGTGATGAGTTTAAAGTAAGAGTTATATTTGATTCGATTCATATAAATTATTGTAAATTCAATAATTATTAATTAGTTTAGTCACCTTACCGAGTGGGTTTTGGTAAAATGAAGGAATGTGGAAGTACCGATGGAAAAGGTCTCTCCATAAGAGCTGATCTTGACATACTTCTCGAAGAATCGTTGAACATTCACTCACCTTTACCACTTCCAAAGGTTCCAAAAAATTAAGAATTTTTAAAATCAAAGAATCTGGAAGTAGTTGTAACATTTTCAATAATTGAGACTCTGAAATTAAATTTTGAGTCCCTAAATTTATAAAAATTCACTCAAATTAATTAATTAACAACAAAATAAACAATAATAAATAATAAAAATTTGAAATTTTAGCCACCCAGTACCCAGTACAACAGGAGTTAAGGAACCGCCGGAACTCAATTTTTTGGATTGTTTCCTCTCAAAAAGTCAAACTTATTTTCACCCCAGTTCGACCTTGAAAATTAACAATTAATTAGATAACAATTAATCAGAGTTTTGGATAAGATAAAACTAAGATTTATGATTGAAATTATTAACTAACAAGTTAGCAAAAAAGTAGTTATAAGGCTAAGTTTTAAAGTCACTAATCATTCATTCGTAAGGAAGGTAAGTTAATTGTTATAAAACAGTTTACAGTTATAATTATAATTTCATTGTTATTACTGTTAAAGTTAAATAAGTTATATAATCATATTACATCATAATTAATTAGTAATTTTTAATTTTCCAGATTTATTCCTTATCCGAAGTACTCTTTGAATTGGGAAAAGTCAATTATTATTGATAAGTAATGAGGAAGCTCTTGTTGTTATCGAATTCTGTTCTTCATGGCAGTGGGTACTTGGAGTATGCTAAAGAGTACATATTGGAATTCTTTGCAAAGTTAGTTTAAATTCTTGATTATAAATGTGTCCTGTAATTCTTGATTATAAATGTGTCATGTAGTAAGTACTGTAGTAATGTACTGTATAGTCGATAGTCAATAGTCTGTCTTTTACTCATGTGTATTTAGTAATGTCATACTTTTGTCAACCTCATCAATTAAACCGTGTTGTTTTGTTTTAAATCTAGATCAAACGTTAAGGAGATCCTTTTTGTACCATATGCGAATGTGAATAGTCAAGAAAATTATACGAACGAAGTACGAGAAGAATTGAATAAATGGGGTAAGGAAATCATAACCTCAAGCATAATCCCTTGACCCTTGAGTATGTCAGTGAAGGTTTTTGTTCAACTGCTTCGACTACGAATAAACCACGTTGATATTGATAATTTTTTGGATGGTTGTCTAGTGGAGTTCAATTTGAAAAGAAAAAATTCTCCACATATTGCCAAGTTAAATCAGCTTACATTTTTTTTTATAAATTAGATAAAGTTAACTTCAGTGTGAATAGAACTACACACCAATTACCTAATATCAAACTTAAAAAAAACTAAGACTATTTCGTAGGTCATCAGGTAGGAGTTGAACCCCGATCTGTCTTTGCTTATATCCTTTGTCACTTTCCATCAGGCCTTAAAATAAGTCTCACACTAATTTGTAGTTGATAAGCTGACATTTGAACTCAGTAACCACGGCCTGTTGCTACCCAATTGCTTCCTAGACATCGCTATAGTCAGGTTCCTGCACTATTTCTATAGTCAAGTGAACCAATGATGATTGAGAATGTAGGTCAACATTTTTAGCCATATCTGGCTAGAAGTTTCTAATAGGGTAGGGCAGAAGNTAGACATCGCTATAGTCAGGTTCCTGCACTATTTCTATAGTCAAGTGAAGCAATGATGATTGAGAATGTAGGTCAACATTTTTAGCCATATCTGGCTAGAAGTTTCTAATAGGGTAGGGCAGAAGTAAGTACACATGGAAGAAGTGAGTTAGATGTGAGTTAGCATAGTGTGAGATCGGGGGTTTCAACCCCCTAATTTTTTATACATGGCTTTTACAGTTAACACTTTTTCCATGTGTACTTATTTCTGCGGACTCCTGTATAAGTTACTTTGTTAATATTTTAATATTTTTTCTGCGCTCGGTTATTGGGTCAAATGTCATGGAATAAAAGTTAAATGTATTTGCACCAAATCAACGTAGTCGTAATGGAACCATTCGAAATTACAAGAAAAAATATATTGATTAAAAATATATAGACGGTTGACCCATATGACCCTGACATAACCTGCGGATGCGGATAATACATTATTGAATATTGGCAGGTTATTGTGAAACAGTATGCTTAGATGTAACTTTCTACAAAATGCTTATTTTCTGATTGATGATTTATTCAATAAAATATATTAAATAATTTTGAAATTTTTTATAAGTTCAGGCGACGCAATTGCCAAAAACTAAATCAAATCCTCATTAAATTTATTTTAATTTCTGACTTTCTCTGTTCAAATTCTAGAATTAAACTGAATCAATGAATTATTTTGGTTTCAATTTAAGATAATGGGGTGAAATGGAGTAGTAAGAGGGCATTGAACTCGGGGTATGAGCGCATAAAATAATTTTACTAAAATTTTTTTCCGTCACACGAGTGCTGTTGTTTACTGATTTAGAAATAATCATTGTAAACAATCTTCAATTCCGAGGTGGTTTATTCTTCGTCGGACCCAAACAAACTGGGATTATTTTTTATAGGGTTCAAGATCACTGGTCTCAATGAAGTTGAGGATCCAATTGATGCTGTGAATACTGCTCAAGCATTTTTTATTGGTGGAGGGAATACATTCCTACTGCTCAAATTACTTCAAGAGAAAAAACTTATTGAGCCGATACGACACCGTGTATTGAATGTACGATGTGTTGTTGAAGAATTGATTTTGAATGATAAGTGTTAAATTGTTCAATTCTTAATTTATGTTGGTATTATTATTAGGAATCGGTTCCATACATGGGTAGTTCAGCGGGAACAAATGTAGCTACAATTTCTATAAATACAACCAATGATATGCCGATTGTCCATGTCGAGACATTGGCTGCACTTGGACTCGTTCCATTTAACATCAACCCACATTATCTCGATGCTGATGAAAATAGAACACATATGGGGGTAAGGGACACATATAGTAAGGAGTTTAGGTTACGATGACAGTAGAGTGATTTAGTGAACTGAATTCAAATAGTAATTGATGTCACCTTAATTTTTTTTTAGGAAACGCGTGAAACTCGAATTCAAGAGTACCACGCTCTGGATAAAATTGTCCCATCCGTTTTGGGATTACGAGAAGGATCATTTCTTCACGTAGAAGGAAATGTGGCAACTCTTGGTGGACTCGTTCCAAGTCGCCTCTTCGTTCAGTAAGTACCTTAAGTAGATCCTTAACTAAATTAGAGTTTCTATGCTTTCCACTATTCCTACAGGTCTAAACCCCCCGAGGAGTATCCCAGTGGAACAAATTTGAGCTTTCTCTTGACTAAAGATGACTGACCCATGAAGAATAAAACGAGACAATTGACTGGTGATCAAAAATTATTCTCAATGATTCAAAAGTAATGTTCAATTTAATTCCAATTCAACTTCATCGAGAAGTAAACAAGCATAAGGGCAAATCAATCTGCCGCTTTTGAGATTTTGAANTTCCAATTCAACTTCATCGAGAAGTAAACAAGCATAAGGGCAAATCAATCTGCCGCTTTTGAGATTTTGAACTTTTGAAGTTTGCAAAGGGTTTATCAAACTTAAAATGAAACGAGCTCTGTGATTGGCTGTTGAGCTTCAAAAGAGATTTTGAAGTTTCACATGAGAAAAGGCTTTAGCAAGTCTATTTGAAATTCTTGATTTTTATTTTTAACTTTAATTTTTAACATTTTTAAATATTTTGTCATCACAGTGAGGAAGGACATTCTCCCACCAGGCTTTAGATTTAATCACCTACCTATTTAATAATAAGCTATTATGCTTATGCGTGTAATTAAATTGTGTTAGCGATGACATATCTTCTTACCTTTGATCGGAGGGATAAATACCTACACATCAAGTGATTAATTTTAATCGTCTTTGCTTAGACATTTCAAAAATAAAAATAAAAATGAAATGTGAAAGTTTTTTTTGCAAATTGAAATCAATCAATTTGAACTTTGCAAAGTTCAAAAGTGGACTGCGCATGCTCCAAAAGTTCAAAATTTCAAAATTTCAAAAGCCACCTTGATTTGCCCTATATATAGTACATCAGAATTTGAGTATCACTTACAGGTATGTTTTGATCAGTCGTAGATAATTAGTGAAATTATCTATCGAACGTATTTTTAAGCCAATTTCCATTGCGATAAACAATTTCAACAACGTGTTATAAGAATTGACAAAAAATTTTGAAATCACTTGGTTAAAACCTTTATATTATTTAGGTATGCCTATGACCTGAAAATAATAATGCCTGAGAATTAGTTTCATTTCTTTAAAAGCTTAATAAGTATAGAGCAGTAAAAAAAAAGTTTCTTCGTAATATCTAACGCAAGTAGGTTAGTAAACAACCTGGAGTATGCAATTTGGGTAATTTTTTAGCACAGCCTTGCTAGTAGCTAAAATAAGAAAAGAAAGTGACCCATGTCCTATGTTTTCAAATTAAAGAAAGGAATCCCAGAACATGCATCATTCTTCAGACCCATGAACCACTAAACCAATATTTTATATTAAACCCATGCAATGTTTACTTAATAGAAATTGTTGCTGAAGAATTTAAATTACCTTCTACGATTGGGCCGATGTCCACATTGCATACAGAAATAAATTTTGGCAAGCCAGGTCCTGCAGTGTCCAATAAATTCCCAACCATACTTAACCGCCCATCTAAAATCCTCAACTTAGCACGATCATAGTCTGTTTTAGTGTCTCCTGGAATCTCCGCAATCTTCTGCATTTTTTCTCTAAAGCAGTATTTCTCTTATGCCAGAATCTGATCCAACTTCCTGAGTTGTCGACGAGCAATTCCATCAAATTCTTCACTATATCGGAAGTGGTAGGAATATTTCCATTGCCTAGCGACGGATCAGTAAAAAAAAATTCTAATTTAAATAATTCCTGATAGGCAATATCTATATCAAAATTAGCTTAAGGAATTACCGATTTGATACTCAAGCTTTCTTCCAGAGAGAATTTCATTGCAGTCACTTAGGCTTTCCATTATTTGACGTAAAATTTCAATTTGTATGTTACTAACATGATCCATTTCTCCTCTTACATAGATACTTTTTGTCATTAAATAAGCTTGTCGCAATTTGAGTTTAAAAATTTCGCAATCTGAAGTGAACATTTTCTGTAACGTAAAAACCAAAACCAAGTTAGAAGTTACACAAGACAAATCCATATTTGCTTACCGCTGGTGCAAAGTAGAGTACAAAATGTGACTGAAGATAACAGACTTGGATGAAGTTGGTTGAGGTACTGAACGGTCGAGAATCTCGAAGACTACTACTCTCTTCAGGTGAATGGAAAAGATTGAATATAAGAATAACGTCCCTTACGATAATACAATAATAAAATGACCTTCACCTCTGCTGAATTCATTTAAATCCCAATGAAGACTCATTATGAACGACCAATCAGAAACAACACGAAATGTTAATAGAAAATTTTAACAAAAATTTATGAACGACCAATCAGAAACAACACGAAATGTTAATAGAAAATTTTAACAAAAATTTATGAACGACCAATCAGAAACAACACGAAATGTTAATAGAAAATTTTAACAAAAAATTATGAACGACCAATCAGAAACAACACGAAATGTTAATAGAAAATTTTAACAAAAATTTATGAACGACCAATCAGAAACAACACGAAATGTTAATAGAAAATTTTAACAAAAATTTTAGCATAGCATCCCAAGTTACCTCAACGTCTACAAGTCAATTTTAATGACGACAACATCCGTCCTTAGATTGGTAATATTAGGTTGGCTGTATTCTAAATCAAACTGACTCCATTTACAGGAGAAAAGCCCTCTAATGCAAAAATTGTCATCTTAGTAAAATTTTCAAAAATTGAAGGAAATACACTGACCTAATTGAGTCAGAATATTAACAATTAATATTTACATAGGTTTCATTTTTTCAATGACATCATTTTTTTTTCTGTAATACCAATAGGCTTCACTGATTTCTTTACAGTCCAATTCCTTTTCAAAAAAAATTCATTTTCATACAATAATTTGTCATTCTCCCCAACGAATGCAGCAAAAATATTCTTGGATATGATAGTAAAACCTAATAAGTTAGAATCATCATCATTAAATGTTAAATATGCAACTATAGACTCAACCAATATAAATTTTGACCTTCAGTTACAATTTTAAATTTAATATTTTCGTTTTTTTTTTCAGCGACCTTACCAGTTGCTTGTAAATGCGGGAAATCAAGTATGTAGTTGGGGAATAAGTTTTTAATGAACACTAACCAATGACATGTCGACTGTCTTAGATCAAGTCATTGGCTATACTAGGATGTAACTTCATTCCATTCAACATCCACCCATGTAGTTAGTGCTCATAAAAATACATAAAGGTACTGTCAGAGGTCGTATACTGAGTTCAGGTCAATCACAATGGTTAACCAGGTCACAATATTTATTGTGACCTGGTGGATTCAAATTATTGATATCACCTACTTAATTTTTAAGAAGAGAGTAAAACTTTCAAGTTGTGGAAGTAGTGCAATGTAGACAAGATTTGTATTTTTGGTTCAGAATTCCTCCAACCAATGAGCATATTCCACAGGGGAACAAAGTTGAACTTTTTCTTGACTCAAGGTCAAGACTGATCTAAATAAAATTCGATTATTGAGTGGTTATAATCAAAGATTATTCTAATGATTAAAACTAATTTTTAATTCACTATCCAGTTCCCTTCAATTTCACCATAAAGTATTATAAAAATACATCACAATTTGAGACTCCACAAAACAGGGATGAATTGCACAAAGTTTACACCGGAAATGGAACTGACAACCAAAATAGCTGAAGAGTCCCTTGTGCTCAATTAAGCACTGGAAGGATCCATTTCTAATCAACCTAAGTTTGTAAACTGTACAATTTACATCAATAATACTATGCAGTTAAATTAATATTAATCAACAGCAGTGACGAAAGCTGAGAACGTTGTGATTTCTAATTCTACTGGGCATTTCAAAATTCAAAAAATTTGAATTTAACCAATCAGATTTGAGTATTAGAATTTAATTCAAATCTGATTGGTTGTAATTTAATTTTTGAATTGTATGCGACTATTCCTAGTGAATTTCCAGGTAGAAATTTTTTCTTCACTCAAACGGAAGCTTTTGTAAATGATAAGTCTATAAGGTTATCAAATTAAAAAAAAAATACTACCACTATAGAGAAGATTCGTTTCCAGATTTGCTGATTTTGAGCACTTAATATCAACATTCCTTTGAAAACAAAAGATCTAAAATCTTCAAATATTTCTATACCCAAGAAGATTGAACTTCATAAACGGATGTTTTTCAGAACAAATATCAAGTGTCACTTTTACTCCTTCGAGAACTTTACCAGTCTCTGGAAGTCCAATGCAGAGGCCAGCTGCCATATTATAAATAGGTGTTTCCATCTAGATTATTAATTTAATCAAAATTAATTAGATACTTGCGTAGGTATGTTGCGGATAGTATATCCGGCCTTTTTAGATTGCCGGATAACGGATATCAAGCGTGCTTGCTTAAGCTCGTATTGCACATAATTTTTATTAAAACAAGATGCCTTTTGACTCATTTAACGCGCAGGGGTCAACTTTTAAACTATTTACATTTATACTCCAATATATTAAATCTAATAAAATTATTGATTCATTTTTAGGATTTCTGAAAAAACTGTCTAGAAAATTATCCGCGCGGATGCCTATAAGTATCCGGTATCGGGTGGATAGTCTATCCGGCAGTTTTAGGCGACAGATATCCGCAACACCTCTAATACTTTTAGAGTAAGTGATAATCAATTATTGAAGAGCAGATGGTATTTTACCTTAGAACTTATCTTCCATTCCTGTGACCCCATCATCTCATGACATTTTGAGATTCGTAGTTTGTTGTTGCCAGCGTCGAGGCAGAGTAACTCTGCCAATACCAGCTCATGTCTGTCAGTTTCTGACCATCGCTGAAATATTACGAAAGAAAACAAATTATTCATAATTCATAATCAATACCACTAATCAGAGAGGTGTTTACCTGTTTTTTATTCCAGGCTTGACAAGGTGCAAGAACAAGACCAGAATTTTTAGTAGTAACAGAGTGCTCACTTTGGATGCAGAATTTAGTCCCCATAAGATTAATTTGGAATTGACTGATGTAGTTCCGTTTCCTCTCATTCCATGGACTATATGGAACTTTGTTATTTGATATTTTGCTGCCATTATTTGAGGACTTTGCTTCTGAAGTTTCTTCAATAAGCTGTGGATAAATTTTTTCCAAGTACCACTTGAAGGACTTACAATGGAGTTTTACCCGAATACTCTTTCTCTCACTTATGTCACCGTAGTCAAGATTCCGTGCCGTTGGCTTTGTTTTGTAAAATTCTTCCTAAAAATAATTAAAGTACGTATTCAATTCTAATATGTTACTTTAATTTGCCAAAACCTTTGTCTTGAAAACAAATTTTTTATTATATTTAAAAAGTTCGCAAATTTTTTGAAGGTTATATTACTGCACTTTGTCATGACCAATGCGTGATAAAGCAAAGTAGATATCTAAATACCATTAATTTTGTGATCTGACATCGAAAAGTTTTATAAAGTGAAGTCAAATTGTCAAACCCTCACCTTATACTCGTCCAACCATACTTCAGCCACTCGAACTGAATTCTTGACCGTTGAATCCTCTCCAGCACTACTCGAGCCGTATGGACGTCTTCGACGAAAAATATGGCCAACTCTGTTTCACAAAAAACCAAGATGCAAACTAATAACTTGTATAAAATAATATTACAAGAATTTGACTTACCTGGAGCAAGGAACGATTTCAAGCGATCCACCACATGTCCACACCTACAATTATTGAGAAATGTTAGAATGACTGATATTTTAAGTTGTTAACTGAATTCGGTTTACTCGTATAGAAAGTTCAATGTTTTCTCCACCCCAGACGTCCATACCGCTATCATATTCGCCAAGGTCATGGAAGTACTTGGTGTCCATTGCAAAGAGACCTCCGGCCATAGCTGGAGATCTAAAATTAATTAAATTCTTCAATCACTTGAACACTAACTGATAATTTGTGCTATAGTTACTGAATCGGTTTTACAAAGTCTTCACCATGAAGAAGTGAATCTTCTGGAACATTGTCCCATTTGAAATGTAATCCCCAATTAAAGCCACCCTTTTAGAAAATTTTCAATGATTATTTTTCCAAAGGTCAAAATTATTTCCGAAGTCAATTAAGTTTTGGAATGTGACAGACCTTCACGAGCGGACTTGCCGTATACTCAAAAGTCTCAGCATTAATAATATCAATCAAGGGCATCACGACTCTCGTGAAATTCTGTTTGATTCTTGCCAGGAGTGGATCCAACCAATTCACATTGGCTTCTATATGACTATCCAAAAAGACTAAAGCCTGCGAAACCAAGTTCAAATTAAACATGTTAATTGAATGAAAAATTATTTCGTAAAGTAACTTACATCTCCAGTGGCACGTTTAGCGCCAAATATTCTTGCTCTAATTAATCCCTCCCTTCTAGGAGTTTTGTAAAGTCGAACTTTGATTGGGAAACGTTTCTCAATGTATTTCTGCAACTGTTCGTTTAAACCGTCTGTAAAAGTCTAGAATGTTAAATTGAAACGAGGCTCATATCGTTAGTTCAAATCTGTATTACATACCAATATCACTGAAATCGTCAACGAGGATAACTTCATGAAGATTTTGTGTATTTGAGCGATCTAGGACACTGTGGATACTCCTAACTAATGCGTGGAATTCTTCATTGTAAAAGCAAATTATGACACTAGCTGATGGTAATTTAACTGGATATTCAATGGACGAGCATCTGAAAATAATAACCTATAGGTATTTAATCAAGAAGAATTTCAATAACAATTCGAAAAAAAAACTCAGCTCTCACCTGTCGTGACGAGTATCTGGTACATTTCGATGATAGCTAAGCCTAGAGCTAATCAGTGCATTGAACGCATGTTTCTTAAAGCCCTGTTCACGTTCCTTCTTCTCTTCAATTGTTTTAATAAGACCCAAACTCTCCATGTCAAGGTTACTATTCCCTTTATCCAGTCCCCCACCGAATGACATGTCATTTTTACCAACATTTCGAACTGAATATGAGTTTAACTTTGACCCAAACCCGTTCACAACCTTCACCTTGGACTTGAGATCCGCAACAAGTGCTGGGCTATTCTTGTACATTGTCCCATCATCAACTAGCTGCTTAAATTTAAGTTTCCATTGGCCATTAGTCTTTGATTCATTCCCATCAACAAAATGTTTGAGTACATGATTCCTGCTACTGATGTCACGGAGTGGTATGTAAGGAAGACTCTGACCCTTGTCACCATCTGAGAGAGTCGTTGTATCCGTATGAGAATTCAAGCTGAGATAGAGATAAATACTGGCTCCCCATGTTAGGGATGCAACGGACATCCCAATTAAGAAGGAACGGAGACGGAATGATGCTTGTGACATGGTTTTGTGACATGTGTCATGGGATTGCTTTGGATGAATTATAAAATAAATGAGTAAACGAAATGAGTTACCTGTACATCAGATCACCACGATCACACATAAACAAAAACCAAAGTGAAAGTCTTCCAAACTTTGCACGTTAATAAATTATAAATTTTATATAAAAAAAACAATGAAATTTTAAATTTTGACAAAGTTAGTTATAAATTCACTGAAATGTTACTTACACTATTTCAAGAGTTTCGCTCCCTCTGAATGCAATGCGTTATCAGAGAGTAAAACTCTCTATACTCTCTTCTACACAACAAAAGAGTTGTCTGTGACATGAGAAACACAACCACAATTTTTGTAACAATAGATTTTAGAATTAATTGTTAATTTGCAGTAAAATTAATTAAAAACGAAATTTCGTCACTAATTTGTAAAAATAACGTAATTTTTTTAAATTAAAAAAAAAACCCGCCATTTGAATTTTTACGCGGGTTATTCAAAATCAAAATTCGTTCAATAGACTGTAAGTTTGACAATTTTACACTTTTTGTGTAAGAATTGACAATAATTGAAAATTAGTGCANAAAAAAAAACCCGCCATTTGAATTTTTACGCGGGTTATTCAAAATCAAAATTCGTTCAATAGACTGTAAGTTTGAACAGTTTACACTTTTTGTGTAACAATTGACAATTAATTGAAAATTAGTGCATTAATTTTATTATTCACATCATGGTTCACTGGAGCTGAAAAGTTCTCTTCATTTACCGAAACGGTTTACACCGTGTCAGCATCAGCAAAGCAAAAAGCGGTATTTAACTACAGAATTTGTGACTCATTTCATTTACATCCTCCGGTAATTGCTCATTTAGCCATAAACTTCCTGCATCCTAAAAATTTTTTTTCATGATTCTTTCATTTGTATTCTAAGTAAATATCACATCACCTAACAAAGTTATTTAATTTACACACCTGAGACCTGAGTCAGGGCTCTGGGGTCTTGGGTCTCATTTAAGAGAATTCTTCAAGAAAAAATGAAGAAAGGATTAAACCCTACTAAATGAGTCACTCAAGGATCTTTAATATGTACTTTACTATAAGTCTTAGGCATCAATTCATTCTACTCCCTATTCACTCAACGTTTCGTGGTTACGAAGGAAAGTTGGGGTATTAGATCTGATTGTTATCATTTTTTGACAACAATAGAATTCAACAGACAACTAAAGGAAGTCTTCTGACGAACATCGTCTCATCTGTTCCTGGTATTGAGTTACTAAACTTTAGAAATTTTCAANTATTCACTCAACGTTTCGTGGTTACGAAGGAAAGTTGGGGTATTAGATCTGATTGTTATCATTTTTTGACAACAATAGAATTCAACAGACAACTAAAGGAAGTCTTCTGACGAACATCGTCTGTTCCTGGTATTGAGTTACTAAACTTTAGCAATTTTCACNCCCTATTCACTCAACGTTTCGTGGTTACGAAGGAAAGTTGGGGTATTAGATCTGATTGTTATCATTTTTTGACAACAATAGAATTCAACAGACAACTAAAGGAAGTCTTCTGACGAACATCGTCTGTTCCTGGTATTGAGTTACTAAACTTTAGAAATTTTCAAAAAGTTTCTATTATAATAACTTGTTCAAAGTGTCCATTGAACCTAATTTGAAAGTTATATAACGTGATTCAAGCTGAAGGGAAATCCGTAGAAGAAGATGAAAATGAAGATTTGATAATAATGATGACAATTTATCACAACTAATACATAACAAGTTTATGTAAAGTTTGTCATTTAATTTGCAGCAGTAACAGTGGTTTCATCTTAAATAATTCTTCCTTATTTATCATAATTTTAAATTGGAGAAGAAGAATTGAGTGAACAAAATTTTCTTACCGTTTGATCTTACAACACAAGAACAACGATGCCCTGGAGAAACACAGCACGAGATTTCCGGACAAATATTATCCAAGAAAGTCGACGAGTTGTACTCCGAACCGGAAATGGATTTAACAATCAATGGACTAAAGTTCAGAAATTTGTGAGAGAATCCAAATTTTCAAACGGAAGGTATGAAAATGTAACATTGCTGATGATAAAATCAAGGTTATGTCATGACCTTAGGCTTTTTTTTTTATTAGTCGTTAGTGTAAGGCGTGTGTTATCATTCGAATAATAACAATAATTAATTGTTATAAATGGGCATTTAGAGAAAAAGGGTTTGAAGAATTTCCTAAATTCAACAAATCAAATTAACTCCGGTGTACTACTAACCCAAAAAATAATTGAATTTGTTATTTGCGTTAAAAGTCATCTCACGCTTGCCTTCAGACTTTGTGGTCTGTAGTTGGTCAGAAGTGCCTGAAGATGTGCGTTAAGATGATGTGTATTCAATCCGAGTGGGACACGGTGTGGTGGGTGCTCGAGGCAAGGAAATTATTAACAATGAAAATGAGACCATTCATTGTTGTCTTCAAACATTCCACTACCAATAGAAATTAAATAAGAGTTTTTCATGTAAGAAAAGTTCAAGTCATGTTCATTAAATTAAAACTTTTCTTTTCTTTCTTTAGATTCAAGTTTTCATTCTTATTAAATCAAACCAATTTTCATCAGATACACCTGTGTTAATTGAATCTTAACGCTCTCAAACGAGATAATTTGTGAAATAATGGTGTAAAAAATTATTTGCAACGGCATTTTTTTTTGGTATCAAACATGCCATTTCGTAATTTTGAAACTGCAAAAAAAAAAAAAAAAAAAAAAACGCACCGGTTACTACTGTTTCACATTTTTCATGGTACAGGATTTCCTTTCCTATGAGTTATAGTAAGCTCAACTCCCATGAAAAAGGTGACAACAGAACCGTTCAAAAACCGTTGTTTTCCGTCCTTTTACTTCATTTTTAGATTAATTTCCAAGATTTTGAGTTTTGTGGTGTCAAAAGTTCACATACATAATTCTGTTTATAATGTGATGAAGGAAAAAAAAAATTTTAAAGTAGCACAAACTCAAACTATGTACTATATTTGGGATTAGGAAATTCCCTTGCGGTTGAAAAATTTTATTAACCCTTTACTTTCTTCAAAAAGTACCAACAGCCTCATTGCACGATAGAATTAAATTAATCAATGAAAATCTAATTTACATGATTATTTCCCTTTCGTTTATTTTTATTATTATTATTATTATTTTTTTTTTAGAAATGGCACACAGTCCGCATCTGGTTCTTCATCAGAAACAATCAAACCATCTGCTCCACCTCAACTATACAAAATTATTATGGTGGGAGCTGGTGGAGTTGGAAAGAGTGCATTAACGCTCCAATTCATGTATGACGAATTTGTAGAGAATTATGAACCTACTAAAGCAGACTCATATCGAAAGAAGGTAATCAAATTACTTTTCCAGACGAATTCATTTACTTTGTTAAATTTTATATTAGTAGAAAACTTTACCTGCCGGAAGTTACATTGTTCGTGAGAGAGAAAAAGAAATCGTTTAAAGTTACCGACGAGACGACAGTTGGGAATATAAATAATTTTATGCTCATGCTTTGTGTTCTCAGACTTTCTGACTTTATACACAATGAATAGAGTTTATGCAAATTAACTCTCCTAAGGAATAACAAAATGAATGACATAATGGAATAGAAAAGTGCTTTTACTTGTTAAAACTGAACTTGTCAGTCAACAAAATGGTTAACAAAATGACAAATCCTATAATATGATGTTCTTGGTTTTATTTCTCATCTAAATGAAAATTATTGAATTTTACAAAACCTAAAACCTTCAAAAAATTTAAATTTTTTTAAAAATTTCCATTATTGTCATTTTCATTTTTAGGTAATTTTGGACGGAGAAGAAATTCAAGTGGATATTTTAGATACAGCAGGACAAGAAGACTATGCAGCGATACGAGACAATTACTTCCGTTCAGGGGAAGGTTTTTTATCTGTATTTAGTATTACTGAAGAAAATAGTATGACTACTTGTAAGGAGATGCGGTAAGTCAATTCAATTTCTTCTTTGAGTATGAATTAAGAATAAATGAAGAATNAAATTCTTTTTTTTTTTTTTTTTTTTTTTTTTTTTTTTTGTTACAGAGAACAAATCTTACGTGTTAAGAATACAGACTCAATCCCATTTCTACTTTTGGGAAATAAATGTGACCTGAATGAGAGAAGAAAAGTAGAAAAATCACAAGCGGATTTTATGGCAAGAAGTTGGAAGGTCAATTACATTGAAACTTCAGCAAAGACACGAGAGAATGTGGACAAGGCATTTTTTGACCTTCTTCGACTTATTCGTGAACATAAATCCACTGGAAAAGGTGAAACAAATCATCTTCATCATCAAAAATCAACACATCCTACTCAAAATCCATCTAAAATGGCACAAGTACGAAGTAAATCCTGCCTTTGCTTCTGAACCAAAGATATATATATAACTATCATCGTCAACAAAAAAAAATTTTTTTTTTGGTAAAAACTAGGTACTACCAAAATTAAAAATCTAACTCCACCTGCTCATTCAAATGTTTTCATTTCGTTTCCCTACTTTTTCTGATTGATGGATCCACCACAAGACTCTACTTATACTAAAGTTTTAAAAGTAAATTTCTATTGATTTTAGATTGGTTTTTTGTACAGACGGGGCACTTTCGAACAAAAAAAAAAGACTTTCCCTGATGATATGAAACTCTCGTTAGGACAAGGTGATTGATATGGGAAAACCGTCATGTTAGTTAAATAAACTGTGAATTGATTGATTGAAAATTTAGTTCAAAGTAGTAATTGTTTAACTTTGAATATATTTATAATAATATATTATATATATTTTTTTCATTGTTACAGGCAGATGCTTTCCTATCACTATGACTATGACCTTCTCGTTTCGTTACTCGTGTCACTCCTTAAATTGGGTTTTTTTTTAGAAAGTAACGAAGAGTGAAAATTATTAATTAATAGTCAAAATTACGTCATTTCTTGATCATTCAAGGATGACGATGACACTGAGATTGGATTGGTTTGCTTTATTGATAGGTTCTAAATGTATACTTTTTTTTATGAAAGCTCTGTCTCTGTTACTGGAGCAGTAGTTGGTTTACAGACTGCTGACATGACATGACAAATATCCTTCAATCAGTGTCATCCATGAGAAATTGATCTAAATTTTGTAACCAAACAAAGTAGTTTGTAGAGGTGAAACTCCTTGTCTTCGTCCTATCGTCCTATGGGTTTTTTTTTTTTTTATAAAATGAAGCTTAGGGTGGTTCTTTAAATCCCACACGCCCTGACACAGACATCGATTTCACATTTTGTGTAATTTTCCAGAAGACGTACAATGCAAAAAAGGAAGGAACTGTGTGGATTTTTTTTTCTTCCCTTGAGCCCTTCTTCTTCTTTGGTTTGTTCTGGGATTTTAGAGGGTCATTTGTACTCGGAATAGGATTACACTCGAGAGAGAATACATTAAGGACTTACCCTTAACAAATCCTACATGACAGTAAAGCCTTACTNTTTTTGTAATTTTTTTTTTTTTTTTTTTTTTTTTTTAATTTACGTCACAAAACTAAAATTTTCAGTACCAAGGGTAAAAATTTAAAATTTTAAAGCATATAATGTATAATGAAAATGAATGATTAACGAATATTAGAAAAACGTTGAGTATGAAAAAAAAAAGAAGAAACTGGCGGCATGATCACTTTGATACAGCTAATTTTTTAAAGAGAAAACTTCAAATTTTGGCATTTTTATTAGAAAGATTCATCTGTACTTTTTAGTACCANTCAAATTTTGGCATTTTTATTAGAAAGATTCATCTGTACTTTTTAGTACCAACAACGCTTTCTTCCCCTAGGGAATTCTAGGATTTTCCTAACCCATGCCTTAAGAAAATGATACGAAAAAAAATTTTTTTTTTTAAGTTGGTACTACAATTAGTTTCCAAAGAAAAGTCTTAATTTTGAAAACTTTTTTTTTTCTGAATTTTTTTTATATCTATCTAAAGAAAAACGTACTTACGATTTAGGATTTATAAGAAGGAAAGAAAAGGTCAAATTGTTAACTTCTCTTTAGACTTTTCCATCTGTCTCTTTTTCTGAATGATCTTGATAGATAACCGGAAATATCTCAATTTCACGTACAAAAGAAGATGAAACTACAGAAAATCAACTAAAAATAATAAAAAAATGAACAAAAAAAAATTTTTTTTTTTGTTTTGTTGTTGACTAGTATTGTGGAGTGAAAGTCCACTCGACTTTCTCCAACTTTCACTTCGGATTACGTCCGCATGAATCACTCTCTGGTCATTTGGGTTTCGTGTTAGAGTCAGTGAAAGTGAAAAGTACCTTTTTTTTTTCTATTGTTACTTCACCAAATGTAAACCTCTGGTGATAAATCATAAAAAAAAAGGAAAAAAAAAAAATGTTTTGAACTAGTAAATAAAATTAAAAATTAAACTCTTTTTTTTTTTCTAAAATGCTTTCTTTGGCCCACACGCCAAACGGAAGCACAAGAAATAAAAAAAGCAACCTCNTTTTTTTTTTTTCTAAAATGCTTTCTTTGGCCCACACGCCAAACGGAAGCACAAGAAATAAAAAAAGCAACCTCAATTCCCAAATGATAAAATGAAACTCAAGTACCTACACATGGTTTAAAAATAAATTTTAGAAAGTACAACACAAACACAAAAGTAACGGATTCGGTGGTTAAACTTATAAAAAAAAAAACCTAAAAAGCTTCATTTAATCCAAATCCTTCAAAGTATCCATTAAGTACACTTAAAAAAAAACCTTTTCAAATAAGAAATGTGGTAATCCTTCTCTGAAGTCATAATACCCTCGCAAAATTACCTGTCTGGGATTTATTTCCAAAAAAAAAAAAAAGTAAAAATTTAGAATTTTTAGTTGAATAATGTATTAGATTTCTTAATAGTAAGTTGAGTGTTCTAATAAGTTTTAGAGGTAAAATTTGAATCCTTTGTTATTGCTCTTTTCTCCATCTACTTTCACCGGATGGAGAGAAAGCTTTTAAGTGTTGTAAGCTCCAGTGGGAGTCTCAAAGAGACAGAAACACAATATCCCACTTTCCAAAGGCTCTAAATATTAATCTCCTTCTTACTTACTAACTCTACGTTAGTAGTGAAATACTAGAAAATGAATATGATTAGGTTCAGAGTCTGTGGATGAGAGAAAACAACTTTCTCTCTCTCATTTTAACTTCTCTCCTTCATTTGAAACCAAAAGTATTAAACTCAAATTCCATATGTTTCTCTAAGAATTTGATTTAATAGGGAGAGAAACTAACTGAAGGAACATTAAATTTTTTCTCTTTATAACATTCTGATCATTCATTCGACTAGAACAACTTCCACAAGACATTTTAACTAACCAAATGAAAATGAGAAATGAACACAGAAAAAGAGACAGAGAAATGAAGATGAGAATGGAAAATTTTGTAGAGAGACTTACAGTTGTCACATAAGAAATTATTTCCACTTCTCTGAATTTAAATGACATTTTATATGAAGACATGAGAACGTTACAAATTACTCAAATTATGAAAATGGATGGAAATAGAAATTCAAAATGTGGGAATTTAATATTAGTATTTTACTATTATTTAGTAGATTATAAAGAGGGATAGTGGGTTGTTTAAATTTTTAACCATTAATTTATCTACTACTATTTCTATAATTGATTAGTTTAGTTGAATTTTTTTTGTAAAGTTATGACTATTAAGGGAGGCGTGACGGAATAACGAGGATTTTCAATCAATTTCACATTGNTTACTCAAATTATGAAAATGGATGGAAATAGAAATTCAAAATGTGGGAATTTAATATTAGTATTTTACTATTATGTAGTAGATTATAAAGAGGGATAGTGGGTTGTTTAAATTTTTAACCATTACTTTATCTACTACTATTTCTATAATTGATTAGTTTAGTTGAATTTTTTTTTGTAAAGTTATGACTATTAAGGGAGGCGTGACGGAATAACGAGGATTTTCAATCAATTTCACATTGCTATTTTTTTTTATCTTTGGATGAGGGTTTAATTTTTCTAATGTAATTTACATATGTAATTTTTTTGGGTGTAGCCCATATTTGTTTGGCGGATATTGGGTGTAGCCCATATTTGTTTGGCTCAAATTGGGCGTGGTGCTAATTGGTTTGGCTCATATTGGGTGTAGCCCTTATTTGTTTGGCGCATACTGGATGTAGCCAATAATTTTGGAGCATATTAGGTGTGCCCATATTTTTTTGGCGCATATTGGGTGTAGCCCTTATTGGTTTGGCACATATTGGGTGTAAGTCATATTTGTTTGACGAATATTGGGTATAGCCCTTATTGCTTTGGCGCATACTGGGTGTAGCCCATATTTTTTGGCAAATATTAGGTGTGCCCATATTTGTTTGGCGCATATTAGGTGTAGCCCATATTTGTTTGGCACATATTGGGTGTGCCCATATTTGATTGGCGCATATTGGGTGTAGCCCATATTTGATTGGCTCATTGGTTGTAGCCCATATTGCTTTGGCGCATATTGGGTGTAGCCCTTGTTGGTTATCACATATTGGGTGTAAGTCATTTGTTTGGCGAATATTGGGTATAGCCCTTATTGCTTTGGCGCATATTGGGTGTAGCCCATATTTTTTGGCGAATATTAGGTGTGCCCATATTTGTTTGGCGCATATTGGGCGTAGCCCTTATTGCTTTGGCGCATATTGGATGTAGCCCATATTTGTTTGGCGCACTTTGGAATTAGCCCATATTTGTTTGGCGCATATTGGGTGTAGCCTATATTTGTTTGGCGTATATTGGATGTAGCCCATATTTGTTTGGCTCATATTGGGTGTAGCCTATATTTGTTTGGCGTATATTGGATGTAGCCCATATTTGTTTGGCTCATATTGGGTGTAGCCTATATTTGTTTGGCGTATATTGGATGTAGCCCATATTTGTTTGGCGCATATTGGGTGAAGTCTATATTTGTTTGGCGTATATTGGATGTAGCCCATATTTGTTTGGCGCATATTGGTGTAGCCCATATTTATTTGGCGCATATTGTGTGTAGTCCTTATTGCTTTGACGCGTATTAGGTGCAGCCCTTGTTTGTTTGGCGCATATTGGGTGTAGCCCATGTTTGTTTAGAGCATATTGAGTGCAGCCCTTAATGTTTTGGCCTTGGCGCACATTGGGTGCAGCCGTGAAAAACAAATTGGTTTTGCAGAAATTTGGTGCAGTTCGTATCGGTTTGTCACTTATTTTAGAAGGAAATTCATACTGGTTTAATACCTACTGGGTGCAGGGTACAAAATACAAAATTACAAAATTGATTACAAAATGATTACAAATTACACAATTTTTCACTTGCCAAAATTGCAAAAAAATTTCAAAATAGAATAAGCTAGACGCTAGAAATTTACAGAGTTAAAACTCCAAAGCTGAAATTCCCATTTCCGACAATAATTTCAGAGAGTTAAAAAAATTTATAATCTGCTATCATCAACCGAGTAGTCGATTAATCAAAATTTTAATTTATCACACACAACTAAGAGTGTGATAACAAGGCTTTTTAAATTAACCGCCCTCCGTTAGTTAAAATTTGTGTGACGTGACGTAGTAAAAATTTTTTTGAGCAAAATAACCTTTAATGAAATATGTAACAAACTAAAATGTAAATTAAAAGTATATAAAGTGTAAATTTGAGAAAAATAATTAACTAAATATTTTCATTGAATTTTTAGTTCCCTCCAAGTCTTTCTCACAAAATTAGTTAACTTATCAGAATTTTAATTAACTAGTTATAGGTTTAGTCTCTAAAAAAAAAATCTGACAGGTTCATTATTTTGTACAATGTTATTTTGTAATTTGTAATTTTGTACAATGACAAACAAAAATTAGAAATTTTCAAAAAATTTTGAGCATTTATGAATTTTATTTTTATTTTTAATATTTAATAAATTTAATTTAAATTAATTAATAAAATTTTGAAATTTTGAATAGGTGGAACCGTTTTCTATAACTTTTTTGAATGACTTTTAGACGAATTTGAAGTTACAGATTATAGATTTAAAAAGCTTATTTAAGAAGTGCAACTTCTAACTTAAACTTTCATTTAAGCTTTCACTCGCCTTTCACTCAACTTTCACTCCCCCCAAAAAAGTTCATAAAACTTATGTAATAATCAGTAAATAACAAAAGTGAATAAATTACTGTCTAGAAATTAATAATTCCAAATTTTTACTTAATAAAGCATAGAACTTATTCCTAAATTAATTATTCACTCATTAGATTTTTTATTTAAAAAAAAATTAAGAGTACAAAGGTAAAGGTTGTAAATCTGACTTTCTCCCAATGACTGCAACACTTTTTTTTTTACTATTCAACTAATTCCCAAGCCTTTCATTTAAAAAAAAACCCAATCAAAAAAAAGCAATACTATTTTTGTTTTCTTCCTTACTATACTTATAACTACTATTCTTNTCTCTAGAAATTAATAATTCCAAATTCTTACTTAATAAAGCATAGAACTTATTCCTAAATTAATTATTCACTCATTAGATTTTTTATTTAAAAAAAAATTAAGAGTACAAAGGCAAAGGTTGTAAATCTGACTTTCTCCCAATGACTGCAACACTTTTTTTTTTACTATTCAACTAAGCCTTTCATTTAAAAAAAAAACCCAATCAAAAAAAAGCAATACTATTTTTGTTTTCTTCCTTACTATACTTATAACTACTATTCTTGTTATTTTCTACTCAAATTCTAATTCTAATTCTTATTACTATTACTATAGGTTTCTAAATTATAAAATTATACAACTTAAGATCCCATAGTTGTCGTGTCTTCTCTAATAATAAAAGAGGAGTGAAAGCATAATAGAAAGTAAATAGTTTTCTACATATCTAAAACCTTTAGACTCACATTTTCATCTAGTTTTAATTAGCTAATTCAACTGGAATGAATAGGATAATAATGAAGGAGACAGAATTAACGAACAATGAGATGAGAGAGTGAAAGTAATTCCCAAGGATCATTTCCTTTCAATAATTCATACAAACACATCATACCACGCCCTATTTTTTGATTAAGTATACAAAATATCACTATAAATTTTTGTTGATCAGAAATTATTTGAAGTTATTATGAAATCCTATTAGACAAAACTCAAAATAACTACTACACAAAAGATATGTTATGTAATGTAAAAAGGAAAGAGAAAGTAGAGAGAAAGCTAAACTAAGCTTTTTTTGTTTATTTCTCTTTAGTATTTACATAGACCCAGAGAAATAGAAAAAGNGAGAGAAAGCTAAACTAAGCTTTTTTTGTTTATTTCTCTTTAGTATTTACATAGACCCAGAGAAATAGAAAAAGTAATAAATTCAAGTCAATAAGGTGGTAGTGAGTAGTAGGAATTATATATTAAAATATTCATAATTCGTATATTGTAATATGTAATACTGTATACAGTATACAGTATACCGTATCCTTAATAAGGTTCTTTGTATCCAAAAATCTTTTGTTATCTACTCAATGACGCATGTCCTATAGTTTCCAATTCAAGAGTTCAGTATGAGCCGGGATACTCCAGTAGAGCNGAGAGAAAGCTAAACTAAGCTTTTTTTGTTTATTTCTCTTTAGTATTTACATAGACCCAGAGAAATAGAAAAAGCAATAAATTCAAGTCAATAAGGTGGTAGTGAGTAGTAGGAATTATATATTAAAATATTCATAATTCGTATATTGTAATATGTAATACTGTATATGGTATACAGTATACCGTATCCTTAATAAGGTTCTTTGTATCCAAAAATCTTTTGTCATCTACTCAATGACGCATGTCCTATAGTTTCCAATTCAAGAGTTCAGTATGAGCCGGGATACTCCAGTAGAGCTTTNGGGTTTTTTTTTTTTTTTTTTTTTTTTTTTTTTTTTTTTTTTTTTTTTTTGCAAGCTGCATTTTTTTGATAGAAAAAGACTTTCATCTATTCAGTTCCACTTTGAAAGTGCTTGAGGTAAGGTTAGAAATTTGAACTCAAGTGGGTCAAACTTCTTAGTTGTGGGAATAAAATTCTGAGTGGGGATTGGAAAAATAACAAAGGAAGTTGTTGATTTTTAGAAATGGTAAAAAGAGAAAGTAAAACTAAAATAGACTTATTCTTATGTCAATAAGAATTTTTTTTTTTGGTGTTATTCAAACCTGAAGATTTTTTGAGCCAATAGTAACTAAAGGAATTGTGGGAAAGAGCCGATAGGGAAGATTTAAAGAAAAAAAATATAACCAATTTTTTTGAAAGTAAAATTTTGAACCAGATCAAGACAACTACTTATATATATTATATAATTTAGAATTTTCAAAAAAGCAATTCTCTAAAAGGTACAAAAAAACAATTCCTTAAGTTAAGTGAAAGTGAAAGTTTAGTTTTTACCAAAAAAAAAAGTAGAAGTGGATTCTAAAAATAAAGTTTTGAAATACGTAAAGGAGAAAGTGAAAGTCCTTCATTAATATTAAAGAAAGGAAGAGTGGAGCTCAAATCGGATTGAATTTAAAATTTAAAAATTTACTAAAAAAAAGGATTTATTTGCATAGTTTTCTTCTCAGAAACTATCTTTTCTTAAAATTTTTAGTAGATTTTTGAAAGAGAAAGTAAATTAAGGACCAAACTATAAAGTGAAAGTAAACTTATTTGGAAATATTACAATAATGAAGAAATCTTTCGAGTTTTTTTTACTTTAGTTTTTTTTTTTAAACTTATTTATTAGTTTCTCCGATGATGGAACTCTGAAGAGTGAAAGTTAATTTTGAAAGTTTTCATTACATTTCTGAATTTGAATTTTGAAAAATAAAATTTTAAAACGTGTAGTGTTAGAGACAATCTTTAGGTATTTGCTATTAAAAATATTACAAGGAGATCATGAAATGAGTCTTTGGAATGAAGAAATCCTTCCAAATCGAACAAGAATCATCCTCATACATCCAACCAGTAAGTGATAAAAAAATGATTTTTACAGACCGTCTAAAATTTATAGAGTCAGTAAAGTTTTTATGAATATCTAGACTAGGGAGCGATCAAATTAAATTAAATTTCCACAGTGTGTCAGTAAAACAAGAAGGAATAAGATTTACACAATTTTTTTGCTCTAAAGTTTTTCAAAATGAAGAAAAACTCTGGAGAAAGCAAAATACAGTGTTCCTCAGACTCTTAAGAACATTAGAAGCTACTTTTGTCCCATGCTCTTTACTACTAGAAGCAACGTTCTTTAGAATAATAAAAATTATCTTGGAATTCCAAAAAATATTTTTTNCATGCTCTTTACTACTAGAAGCAACGTTCTTTAGAATAATAAAAATTATCTTGGAATTCCAAAAAATATTTTTTTGGGGAAAGTCTTAACGGTTTCAGAAAGACCAATTGGAAGTAGTATTATTTAACGTCAAAAAAAAATAATATCTCTATGATTATTGGATGAGAAGTTATAATTTTTTGAAAATTGAAAAATATTTGGACATTCTTTTCAAACGCCCACCTCTTATTAGAACATTGTCTGAAAAGTAGTGTTCNAAGTAGTGTTGCGCATGGCTCAGCTTTTGGCGTGAGCCAGATTCACTGGCTCATGGCTCACCCGAGCGGTGAGCCAGCTCATGAACCATGGCTCTGGCTCCTCACTTTTGTTGAGCTGGCTCATGAGCCAGAGCCATGGCTCATGGCTCAAAAAAAAAAATTTTTTTTTTCCCGTTAATAATGCACATTTTTCTAAAAGTGAGAATGATCTAGTGAGAATAAGCCAACACAAATCATAATTATGAACTGGCTAAAGGCAAATTGACTTTCAGTGACCAAAAATTCCGAACATTAAAAAAAATATGATGATTTGGAAGAAAAAAAAATGGAAAATTAGGGGAAAAGTGGAAAAATTTAGGGGAAAAGTTGAGCCATGGCTCACAAGTTTCGTTGAGCTGGCTCATCAGCCGTGGCTCTGGCTCAAAATCACTACATGAGCCAGAGCCATGCACTGGCTCTGGCTCAGAAATTTTTGTGAGCCAGCTCGAGCCAGAGCCATTAAGGTAGCTCATGAGCCAGAGCCATGCTTAACACTACTCAAAAGAATATCCAAAAAATTTCAATTTTCAAAAATTCATTCCTTCTCATCCAATGATCGTAGAGACTTGTTTTTTTTTGATTTCAAACACTACTTTCCAATAATCTTTCTAAAACCGTTATCGTTGAAACCTACCCCAGAAAAGCATGGCACAAAAGTAGGTTCCAGCGTTCTTAAAAATCTAATGAGCATTGTTCCCATAGCGAAAGTTACCATGGATACAATGAGTGACTACATATTTTCTAATTTTAGACACAGCCAAATGAGCTATAAATTAACCATGGATAGTTTCAATTCTCCACAGCTTTTTTCACTCTCAAATAACTCTCAAGCAAAAGAAAAAAAAAGATTTTTTTTTTCAATTCTTATATCTGCCTATTTGACTCATAGATGGGCCCTCCAGTCAGCAAAGACCCCTCCAAGCTAAATTGATCCCTCCACCCCGCCGCCCTCCATTCAGCAAAGACCACTTTAAGTTAAATTAACCCCTCCACCTTCCAGTCCACTCAGCAAAGACCTACCCGCGTCCGCCTACAACAGCTCCTACTGCATTCCATCCATCTCGCANGCCTATTTGACTCATAGATGGGCCCTCCAGTCAGCAAAGACCCCTCCAAGCTAAATTGATCCCTCCACCCCGCCCTCCATTCAGCAAAGACCACTTTAAGTTAAATTAACCCCTCCATCTTCCAGTCCACTCAGCAAAGACCTACCCGCGTCCGCCTACAACAGCTCCTACTGCATTCCATCCATCTCGCANTCTTCCAGTCCACTCAGCAAAGACCTACCCGCGTCCGCCTACAACAGCTCCTACTGCATTCCATCCATCTCGCAATAATTTTCGGTTAATTTCTAATCGATTCCCTTTTCATTCTAGTAGTATTATTTTTGTGATTAAATAATTTTCCTTTATTAATTATTGAATACACCGGATTAAACCAAAACAAAATAAATGGATTGTACAAGGATTACGGGTTCAAAATGGCTCTACTACTCTATAAAAACACTCCAGACTTCCGCCCTCCGTTGAACATAAGAGTTCTCCACGGATAATAATACCCCTCCACCCCTCCAGATCAACTTTTGCCCTCCACCCCTCCACCGAGCAGAATTGCCCTTCATCTCTCCGGGCAGATTTCACCCCTCCAGCCCTTCGACCTCTACCAAAAATGTACCCCTCCACGGAGGGCCTTCCGAAGAGGGGTCCATGTATGGTTTGACTGACCTACTGTCCAAATTTCATTAATTTTGATCCCTCCATATGTTAGATATTCATAAAAATTTCATTGACTCTATTAATTATGGACGGACTGTAAAACAAAATTTGAAACAAAAGAATTTTATTATTTTAAACCTACCAAAACCTAATGATATAGGTAGAGTATGAAAAGTTTTTCTAACAAAACCCTAACAATTTGAAAAAGATGACAAAGTTCATCATTTCATAGAGAAAGCCTACGTCTAGAGAAAGTAAATTTATGATAGTTTTTTTTTCTTCTTCTTCTTTTTTTTTTACTAATCTTAAATGGTTCATAAAACTAAGCTTTATTTGTGGTTTTGAAACTAGTTTTACCATTTTTATAGAAGTTATGTTGGCTCGTAACTCAAAAACTCTATCGTTCTGTGTAGTCGGAGAAAGCAAATAGGGAAATGAGAGAAAGCACTTTCTTTTTATTTTATTTTTTTGTTTCACGTATGTACTTGTATTACATACTAACAAAAGTAGACTTAATCGAGAAAAAAATATAAAGCAAATAATAAAAAAGAACAATTTACCCCCAGTCGTCTTTTCTTTTATCAAATTTCTAATNTGGTTTTGAAACTAGTTTTACCATTTTTATAGAAGTTATGTTGGCTCGTAACTCAAAAACTCTATCGTTCTGTGCAGTCGGAGAAAGCAAATAGGGAAATGAGAGAAAGCACTTTCTTTTTTTTTTTTTTTGTTTCACGTATGTATTTGTATTACATACTAACAAAAGTAGACTTAATCGAGAAAAAAAATATAAAGCAAATAATAAAAAAGAACAATTTACCCCCAGTCGTCTTTTCTTTTATCAAATTTCTAATNAAAAAAAATATAAAGCAAATAATAAAAAAGAACAATTTACCCCCAGTCGTCTTTTCTTTTATCAAATTTCTAATAAGAAATCCAAAGGATTTCGCCCCTTGGATGACTGAGGATGAATGAATGACTTATTTCGGAAATAGAAATCTTGAATCTACCGTTTTTAGACTCTATATAGTAATATACTAAAATAGAGAAAGTAAATTGAGTTCCTTACATCTTACATCTCTTTCTGACATTTCCTATATAACTCAAAAAAAAAATTATATAAGAAATTATTATATGTATAGTTAAAACAAAAAGAAAGCATATTACATATGCATTAATAAGAGAAAAGATGTCATTTCAATTCCAATTTTTTTNAGTTAAAACAAAAAGAAAGCATATTACATATGCATTAATAAGAGAAAAGATGTCATTTCAATTCCAATTTTTTTATAGTGAGTAAAAAAAAAGAGAAAGTTGACTTTCTCTTTTTCTTTCATTCTCCTCTAAAACTAAAAATCCGGAAATTGAAGTCAGATTTTTTTGAAGTTCTAAGTATAAACATAAATCAAAAAAAAAAATATTAAATTTAATAAATTAAAAGTAAAGTTATATCACAAATTATTCTTGACAAGTGACTGTTGTCACTTGGTGGAGAAAGTAAATTTTATTGAACGAAAGTTATATATTTTTGAACAAGTTTAAAAAAAAATCGGGACAACTTACTCTTTTAGAGGGAGAAACTAAAAAAAATGTTATCCTTTCACTTCGAAATCTATCCAACTAAAAATTTCTTTCTAAAGAAAAAAAAATTTTTTTTTTCTTTTTTTTTTTCAAATAACTTTTTTTCTGTAGACTTTTTTTTACAACAAACTTTCTCCTTAGGTTGTTATAAAATATGAAAACGACTGGACGTGATTAATAAAAACTTCTGCTACTTCTACAATAGTAATATAAGTAGTAACTGGTCGTTTTTTTTTTTTTTTGAAATTGACTCTATAGAAATTGGTTAGAGGAATTGGTATTATAAAATTTTCTTTCACTTTTTTTAGTACTGTATTAGTTCCCTCACTAGACTTAATTCTTATAGTACATAATTTACTTTATCTTCTAGACTCAATTCTTACAACTTTCTCTCTCATTCACTTACATTTGTATAAAAGCACACAACTTTCACTGATTTTAGGGGAAGGGCTCTATCAAGTAATTTATGGTAGGACTATTTTTAGATCAAATTCTCAGTAGGAACAAAAATAATAATAATAAAGTACAAAAAAAAAAAAATTTTTTTGGGTCTTTAATGAAACCCAACTTTTTCTATAAAAAAAGTTTTAAGAGTAGTTAATCAAGCGCGCATAATTTCAAATATAAAAATTGGTGGATACTATACTCTATACTTTGACAACTGCCCACATAGGGAAGCGATTCTTGTCAAATAAAAAGTTATAATTTTTTTTAAATTGAAATTTTTGGATACTTATTTTGAAACAATATACTAAATGCCTTAATTTTTCATAGTATTCAAGTTAAATTTTATTTTTTACGCAACGGATTACTCATTTTCACCGAATGTAAACTCGAGTTACTCCTCAAACCCAACAAACCATAACTTTTCTTTCGAAATTTTGCCAACTAAAAAAATTGTGTTGAGGCTGAGTTNCTCCTCAAACCCAACAAACCATAACTTTTCTTTCGAAATTTTGCCAACTAAAAAAATTGTGTTGAGGCTGAGTTGAAGCAAAACAATAATCTTTACGAATAAAAGTAAACTTTTTTGAAAAAAAAAAATTTTTTTTTTCACATATTTTTTAACCCTNCCGAATGTAAACTCGAGTTACTCCTCAAACCCAACAAACCATAACTTTTCTTTCGAAATTTTGCCAACTAAAAAAATTGTGTTGAGGCTGAGTTAAAGCAAAACAATAATCTTTACGAATAAAAGTAAACTTTTTTGAAAAAAAATTTTTTTTTTTCACATATTTTTTAACCCTATACTACGGTATAAAGAAGCATAAAAAAATGGATATAGGAAACGTAAAGTTGGACCGACCTGTATATTATGCAACTTTTCGCGCAACATTTGATGAAATTTTGAGTGAATCTGAGTGAGTGAGAACAGGTTTTAGCAGAACCGAATTTTTTCTTGAAATTTTTAGTTTCTATAACGCAACCTCGTTGTCATTAGTTACCATTACATTAACATTAACATTAATATCAGCATCAACATGATAATTTAAAATGTATCCATGCTCAGATTCAGATTCAAAAGAAAGATCGAAATTACATCCGATTCCAATTTTGATCAAAAATTATGAAATTTTTCAAAAAAAACTCACTCAAATACCGGACACAGACATCCCTTCTACNAGCATCAACATGATAATTTAAAATGTATCCATGCTCAGATTCAGATTCAAAAGAAAGATCGAAATTACATCCGATTCCAATTTTGATCAAAAATTATGAAATTTTTCAAAAAAAAACTCACTCAAATACCGGACACAGACATCTCTTCTATCCAAAAATTTCATGAAATCTTGTGCAACAAGTTTCATCATTTAATTGTAGCATAAGATATTTATGTTTCAAAAGAACATCCCAAAATTTTCAAAAAATCATCATAACTTTTCTTCTAGTGATCGTAAAGACTTAATTTTTTTTATACTTCCTTTCCTAATTTTCAATGCTTAAAAAAATCTTTTACTCATTTTCTTTAAAAAAAAATATTAGCTTTTTGAGCTTCATGACTATAATTATTAGAACCATAGGTTTCTCTAGCAAAGGGCATTGGAACAAAACAACCTAACAACCTAACAAGAAATAAAAAATATTGTGGAAATAGAATAACAATGAAATTGAATATGAAATTGAATTATTCATAATTCAAAAATAGTTCCACTATTTTTGAATTGNCTTAATTTTTTTTATACTTCCTTTCCTAATTTTCAATGCTTAAAAAAATCTTTTACTCATTTTCTTTAAAAAAAATATTAGCTTTTTGAGCTTCATGACTACAATTATTAGAACCATAGGTTTCTCTAGCAAAGGGCATTGGAACAAAACAACCTAACAACCTAACAAGAAATAAAAAATATTGTGGAAATAGAATAAGAATGAAATTGAATATGAAATTGAATTATTCATAATTCAAAAATAGTTCCACTATTTTTGAATTGTTGGTTTCCGCCAGCAATTTACTGGTTCTATTTCACTAAATTTTGATATAAAAAAAATGGTGAAAACAGAGATAAAAAATTTATGGTTAGTACTGTACATTATTTTCACTTTTTGTGGAACGCCCTACTATGAGTTGTTGTTCATAGATTTTCATAAAGTAATTCAGAAAACATAATTCACAATTTAAGCCAGGAAGCTATAAACACTCCTCTTCTTATTTTCACAACACAGACCTAAAATTACGCAATTTACTTTTTCAACCAAGCAACAGAAAAACCACGTGGTCACACCCAATGTAAACGGATGACAAAAAAAAAAAATTTTTTTTTCTTTTTTTACTTTAAGTAAAGTAATGCATGATGATAACTTTTTCGGAAAATGCTGACAGGAAAAATGGACATAAAAATTTTTTTTATGAATGTGAAAAAGAGCGAAATGACTGGGGTTTCTGTGAAAGGGTACTTACGAAAGAGTTTACGAAAGAGTTAGTTCGAATAATTCATCACAAGCACACAGACAAAAAAAAAAAAAAAAAGTTTGCATAAAAAAGAAGAGCAATAAGAGAGAAATGCAATAAAACTGTTTTTTTTTTGCAATACTCCATGTCAATTGAGATAGAATGGATGGGTCCAATGAAATAGTTGGTGAAAACTTGACTACGAGCAAAAATTGTTTGACTTTCTGTTTTCTCTCTTATGTAAATAATCTTTTAAACCTTTCACTTATAACTTAACTTTTCAAACTCTACCACCAAATTTATAATAAACTACTATAAAACTTTACTTATGGTTTTTTAACTTATTAAATAAATAAAAAATTTGTTTCAAACTAATCACAATTCTGTTCCGTCATATTCTCTAAAATAATTATTTTACACAAAATATGCACCAAATCAATCAATAAGCCTTACATCTAATATGGGCCATCCCCAAAAAACAAACTTTTTTTTTAATTTGACTAATTAAAATATACAAACTTAAAACGAAATTTCATTAATCAAAGATTTTTATTACCCTCTGTGTTTTATAGTAAGTACTTGTGTACTGGTTTAATAGAAAATTTATTGTAGTAACATTACTATTTTTCACAATGCCTTTGTAAGAAAATCTATAATTTTTCGTTTTTTTTTAAATAAATGTTTTCTCCCCCTTTGTTTCCTATACGAAATTATTAATGTATGTAGGAAAGACAGTTTAGGTCTTTGAGGTTTAGTAAAAGTGATATCCTGGAGTAAAATGAAAATGACTAACCAATGACCTGCGTTCTTTCATGTCTAGGTTTTGTAGAATTGGTTTTTCTGGTGAATGATGATAAGACGAGAGCACGCAATGGTGAAAGTTACTTTTACAGTTTGGTGAGAATGTCCGTCATCTTAGTTTTCTCAGACATTGAGATTTTTGAGTCAATTTCTATTCTAGCTAAGAATCTAATATTTGTAGTTATTTGAAATGACTAGAAGGAAAATTTGTTGGAAGTTGAAAATAACTCTCAAAATATGAAATCCCTGCTACTCACTGATAATCCCTTGGTTAAGGGTCATTAAATTCACCATTAAAACTCAAAGAAAAAGTTTTCAAGACGAATGTCAAGAAATAAAGAGAGAGAGAGAGAAATGGTCCATCAATTTGACAGAGGACTTGATCTAACATTATATCTATTGTTGTTCACAGTTGATCCAGAGGTTGTCATTGTGCCTATTGTGTCGAGCATCTTTGTCTTCCCTATTGTAGCATTTCTCATCATTTGTTGCCTCAAAAAGAGAGCAGCAAGAGCTAGACAGAAAGCAAGACTTGCCAAAAGGTAAGAAAACAATATTAAAAAATTTCTTCAAAAAAAATTAAAAGTAAAAATAAACTAAAAAAAAAGTAAAAAAAAAAGTAAAAAAAAGTAAAGAAAGAAAAAAAGGAAAAAAAAATAAATAAAAAAAGAGTAAAAAAAAGTAAAAAAAAGAGGAAAAAAAGAAAAAAAAGGGANAAAAAAAAGTAAAAAAGTAAAAAAAAAGTAAAAAAAAAAAAAAAGTAAAAAAAAGTAAAAAAAAAGTAAAAAACAAAGTAAAAAAGGAAAAAAAGTAAAAAAAAAAAGTAAAAAAACAAAGTAAAAAAGAGTAAAAAGAAAGTAAAAAAAGGTAAAAAGAAAAAAAAGTGAAAAGGTAAAAACAGTGTAAAAAAAAGTAAAAAAAAAAAAGAGAGTAAAAACAAAATAAAAAAAATTCGTTTCAGCTTAAAAAAATCTCATTTTATTGTCAACTTATGCGAAAAATTGGATTAGACCCACCCGCCTCCCAATAAATTAAGAAGTAGTGTAGATAGTAATGATACAGTCAGTTTTAATTTACTTTCGGTTTGATTCCCAAAATTCCAATTCTTACTCCAAAGAATTCGTAATCAAAGTTTAGATTTTTTAAACTATATACTTAATTTAAATAAATCTTATAATCTGATTGGTTGATTTTTATCTAATACTTTTATAGGGACATACCATATGGGGAACAAAGCTGTGCTTCAATGGCTAGATTTAGTCCACCTGTTAGCGGAACCAATTCAGGTGAAAATCAAAAGTAAATTAATGTAAAAAATTTATATTTCAATATTTACTTAAGTAATATGTAAGTAATGTATTACTATGTAATATATAAAACAAAAAAAAATTATTAAAAAAATGTAAAATTAAATGTAAAAAATTACTATAAAAAAATGTAAAAAATGTAAAAAATTATTAAAAGAAGTCAATTTTTCTTCCATATTTCAATTTTTACCCCCTTTTTTTTCTAAATTTTAGTCTATCTTTAATTGCAGGTGGGCGTAGATATACAAATATAGACGTGGAACTAACAACCACTGTTGAAATTGTGACACCCGACAGCTAGCATTCACTTTACTCTAGTCCATCAATTATACAAATTCCTAAAATTCTCCTATCACCAACAGAAGACAATGAAATTGCAGAAGACACCGTTTGACACCACACCACGCCTCATTCTCATTTATACACACAAATGTCAGTTTTTTCTTTCCACAAAAAAGAGAAAAAAGAAAAAGGAAAATGGTACCTTGCAGGGAGTCATAATAACAAGAACAACTACAAATTAAAATTTCATTTTTTCTTTTTGTAAATTAAAAAAAAATTTAAGAACAACGCTGACAAAAATTAAAAAAAAAAGTCATGTGATAAATTGCATTAATATAATAACTATTTTCATAAACTAAACAGAATTAACAAAATTTCAGAAATGGGACTAAATAAATCAAATTAAATATGTAATATGTATACTTCTTCATTCTCTACTTTACTTTTACTTAATAAAGTGAAAATCAACCTTTCTTAAAATTTTGAAAGTATAATTTTGAAATTCATAATGGTGTGTCATAATCCATTCTACTTAGAACTCAGTCAACCGGAAGTGATTCTTATTTAATGGAACCACTACCATCGGATCTGTACATTAAGTCAATAGATACCAAAACTGTCAAAATGTCCTAAAACTAATTTATTATTGATAAGATTTTGACAGCTTTTGTGCTTTTCTAAACTCAAGAATAATGGATATTTATTTTACCGCAGTAAAACTTAAAAAGAAAAATAAGGTTGTTGACTTTGCAGTAAGATTATTTTTTTTTTAAGTTTTGTCTAAACCATCTTAGTAATGGTTTTTCGTTCAATGAGTAATGTGTCATAAACACTTGAAGAAAATTAAGGACCAATTTTCAACTAACTGACATAAAAATTCATTTTTTATCACTCATTCACTACAAATACACTCCGTTTCATTATTTTAAGGCATCTCCTTAAATTTGTCGTGTTCAGAGTACCTCTTCATAGATTTAGGTCAAATTCATAGACAAGATACACAAACCGATTAGAAAACTGTTTGGGAAATTTCAAATTTCTTTATTGAAGCACATCCAAGAAAGTGAAATTTAAAGAAAAAAAAAACGTTGGATGGGCACATGGCACATGGTCGAATCCAATAATGGAAATATAATTATTTTTTTTTGTTAAATTTTTAGAAAATTCTCATTTATATTATCAAAATTATCCAGAGATATAAAATTTGAATAATAATAATAATAATAATTATAAAATCTACCGTTATGTAATAATAATATTATTTATATTAACCCTAGGAGAACAGAGAAGAACTCTAAATTCAGCCGTTTCTATTTTTAACTTCTAAGGAACCTGAATTAAGTTATCTTGTGAGTTTTTTTTACTTCTTCACTGGAAAATAAACTTCTTAGCGTCCTTTCTTTGAGCTATAGAGAATGAGAGGAGAAGAAGATGTTCTCAAAATATACAGGCGTATAACACTTATTCGATTACTTATTTAGATTCGATAAGTTACGACTTTAGAGGCAAGGATCTCAATGAAGAAAAAATAAATAATAATAAAATGAAAAGAACCGAAACAAATTTAAAAGTTGTACAAGAAAGAACCAAGGTCTCATAACATATTATTATGTTATGAACTATGTAATAGTAAATGAGATTTTCGGTAGCAACGCGTCAGAACCAGTCATTCAGAAGCAGAGTAACTTCGGAAGCTAAAATGCTCTACAATCAGTGCGCTTCATGCTTCATAGAAACTCAATGCTTCAGAAACACGACTTTTCAATAATTTTTTAGTAATATTAGTTTAAATTTTAACCCTGCTGAGCTGAGTTGTCACCAAATATTCATTGTACACCAAACATGGGCAAAATATTTTAAGGAATATTAACGTTTCTTGACAACAGAGGCTTATTCGCTTATTGATAAGGTTATGTCATACAGTATGACATATTGACAATTTTTCAAATAAATAGATTGATTACTAACTTCAAAAATGTTACATTTACCTTTCATAGTTGTTAACCAAGGGAGGTCTTACTGGTGGATGACTATTGCTTACTACATAGTAGCACTTTAAATAAAAATGAGTTTAAGAGGCTATGATTATAACCAAGGTTACTATGAGAAATTTTGAAAAATATCTTTGATAAGGTTAGTCCATAATTCCCCTTTCAAAAAATTTAAATTTTCCAATTTCTCGATTTTGTAATATATTAAAATATAGTCTTGGGAACGGAGTTAGATGTTTTTTGTAAATTTATCATAGCAACCTTGATTATAGCCTTATCAATAGCCAATCAATTATTGTTTTTTGAAGTCAAATAAAATTGGGGAAATATTTTAGGTTTATTAGGTTTATACCTAAAGTTAAAGGTTTCTCCTACTATACTAAACGACTATTTCCACCATGGTCGATTAGTTAACCGTCAGTTAAAATACCAACTAGTTCCAATTTCGAACTTAATTATCTCACTGACTGCTCAGATCGAGCAGCTCGATCTAGCGGCTTGATAGTGATTACAAATGTCAAATATCCCTCCGCCAATTAATCTGTGATTAAAGTTAATTCCCCGATTTTCTCCAATTAAAATATAATCAATGATTAAATTTTCTCTAACCACCGGTTAAGACTAAACGACCATGGTGCACCTAGTCATATAATTTTTTAGGTTTATTTTACGCTTCGGTTACTTGTTATAATTTTTATTAGTGAAAGGTGTGTGACGGACGAGGCAGTTAAATGAACCTCAAAAAGATTCTATGTTGCGGTTAGTCGGTAGGGGGCATTTAAGTTAACATAGATAGTTAACATTTATGTTAATTTCAACACCCACTGACGACCAAACGTCACATTGTATAATTCTATCTTCTTGAAACCAATAATTTAAATATTATACTTTAGAATAAGAAGAGCTGTGCAGTTTTACCACAATCGACTGAATGCTTGAGTACCACCCGTGTTAACTTCAAAATCACCTTACGGCCAAATGTGGTATCAAGGTTGCTAGGACAAAAAACAACCTAATTTTTTCAATAACAACGTTGTCAAATATACTTAAATTTTTTTTTTTTTTGTTGCAATGAAAAAAGTTAAAGTATACGTACTTGAATAATACATACTAGCACCTATTTATATTTCAAAATTTGAAATTCAAATATGTGAAAGTGAACAAAAGAAAATGTAATAAATTAGAAATTAATGTTAAATTAACATCAACAACTGTTCAATTCAGAGAATTCATCTGGATGGAGATTTAGGTTACCCAGGGTTCTTCCACCTATTTTGCTGACTTTTTTGGAATGATGGCGTATATTGTTGGGTGTAGCCCAATTTGGGTGTGTAGCTTTGGTGGATATTACATGTAACATTTTGAGTAATTGGGTATTAATAATAACTCATGAACATGGGTTCTGTTTTATGTTACCTTCAAATTACTAATACCAATTACATCATGCAACTTTTTGTACAAGATTTGATAAAATTTTTCAGTGAATATGAGAATGAATGAGTACAGTTTTAGTGGAACCATAATTTCTCTTAAAATTTTGGTTTCTATAACGTAGCCACTTTGGTATTTAGTTACCATTACCATTACCATTACCATTACATTAGCATTATGCACTAGCATCAACATGATAATTCAAAATGTACCCATGTTCCGATGGAAGTATCCAACTATCCAAGTATCCAAGTATCTAGTAATCTTGCACAAAAAAGATTGAAATTGCATCCGATTCTAATTTCAATCAAGAATCATGAAAATTTTTCAACAAAAACTTACCCGTATAACAGACACGCTCCTCCCTTCTACCCAAAAATTTCATCAAATCTTTGGGTAAGAAATTTCATCATGTAATTATAGCATAACGACGCTATAATCAAGCTTTCATTTTCCTTTGGTATTTTTTTCATATTTCACTTCTCTTCTTAGTTCGTTAGGTTTTCAAGAATTTTTTTTTTTTTGCTTATAACAAATTCATTTTCTTCACCATAGTAACTTTTTTGAAGCATGCGGAAGTGAAAAATAAGAAGCGATGAGACTTTAGAACTCAATTGATCATCCTGTCTCAACTAGTTTTAGGCCCAACAGAGTTAAGTCTCTACCCCCTGGACTTGGAAAATGTTTCTTTTTTAAATTTTCAAGAATTTTCAAGAATTTTCAAGAATACGAAGAGTATCTGTAAAGTTGGGACATGTCACTATAAATTCTCTAAGGAAAGGGGGTTGTGGAGACTAATAATAATGGTGGTGGAGTCGACCAATGGAACGACACAGCTGTTGCACTATGAAAGAACCAAAAGGCCAGAAGCACATCCCACATGATTGAATTTGTTACCAATTTCTCTTGTGCCAAAATTCCGGGTATTATATGTCCCTGTCAGTTGAGGTCGAGTACTTTGACAGTTTCTGCTTTATCTTCACTTCAAAGTAAATGAACCGACGGGCTAATACCCGTTCCCTAAAAATCGAGCCCAGCCTCATAATAAATTGAGTTTCAATTCAAAATTTTCTAATACAACAAAAAAACAAAAAAAATTTTTTTTTTTTTTTTCACTACATAATCATTTGATGATTTTACAAAGTTAAAATTTTCAGAAACTTGACATGACAAGGCAAGCCTTGAGTTAATATATATAAATGACCAAAGTTTATAAGTAACTTTTGGCCAATAACTCTTATTAGAGTTATACGAATGACCAAAAAAAAATTCTTCACTGTTGCCAAATTTTATTTTGTAGACTCTACAACTAAATTTTAAATTTTGTGTATATACAAATGAAAAATGAAGGGATATTGTAAACAAAACTCAGAATATACATACCTAATTCTACAAGATTGAATAATTTCACTATGTGGACCCTGACATCATTGTAATTCCTACAGCTACAGATTTGAAAAAAATTTGACACCCGGATGAAAATGTTGTATAAACCGAAAAGCCAGACCCGGACATCAGAGCAATGAATCTGCAGTCTAACCATACAACACTTCGAATTATTTCTGACTAATTAAAGAATCAAAATTCAACCGAAGCAGAAATAAAGCAATTATTAAGAAATAAACTAGTATTGCAAAATTTCGAATTAAAAAAAGTAAAGGTTACAATAAATACAGCCAAAATACTAAACTGAAAGTAATGAAAGTGGCTATAATTAAAGTTTCTAGTGGTTTTAATCTAAAGTATTCCAGTTTGCTATGAAGGATCTGTAAGTTTCTTCAATAAATTTATAATTAACTAATATGAAATCGATAATATCTTAATTATAAGTCAATGCAATTTTGTCTCTAGCGAGAATGGCTGTTCCAAGCCAATTAAGCTAATTTAATAAGAGAAAAATTGTTTTTCTTCATGAAACCGGTGACTGAGTTTGACAGAATGCTAGATTACTACACTGAAGCGCATAAACATGGGTACATGGAGAAAGTTTTAACTCAAAAATATGTGTAAAAAAATTTTAGGAATGCGACCTCCCATCTCATTCTCTTTACTACCATGTACCCATGTTTATGCGCTTCAGTGTAGTAAAAACACACCTGCATCAATTATTTCTTAAAGAAAAGAGAAAATCCAAGACCCAAATTGAAACCAGGGCATAAAAAAAAGCTTTCACCACGAGAAAAGCGACGGATAATTGTCCATAGTTGCAACAATTCGACTTCTTTCAACAAAATCAAGTCAACTTTGAACCTCACTGTATGCAAGGAATCCGTCCGAAAGGTGCTCGCGAAATAAAAATGCATCAAATTTGGAAAAAGAAACTAAAGAAACCGCTACTTAAGGAAAAAAATTTCTTGGAACAATGATTGGCGCTCTATCAATTGGAGCGACGAAAAGAAAGTCAACATTGACGGTCTTGACGGGTTTGCGTTTTAGTGGCATGACTTGCGGAAGGAGAAACTCCTATTTTCCAAACGACACACAGATACGGATTCCGTGATGATTTAGGGGGCATTCAGTTTCCATGGGAAATCACCTCTGGCTTTTTTTACTCGTTGCTAAAACTCTGTTCAGTATCAAAACCATCTGTTTGAATAACTAATCTCTCATTTTGGACGCCTTGGTGTAGAAAATAACCACCAATCATGAGTTCGATGGATGTTCGAAGGCTGAGTCACCAAGTGACCCTTTCATATCTGTATTTTTAAGTTAAACATTTCTAATTTCTGTCCTTGGCTACTGTTTAATATATGACTCACCAGTCCAAGGGTTTCTAAGAATTTCTGTCTTTCTATTTCTCTAAAATACTTATTTTTCAATAAAGGTCAGTTAGTCCATTTTCAAACTTAAAGAAGCAAAGTCACTCTAACAAGTTCAACACTTGGGCAAGATAAAGGCGTCTTCGTGCAAGACAATATCAGTTGCCACACGATGAAGCGGAGTGGAATTCCAGGACGTCTCACCTTGCACTTTTTCCAGATTTGCATACGATCGAGAACCTATGGAATCACCTCATGAGGTCAGTATATGATGAAGGGAAATAGTTCAGCTAGGAGAATTAAAAATGGTGATTGAAACTGCTTGGATCGAGATTTCCAATTCAATACTTAGAAAATTGGTTGAATCAATGTCAAAACGTGTTTATGAAGATATTTGTGGAAATGATGGAAATGGAAATGGTCGAATAAATATTAATTCATTAAATTTTGTCAATAATTTCTGCTAAAATAGAATGTATACCTAAGAAACATTTACTGGAAACTTTAATTATGTCCACTTTCACTACTTTTACTTTAGCTTTTCGCCTGTTTATTTATTGTAACCTTTACTTTTTTAATGCGAAATTTTGCAATAGTAGTTTTATTCCTTAATAACTGATGTATTTTCTGTTTCCGTTAAATTTTGATTCCTTAGTTAACGGAAATAACTCAAAATTTTGTGGTATAAACTTTATTTATAGTTGGACTGTAAATATGAGAGAATGTACTATAAAACCAAATGCAAATATTTCAAAATTTTGAAATAATTGAATTAAATTATGTAGTAAGTAGTAAGCTTAGAGTTTCTAGCTTGTTTCGACCTATCTACATTTATTTAAATCATTCATAATTTTCACCCAGGAGATACTACTAGAAAATTCTTGTGCTTTCACTTTCTATTTTGCCATGTTAAAACTTAAGCTTTAGACAACTCAACAGAGCTGAAAATTCAATTAAATCAAAATATTTACCCTTAGAGCCAAGATTATTAGGTAAGAATAATTCATCAATTTCTATACACTAAAAAAAATAACCCATCTTCAACTATCAGTTTTCTACGTTACTTCCAAAACAACTAATCATTTCTAACAACCACTTTCTTCAGTCGTTGTCATCAACTAATACTTTTTCTTCAACTCAAATCCTTGGAGAAAGGTTAGAGAGAAAAGTCACATTTTGGACTTTTTTGGAAGGGAATGACATTATTAATCAAAAAAGACGAGCTGAGAGACTCACAAAAAAAAAAAAAAAGTTGGACCAAGTGTTGTGGAATCTAAATTTCAGATAATGAACACAAGAGCTCATTTTATATAAAATTTTATTTATTTATTTTCATAATGTTATAATCCAAATCTATCCGAGCGTAATTTAAAGTAAAGTATTCAAAAATTCAACAACCCGTACTAACTTTTGTTGTTGAAAATTTTGAATTACTTTTAACCTTCTATTGTTTTCATTTTCCATCATTATATCCTACAATCAAAATTAGCTGGACTCTTTCTATTTACTTTCAAAGAGAAAGTTTTTATTATTACCTAACAACAAAACAAAGTGAAAATACAACAAAAAAAAAATTACCCAATTTCACCAAAAATATGGATAATGAAGAAGTTTTTTTTCAGATGTTTCTACTCGAGTAGTTTACTAGGTCAACTCTATCTCTCTAAAGATTTTGATTTAGGATCATAGTGAAAGCATCTTGACAAGACTTAGTAGCACATTGAATTTTTTCAATCTAACTTTACTACTACCCAAAATTTTCTCTAGCCAAAAAAAAAAAAAAAAAATATACTCTCACGAACCATTAGACAAAAACTGAAATCCAGAGATTTCATCGTTTTTTTTACCACCATTTCACCAAAAATCATATAATTTCGGTTATCCCGTTGCTTTCTTTAGGACAATAATCTATAAAGTATATTTTTATAAATATATCTGTAATAATCTTATCACTTCAATACTACTACATTTCATCCATCACTCATTTTCCTTATATTTTCTTTGTTTTACCCACAAATTGAAGACAAGTGAAGTTTGAATTGTACAAAAGTGGATTTCATCTGATGAAATATCATGTCAAGAAAAAGCACTACTGCATTACTATGGCGTCAAGTATGTCGTACATACTACTAACTTAAGTGACAGCAAAAGAACAAAAAGAAAAAGTTCAGAGTTACTTTGACACTGATGTTTTTGGATATTGAAACTTTTTAGGTGATGGAATGGACAAGAAGACTTTCACTTACGACGACTTCCTATGACTTTTTTTAACGCATTTTTACTATTACGTTTAATGGATTCTACGATACGCTTACAAATTCAAAAAAAAATAAATACTTGACAAAATGTATTGTACGAGGTCAAAAGTATAATACCAAAGGTCATTCTGTCGTCACTGTAAAAAAAAACATACTAAACAAGAAATTCAAGTAGTCATCGCAGTCGTAGTGTAAATTACACAAGAGACTGTACTAGAATAGAAAATTAAGGATTAAGTGCAACCAGTGTGCTAAGCGTGTGCTAACCGGTATAAACTACATATTATCAAATTTTCATCTCATTTCACACTTAAGGCGTAGATTATTTTTATCTCCTTGAAATCTAATTAAAGTCAAGAGAACTTTTCATGTTTAATTATAACCTACACACACTTCTAGAAAAAAAAATTGTTTTTTTCTTCTTTTCGTTAGGATTCAGTTTCAAGAGGATGAGTTTTTGGGAAGTGGTGAAAACACGTGAAGTATCTAACCTTTTGCGCTGTAAGTCCAAAAAAAAAAGGTTAAAGAGGTTACATGACCTCGATGAAAGTAACGCAATACCTATTAAAAGAAAAAAAAAGTTAAAAGTTCAAGTTACAATAGTTTTTATACACTACACTATAGGGGAATTGAAAATTGGATCTTTTTTTTTTGAAGAATATCCCATTGGGAAGGAATGATTAAATTCTCGCTGTCAAATTTTGTTAGTTTTTTCTCATCTAACTTTCTCTTTCTATTACATACAGTATGTTCCACGTTAAAGTTTACAGTGTTTTCTTAGTCTTTCTCCAAAAATGACCAAGGTGACTTAATGCACAAGTAGAATCAAAAAGTGGAGAGAACTTAGCCAACATGCAACAAATCGATAAGCTGAGGAGTTAAGGGAGCGGGTTAGACAATCATTATTTATTTGATTTAATCACTAGATCAACCATTGATTGATAGATCCATAGTGATAAGTCAATTGACTAGGATTTGAATTAATCTCTAAATTTAAGAAGGTCTTGAAAATAACTCACTGAAGGTTCGTTTTCATAAATTTCTGATAATGAATTTAATTTGTTCTGGATTGGAAGATTAGTGTATTCATAAAATTTCTTATATTAAAAACTCAACACTGTAGTTTATGTATCACTGTCATTGGGTAAGAATAAGTTTACACAAGAATAACTTTACATTACGTTTTAAAAATTTGGGCTGAGCTGAGTGCATTTCAATTTAGGTTAGAAACTTTATTCTTACCCAAGGAAAGTGATGGCCCATCACGTCCACATACCCTGCAGTGGTGATTTTTCTGATTAAAAACTTGCATTAATAACTTAATTTTCTGAGTCCAAACTAAATTAAATTCAGTATCAGAAATTTATGAAAACGAACCTTCTGTGAGTTATTTTTCAAGGTCTTATTAAGTTTTAAGGGTTAATCCAAACCTGATCAATTGGAACGTGGAAATAATCAATTTACTCATCACTATTGATCAGTCAATCAATGGTTGATCTGGTTGATCTAGTGATTAAATCAAATAAATACTGATTCCCCAACCCGCTCTCTTAACTTCTCAACTGCTGTCGATTTGTTGCGTGTTGGCTAAGTTCCCTCCACTTTTTGATTCTACGTACGCATTAAGTCACCTTGGTCATTTTTGGAGAAATGCTAAGAAAGCACAGTAAACTTTAATGTGTAGAACAAACTGTACATAAACTACCCAATAGAAAAGTTTTCAATGGTTTTTGGTTTCAAATGTACCAATTATGAGAATTGCAACATCTGTCATTTTTTGGTTAAACAGGAGGTTATATTTTCGTACAGAATTATTACTGCATTTGTACCCAAAAAAAAAAAAAAAAAAAATTTTTAGTATGTATCATTTCGTCTGTTTTTTTTTTAGCTTTTGGGGTTCCTTGGATCTAGAAATTATTTTCGACTCTTGTGAAAGAAGCAGGACATTAAGCTAGATTTATGATATATTGGGAATACATTACCCCTTCTCTACATGACAGAAATTACCTCAACCAATCATAATGCTTGGAGCACTACATACACACAAGGGAGTTGACTTCCTGTTCAACGATTTTCCATTGAGCAAGAAGTCAAAAACAACAACCTTAGTACATATGAGAAAAAAAAGAAGTTTTTTTTTAAACAAAACAAACTTCCAAACCACCAATTTTTACAATCCAATCTCATAAGCTTGAGATAGTAAAAATAGTTTACATTTTTGAGTTTTCTAAACTCCTACCTAGAAATAACATTATTACAACTGTTTATTGGTTTCTTGCTATTGGTTAGAAGAATAAAAAAAGCTGGAAAGAGCTTTCATTACATTAAAAAAAAATGAAATTACTGATATATATATTACTTACCCATCTGTTTTTTTCCCATAATTTTGATTCAAAATTTAGTAAATTTCCTGAGAATTTTGGAATTAGTAGACATCTGGGGCTTTAGCTAATCAAATTAAATCAAATCAAAAGGATAGCAGATTAACAAAATCCCAACTTTCTGAAAATGTCAAAATAAAATCCACCCTTTCTCCACTAAAACTTTACTTTCAACCAGTCTTGCTGTTTTTTTTTGTTTAAAAATAAATAAAAAACAGTTTTTTATTATTTAAAACAGTTTTTTATTGTTTAAAACGTTTATTTTTTAACTTTTTTTTTTTTTTTTTTTTTTTGAATTTTCACAAGAATTTATCAATTTGAGTTAAAATATAACGAATGGACGCACAATTTGAAAATTTCTTACAGAATTAATTAAGTTATTCTCAAGATCGCAGGTGAGAAGATAACATCCTGGAGAACACTGAATTAATCTTCAGCTTTCTGGGGATATTCGTGTTTGTTGATGATGATGGTCGAGCAGGTTCCTAATGTCCTGTGGGATGAACCTCCTGATGGTGATACCAATCTTGACCTCTGACCTGACCCCTTGACCTTACACTTTTTACTTTAATTATTTAATAAATAATTGAAAAATCAAAAACTTTCAAATTTTTCCAAAAATAACAGAGGAACTCTTTACTCTCTGTTTTTCAATTTTCAACTGAGCGAAACACGCTCAAAACACACAACTTTTCTGATAATTTTTCCTTATGGGATTCAGCCCCACTAACTACTACTACTACTACTACTACTATTATCTTTAAGCTTAAGGCTCTAACCTATGGGGAGGGCATAATTAAATTGAAAGGGAAAAGAAGCTTCAAGAGTCAGCTGGGTCTCCTCGCGGGATCCAGTTGACTTTTTGAATTTAAATTTGGGTCCGACTAAGGGTTTCTCCGACAGCTTGTTCATTCTCATTACAACCTTAACGAAATCGAATATGTAAAAACTTCTAAGCTTTTCCAATCAACATGTGCGTACATTCAATATTTTTATGCATGTTTTGTTTTTAACAATGTTTTGTGTAAAAAAAAACTGGTTTAAACATTGTTTTATATAAAAAAAAATTTTTGTTTAAACATTGTTTAAAACTCCGCCACCCTGCTTTCAACAAAACAGAATCTCACCCCACCCCACCCCCTCCTTATTTATCTGATTCATCGGGGTTTGAAATTGAAACTTTCACCTCGTTGTGCCAAATGACCTCTGAGAATTACACTTTCTTTAGTATTTACCACAAGAAGGAGATGAGAGATAGAGAAAACAATAAAGAAAGTGTAGAGAAAGTAAAAAAAGTGGACTCTCATGACTTGTTCAAAGAGGCTCTGGACCATACCATTTGGAATTGAAAAAAAAAACTGTATTTTCGTCTAATTTGATATGAACAAGTCGTAGTAGTCTTCAATTGAACAAAAAAAAACACACACATAGACCCTGCGTTTCCTATGTCCCCATAGAACAATTCCCTACGTCCGTGTCATCATTCCATTTACTATATTTTCTTCTCCACTTTCTCCTAACCTTCCAAAAAAAAAAAAATATAGCAAATCCACATGGCAAAAATTTTTTTTTTTTTTTTTTTTTTAAATCTATCGTATGTTTTTGATCTTGAATGACGTAAGAGACGTCACGAGTATCTTCTACTTTATACTGTGCAGATGCAGACGCTGTAGGTTTAGCTTTAGAAAATCAAACGTTGTTGGCTCAAACGGGAAATTATAATATTCTAAAGATCTTTTCTCAGACGAATAGTAGAGATAATATGGATTTCTCATAACAATGTAATGGAGAAAGCTCCAAACCTCCTCCATACATACACATTTTACATAAATAGACTTTTACGACTTACCAAGACGAATTCTTACCGCTAATGATAAGATGAGACCAAGTACATACAGTTCGGTGCAAGATTTTAAGCGCAGGGTTTCTTTTTACAAATAATTCTTAAATGAATGGAAGGCTTATTTTGGAATGCTAATATCAATTATGTGAAAAAGCCTCTAGCATATGTGTTAAAAATTTCAAAATTTAATTTTTACAATTGGCTTAGTTAGAGCAGTAAAAGTAAATTTAGGTTGGAGAAAGTTGGTGCAAATCTTTAGGCGCAGAACATTTATATTGCTTCCTTGCAGACTGAATTGAGAAATTTCAAGCGCAAAAGTTGCCTAGCATTTACACAAACCTCCCTTTCCAATCATGTCTTAGAAAATTTCATGTAGTGAAAGTGAGTAACTTCCGTAGCAACTTTCTCCAATTCAGCTTTCACTGCTGTTTTGAGTGGTTTAATCTATTCAAACTGTCTCGGATGGGAGTAAGTTGCATGAAAATGTGTTCCTCGAAGGTACTCCATCGAATTTTGTTCCGGAGAGTATCATTGCGAAGTCATTGTACACTTAAGTTTCCTAAAAAAAAGCCTAGAATGATGTATTGCGTTGGGCACCATCTCGTATAAAATTATTTTGACTTTGTCCAAAATTGACGAAGTGAAGAACCTACTGTGTTAAACAATGTCCCTGGTATACTATAGTCTTGTCGAGCGGTGAAAAAAGCTAGACAACTTTACATAGTGGGTGAAAACTTATCAAAACATAAATATATAATAAATATAATAATAAATATAATAAAATAATATTATAATATTATATTAATACATATAATAAAATATATATAGTATAATATTAATGTAATATTAATAATATAATAAATGTAATATAATAAATAAATAAATAAATAATTATATTTAAATATACAGTGTGTATTAGTAACGAATGAACGGGGATACCCACTCTAACCAACCCTCACCCAATCCCACCATCAGTTATGGGCAACGATTCGCAGTTTGATATTCAAATTTTTGCTTTATTGTTGTAATATTTAAGTCAAGCGGAAAAGGATGAAAATCAAAATTTTTTTGATAACCGGTATAAGTATTAACTAATAATTTCTGTCTTTTGCGAATTAGTGATTTTTGAATTTTCTTTGTGGTTTTTTGCGGCATATTTATTTGCATCATGGGGGTTACGCCAAATCTTTGTGTAAATTATTATAAAATTCCATTACTGCTATCCAAACGAGTCATATCAGCAAATAATGGAAGCTGCGAAATGTAAGACAGGGGTTTTACGATAGATTGAATCATTGTTTGGGAATGGATGGGGAACACTTCGAACAAATGATTCATTAACGAGTGGTAATCTGGTTGACTTAATTTAAGATATGCATAAAATACGACAGTAACAAGGGAATGCGTGGAAGTGTGGAATGGTTAAATTCGGATATATTCGTTTAGTGTATCATCCCTTCCTGTTAAGTCACTCCCGTAGCCAGATTTGTTGCCCATAACTGATGGTGGGATTGGATGAGGGTTGGTTACAGTGAGTGTCCCCGTTCATTCGTTACTAATACACACTGTATTTAATAATAATTATTAATAAATTAAAAATTAGGCCCGCCGCCTTTCTTATTAATTGTTAAAATTTGTCAGCTAACTTCACTTTCATTTTCTGTAATAATTGTGTATCTAATGCCCTAAATCAATTTTGGTAAAAGTTGGAGAAAAACGGCCCGGATTAACTTGGCCATAGGTGTATAAAGACGCCTGTAAATGTTTTCACCGTACTGCAACTCTACAGAATACCATAGAAATTGTTTTATACAGTAGGATCCTCACTTCGTCAATCTTAGACAAAGTCACGACATTTTTATTCAAGATGGTGCACGACGTCTACAATGACTTTGCAACGACACTCTCCGAAACTAAATCCGATGGAGAACCTGCGGGGGACACTGTATCGTGCAAGTAACTCCCATCCGAGACAATTTCAGTACATTAAACCACTCAAAACAACAGTGAAAGATGAATTAGAAAAAAGTTACTCGGGAAGTTTGCACTTTCACTNGCACGACGTCTACAATGACTTTGCAACGACACTCTCCGAAACTAAATCCGATGGAGAACCTGCGGGGGACACTGCATCGTGCAAGTAACTCCCATCCGAGACAATTTCAATACATTAAACCACTCAAAACAACAGTGAAAGATGAATTAGAAAAAAGTTACTCGGGAAGTTTGCACTTTCACTNGCACGACGTCTACAATGACTTTGCAACGACACTCTCCGAAACTAAATCCGATGGAGAACCTGCGGGGGACACTGCATCGTGCAAGTAACTCCCATCCGAGACAATTTCAATACATTAAACCACTCAAAACAACAGTGAAAGATGAATTAGAAAAAAGTTACTCGGGAAGTTTGCACTTTCACTTGTACATGGAATTTTCTAAGTCATTATTGAGAAGGAGTGGGTCGTGTAAGGGCCAGGGTTTTTACCTTTGAAATTCCTCAATTCAGTCTGCAAGGAAGCAATTAAATTGTGTTGCGCCTAAAAATTCGCATCAACTTTCTCTAGCCTAAATTTACTTTTACTGCTCTAACTAAGCCAATTGTAAGAATTAAATTTTGAAATTTTTGACACATTTGCTAGAAGCNATTTACTTTTACTGCTCTAACTAAGCCAATTGTAAGAATTAAATTTTGAAATTTTTGACACATTTGCTAGAAGCGTTACACATAATTGTTATTATTGTTTCGAGATAAGGCCTCCATTAATTTAAGAATTATTAGCAAAAAGAACCAAGCGCCTAAGATCTTGCACCGAACTGTATTATTGAACGCAACTCAATAATACACTTATCAAAATCACAAAGGACNATTTACTTTTACTGCTCTAACTAAGCCAATTGTAAGAATTAAATTTTGAAATTTTTGACACATTTGCTAGAAGCCTTACACATAATTGTTATTATTGTTTCGAGATAAGGCCTCCATTAATTTAAGAATTATTAGCAAAAAGAACCATGCGCCTAAGATCTTGCACCGAACTGTATTATTGAACGCAACTCAATAATACACTTATCAAAATCACAAAGGACTTTAACAAAAGAAAAACCATTTCCTAGTAGAAATTGAGTTGTTTGGGAAAAGTGGGGATCATTTGAATGTAAAAACTTGAAAATTTAAGTCCACAATCACTTTCTTCATGTTCATAACGTAGTGAAACTACCTGATGAAGATTTATAAATTCTAATGTCCAAACTTTGTTACTAGAGACAAATGTTTTACTAATTTTACCTGTTCTTTTACAATAATGGGAATTACAGTTTTTATTTCATCTATATCTAGTCTAACTTTTGTATTTAATTAACCTAATTTCCTCCCAGTGTTTCAACGTACGTTTTATAAAGAGTTCTTCCTGATCAAACTTACTTTTATGTACAATGAATGTGTAACATGACATAAACACTTATGTCCAATTTTTTTTTATTAATTTTAGAAAAAATAACTTTTTTTATTCAAATGATGTTTTTATATGAAAGAGCATTGAAAAGTATAGTGCAGTATTTTTAAAATCATGTCAAAATGAGATTTTAAAGGGTTAAAAGTTATGATTGATTGAAAATCAAAAGTTTTCGAACATAATTCTGAGACACTTTAGTAATTCTGAGACACTAGGGGTCTANAAGTTAAAAGTGATTGATTGAAAATCAAAAGTTTTCGAACATAATTCTGAGACACTTTAGTAATTCTGAGACACTAGGGGTCTACCAATAGCGTACGTGGATTTGCGTGAGATTGTGTAAGGTTCCTCTTTTGCGTGAAATTGTGTTTGTGTAAAAACCGAGAGAGATTTTACGAAATTGTATCCTCTCTCATTGGTTAGAGTCACTAAGCCCATCCCACTTGAGTGAGATTGTGTAAAAGAGGAACCTTACACAATCTCACGCAAATCCACACACGCTATTGGTAGACCCCAACTTTTTAATTGTCAGTCGAGATTTTGCGTAATATCAAACATCAAATGTACAGATAACAGATAGTTCTACACATTATGTACTGCTCAAGTTACTGAAAATCATTGCTATACTTTAGTTTACCTCTCTTACGTCCGTTGTATACTTTGCTTTCTCAGTCCGTTGTCTGACAAAAGTACAGTATGATTAGTGAATTTCATGTCAACAAATCTAATTTCTATTAGCAACAATATTGAAATGGTTAGGAAATTTATTAATCATACTGCACTTTCTTCAGACAACGAACAGAGTAAACAAAGTATACAACGGACGTTAGGCCATAAAGTGTCACGAGTCCAATTTGTGAGAGTATTTGAAACTAGAAGTATTAAAAAGTGATGAAACGGATTGTTTGAATTTACGACAATAAAAGCCTCCATGGTAATCCTAATGCTAAATTTAAAATGTTTGCATTTGATTATGAACTGACCATAGTCCTCAGAGTATTGAACCATTAGTTACGGCTATTATTCTTAATAGCTGTAACTAAGAGTTCAATACTCTGAGCCATAGTCAAGCTGGTTCCTAATAAATCATTAGCTGTTTTCATAGTGACCAATATTTCTTCTTGACATTCAGCTTTCCAATGGGTCCAAAATGGTCAACTCAATAAAGAGGTACAAATTTTCAAATGCCCGAAGCTACTTTCAAAACCTTGTATTTCACACTTCTAGTGACAAATATGACGTCCTGAGCAACATATGATTATATTTCATCATCCTTACCCTCTGGTGTCATTGATGAATTTTTGTAGCGATGGTTCCGATGGCTAGAAGTCTTTACTTTAACTCTTGTCATACTACCCTAAAAGGTCGCTTTACCTGCCTGACCCTAATTTGAAGCACGGGGTTTCACCATCTCTTGTAGATGTTGCCAACGCATGGAAATCTTAAATTTTGATTATCATAGGAGTGTACAGAGTTTTTAGCTTATTGCTACATGACACAAATTATTTTTTATTTAACTTCACACACACCAATGAAATTTGGTTCGATTTCGCCTCATTAAACGTTTTCCCNTTATCATAGGAGTGTACAGAGTTTTTAGCTTATTGCTACATGACACAAATTATTTTTTATTTAACTTCACACACACCAATGAAATTTGGTTCGATTTCGCCTCATTAAACGTTTTCCCTACTACCCACCGCCCCCTACTGCCCACCTCCCTCCCNCCCATTCTCAACTAGCCACTGCCCCGCTCCCTCCCGTACTGCCCACTGCCCCCCTATTGGCCACTGCTCCCTACTGCCCACCGTCCTTCCCTTGTTGCTCATCGCCCCTCCTATTGGCCACAGCCTCCCTACATCCCACCGCCCTCTCTACTACCCACCGCCCTCGGAGGGAGCGCCGATGGGCGCTCCCTTCTGCCCACTTCCCTCCCTACTGTCCACTACCCTCCCTACTGTCCACCGCCCTTCCTACTGCCCATCGACCCATCTATTTGCCACCGCCCCCATCCCTACATTCATTGTTATTTTTATTTTCAAAGGAGAAGAATCTCATTCGAGCTGATGTCTAATTTTCACAACTATTTGGAGAGCAAAGTGTCAACCAAGTCTACATCGAAAGCAAGTAAGCATAGCTCGGAGAATTGCACGTAATAAACATTGGCAGCACTAAATACATGATTTAGAAGCAAAATATACTCGAACTAATTGATAATGCGAGTACAATTATTGCGTGGCCCAAAGGGTACGTTTTCTTCAACGAAGACCAAGTATGACACAGGATTAGCCCACAGGGCGTAATTTCATAAATCTCAGTACGCAAAAAATGACATTCTGTTGAACACCGATATTCCCTAGTGACACTACCTTGATGCGGAGGTCAAGTGTATCTAGACCCTCATGCTTTCCCACCTGTGACATCTTTGCTCTATCTAAATAATAAATAACACTACTGTAAAAACTCAGGCAATAAAATATTCTAATAATTAAATAAGAGAAAGGTTTAACGAAGTTTGGAATAAAACAAAGAAACGAGGTTATTCAAACACATGGAACTACAACCCCGATTAGATTCCTAAGTTTTCCAATAAATAGGGAAGAGGAATTCAATACTTCCGGTCTTTGATAAAACAAGAGAGAAAAAGACGGACCGGAAGCAGGAGTCTTCATCCATCGTTCTCATCATTCCTTCATCCTAGACTTGCNAAAACAAGAGAGAAAAAGACGGACCGGAAGCAGGAGTCTTCATCCATCGTTCTCATCATTCCTTCATCCTAGACTTGCCTGTGCCTCAGTGCGTGTGCAGAGGTCAAGTCGGAATTAGAGGATCGAAGGATCGAGTTCAGAGTTAGTTGTCTGGCAATTTGGTATCGAACCTATTATTTACACAAATCTAATAGTAATCATAATAAGTAGTCACACCAGTCTCATCTGCTAGCGCGCTTCTTGCTTAAAGTAAATAAGATAAGCAAAACTAGTTTATGTATACAGAGTTCATCCATCTAAAGCCCAATACTCAGGTCACGCTTAACAGAGCAGAAATGAAAAAAAAAAAACATTTTTCGTTGTGTTTCAGTTGTGCGGTATTCACGTGCTCGCTGAATCTCAGCTGAAAATTGAACATTATTCAGCAGGAAAAAATCATTTTTCAGCGGACGGAATTGAACGGAAAAACTAATATCATATGATTAGTTTTATCTGATTGTTATATTGTGGCGAAACCGAGTATTGGGGGTAGATTCGAGCTCCGTCTCGGGGTCCCAATTCATTTGAAATAGCAATGGAAACCATATAGACCTAGGCGATGTGGTTCTCCGACGTCGAAGATAACCGCGTCTATAAAAAGGCATGACTTCCGGTACCTCGAGAGAGGAGGTTTATCAGTTTACTTAAGCTATTAGGAAAGTTAGTTACTCACAACGCACGGCTATTGAATAAAAAATAGGGACTAGCTTTTCAAAAGTACTATCATTAAAAGTTTAGTAAGTAGTGTAAATTGAAAATAAATAAGATAATTCTTTGACTACGGTGGATAGTGAAGAGAATTGATTGTGAGTGCAGTGACTTGATTATTATCGGAACGGTCCTCGAGAAAGAAAAAGAGTGGCAAACAAAATCCCTCCCCGAAAAAGTGTTGTAAGTGACTATTTTATTCTCGACAGACCTTAGACTCGGTGAGGCTCCATCCTCAACTAGGGTCAAAAGTCCCGCGTGGCACCCACCATCTCTTTAGCGAGCATCGGATTTCTCGTCGGTTACAACACTTCTCTAGGATCCCTTCGGTCTCACCGTTTACACTGGTGTCACTTGGGAGCTCTGCAACTCAGCAAGACTCCGGTGACTCCGGGGATCCGGTGCCGGAGAACAAATCAGAATTCCCAAAACTTCTCTTCGTAGAAGACGTCACACTTGGTAGGTAAGACCATCGGTCTTTAGTCACAGTAACTTAGAAACTGTAGCAAGAGAAGAGTAGTCCCTGTAGGAAGGTAAGCTCCTTTAGGAGAAGAAGAGTAGTCCCTATTGTTGGAAGATAAAGGCAATCACGAGTTCATTTCATGGCAGCATAATTAGTCACTCAGTAGTTTATTCGTATTTTTAAATATTTCTGATTATTTTGACCCTTGGACATAAAGTATGACTCAGTGTCCAAAGGCTTATTTATACTTTCTAACTTACGTATTATTTTGGGAGACTAATTTTAACAACTGACTATCTACTTTCAAATAAAACATTTNATACTTTCTAACTTACGTATTATTTTGGGAGACTAATTTTAACAACTGACTATCTACTTTCAAATAAAACATTTAGTCTGAAAAAACCTCTCGCCAAATTCAGATACACGGATTTTCCTCCTACANATCTACTTTCAAATAAAACATTTAGTCTGAAAAAACCTCTCGCCAAATTCAGATACACGGATTTTCCTCCTACATGGTAGCAAGAGCGTAGTTTATTTTTTCTTGAAATAAATCGACATAGTAAAGTAAATCAATCCTAATTATTAATTGTAAGCGAGTGTGACGCCTAATGAGGAAGACGACATAAGTTTCTTTTACATAGTGCAACACTCAACACTCAGGTCACTTCATTTTTGGATCAAGTGGTGAAAGTCGACCATCCGAAAGGGAAGTAAAGTATTTCTTTACCTATTACGAAAATTACTGCTACGAAAGTTGATTATCTGTAGTACTTATCCACTCCCGAATTTTTCACATATACCTAGTTAGAGTTGGACTCATACCATCTGAACTCAGAAAGTTCCTCAAGGTCCACTCGGTTTCTCAGGTGCGCGGGGTCATTTAACTAGGGCGAATTGTAAAAGTTCAAAGGCTTTGTGCTCTGGGTTTGCAGAGAAATCAACTCAGTGATTGGTCAAAAGTTAATAGGGTGGATTTTGACAAAAGTATACAGCCGGTTTTTGCGACAAAAGTTAATAGGGTAAATTTTGACAAAAGTATACAGCCGGATTTTGTGACAAAAGTCAATAAATGAATTTGATAGAAATTTTGGAAACAGTACAGTGAGTGAAGTTTGTAGGAAAATGAGTCATTCACGAGTCCTTTCTAATGATTCATTTTAATATTAGTGTCTAAAATTTTCCATTCCTTATTTTTAAAAGGCCTGTTTTAGGAATAAGCCGATGACTCAGAGTCCAAGAATCATCCAACTTTCAAACTTATTTTAAACATCTTATCAACTATAATTTCTTAGAGAATGTAATACTTTTTAAGCTTACACCAAAATAAAATCCAGCAGTCGCTAATAATCCATCATCGAGAAACGTTCTCTTATTACAATAAAGTTGATACAAATTGTGTACACAGTTAAAGTTTGAAAAAGTGCAGATCGTCAACACTGTTTAAAATGAGTAAGAGTATCATTGATTCGAAGCGAGTGGTTATTCTCGATGACACAAATTACCAACAATGGAAACTGCAAATCTCGTTGATTCTGAAAGCTGCAGAGGTTTGGGATGTAGTTAGTGGGACATCGACGAAACCGGAAGGAGCTGACCGAGCAGCATTGTGAGAAAAGAAAGATATTCACGCACAAGCAATTATCGTCCCAACAATTGGTAAATCACAAACAAATCATATTTAGACTTGGAAGACGGCCAAAGAAATATTCGATCGTCTGAAAGAGATTAATTCTGATGCAAGCGCTTTGAATACACAGCATACGTTAGCTCAATTCCTCAACTGTAAGATAGGAATAGATCAACAGTTGATTATGGCATTTAGGGAAGTAGAGGAGTTAGCGCGCTCACTCCGTGAAATATGTGTTCAGTTAGACGATACAACTATCATCACAAAAATTGTTTCTGCACTTCCGGAAGAAAAATTTCATTCCTTCAAAAAGGCCTGGGATAGTGTGCCTGAGGCAACGCAAACGATGCTCATGCTTTTAGCTCGTCTACGTAAGCAGGAGTTAGAACAGAATCAAACTGAACAGGCAGCGAAAACAAGTCCCAAATCAACTGTTGCTTACACCACGAGACCGTCTCACACAAAACAAAGAGGTAATGGATCAAGAGAAGGGAACATTAGACGGGATGAGGAATCAAAGAAACGTACAAAGTGTCACAATTGCGGAAAGCTAGGACATTGGAAGGCAGAATGCCGTGCTCCAATTCAGAATCGGGACCGACTTGAAAACAATTGTTGTTACAACTGTGGTAAACGTGGCCACTGGAAGGCAGAGTGTCGTAATCTACAGCAAACATATGACAGGCAAAATAACTTTGGACGTTTTTCTCGCACAAATCGTGATTATCGAAATGAAAATTCACACCACCAACCTCAACAATTTCGGCAAAACCAAAGATCCTTGTCAATGGGACAGCGTGGAAATCAGGAATCATCTCAAAACAGGACTGGTTCTGATGAATCGAAAAGTGTATCACGAGTTTTTATGGTCAATGACGAAAAAAGTGAGGACACAAACAATTATTGGATCAGCGATTCTGGGGCTACCCAGCACATCTGTGGAAACAAGAAGTGGTTTGAAACATACAAAGAATTCAAGCATCCCAGAAAAGTGTTCCTTACAGATAACAATGAGGGTAGTGCATTAGGAATAGGGACAGTGCGGTTGGAGGCCTTGATTAAAGAAGAATGGCAGGAGTGCACACTTTTAAATGTTCTATACATACCAAGAGGTGTCAATCTATTTTCTGAAGTAGTTCTTGTCGAGAAAGGGTATGAGNCAAGCATCCCAGAAAAGTGTTCCTTACAGATAACAATGAGGGTAGTGCATTAGGAATAGGGACAGTGCGGTTGGACGCCTTGATTAAAGAAGAATGGCAGGAGTGCACACTTTTAAATGTTCTATACATACCAAGAGGTGTCAATCTATTTTCTGAAGTAGTTCTTGCCGAGAAAGGGTATGAAATAGTTAGAAATGCAAAGGGAACCTTACTTTGACAATTGTAGAGAACCTGGTCCAGTGGCAGATTACAAGCAAAGGATGTATGTGATGAGATTTAGACCATTGTTCAATACATCATTCATGACACAGGTAGAGAAAGCTAAGCTTTGGCATCAACGGATGGGTCATGTGAACATTGATTATATTAGAGAAAGTATTAAAAAAAACGCAATTGAAGGAGTCAGCACACAAGAATTACAAGGCCAATTCACATGCGATGCCTGCCATTTTGGCAAAGAAACTCGAAAGCCATTTCCCCTAAAAGAGTACAACAACAAAACGAAACCAGGAAAATTGATTCATGGTGATCTCTCCGGGAAAATGCCAGCAGTTTCACTCAATGGATCTAAGTATTTTCTTTTAATAAAAAATGATGCAACATCTTTTCGTGTAGTATATTTTCTGAAAACAAAAGGCCAGACAGCTGAACGTTTTCAGGAATTTGTGCCTCTAATTGAAAAACAAACAGGCAATACAGTAAAGACATTCAAGTCAGATAATGGAGGAGAGTTCGTAAATAAAACTTTGGGAAATTTCTTTAAAGATCTAGGTATTGTACATCAAACGACAGCAGGTTACTGTCCCGAATCAAACGGGCGAATCGAACGAGAGATGAGGTCAATAAAGGATCCTGCACGGGCCATGATAATGGAATCAGGTGTTGATAAATTTTTATGGGCCGAGGCAGTAGCAACTTCTGTCTACATCCAAAATCGACTGGTCAACAAACAGACAACTGAAATGACAGCATATGAAAGAATTTTTAATATCAAACCAGATCTCAGTCACTTAAGAGTCTTTGGATGTACAGTATTCGCGCATGTGCCAAAAGAACTTCGAAGAGTGTGGGACTCAAAAGCTAGAAAAATGACTCTAGTTGAATATGATAATAATCCAGGAAAGTATCGTCTCTATGATCCAGATTCAAAAACGATCATTGTTGCTAGAAATGTAAGGTTTGTAGAAAACACAGAGCAGTTTTGCACTTTACATTTAACCAATGAAGTAGACGAACTGTCAGAGGAAGAGACCATAATGTCTAATGAATCCGATTCAGACGACACTGTCATCGCGGAGAAGGATGACGAACATGAAATAAGCAATGAAGTAGGTTTAGAAGACGGATCACGAATAACAGCGCCAAAGGACATGGCAATCCTTATCAAGACCGGACAGAAAAATTTCGCAGCAAAAATTCCGAGTCAAGGAAGAACAACTGTTAAGTTCCTGAAAAAACTGTCAGTAGAAACAGCTTCATCATCGTCGGATCGAAAACTCAGAGACCGCTCGTCCATCCGTAAACCCGATCGTCTCTCGTACAAAGCAAACTTTGCAATGTGCTTAGAACCCATTACTTACCATGAAGCACTGTCTTCCATAGACTCAAAACACTGGAAAGAAGCCATCAAATCAGGATTGAAAAGTCACAAAACAAATGGAACTTGGGATATTTTCAAACCACCAGAAGGAGCCAAGGTAATAGACAATCGTTGGATTTTTAAAATTAAACCAAATTTGGATGGGAGCATCAACAGGTTTAAAACCCGGCTTGTGATAAGAGGTTTCCATCAACATCATGGAGTTGACTATAATGAAACCTTCCAGTCTGTAGATTTGAGTCGATTCGACTAATCATGGCAATCGCAGCTGCAAAGAGATTAGAAATGCAACAATTTGATGTAGCAACTGCCTTTCTTTACGGAGAATTGAAGGAGGTGATCTTTATGTACCCACCTGAAGGTATTCGAGTTAAAACAGGATATGTGTGCCTTCTGAAGCGAAGCCTATATGGCTTGAAACAAGCTCCGAGGTGCTGGAATAGCACCTTCTCCAAATTTTTGACAGAACTGGGATAAGGCAAGCGACAATGACCCCAGTGTTTACATTGGAACATTTTTTGTGATAAAGTCATACTGATTTTATATGTGGATGATGGGTTGGTACTCTCCCGGCAGAAGAAAACAGTGAGTTTTATTATGGACAATATTCGCAACAAGTTCGAAATCAAAGTTTCAGAACCAACACATTTTGTGGGGATGGAAATCAACCGTGAGGAAGTATCAGGTTCGATTATTCTTACACAAAAAAGTCTAATTCGTAAATTGCTGGAAAAATTTAAAATGTCAGAGTACAAGGGGTCGGTTGTACCAATGCAAACAAATCCAGTGCTTTGCTTAGCAGAAGCCAGTGATGACAAATTACCATACAGGCAACTAATTGGAACCCTACTATTTATGACGCGGACGACGAGACCAGACATTTCTTATGCAGTCTCGAAGCTGTCACAATTCTGTGGAGGCTACAATGGAACTCATTGGAAGTTAGCAAAGACTGTAGCTCGCTATATAAAGCAGACAATAGGATTTGGATTGGAATTTAAGGCAAACTGCTTAAAAACACTGATTGGTTACACAGATGCTGACTACGTTGGAGNCTGTAGCTCGCTATATAAAGCAGACAATAGGATTTGGATTGGAATTTAAGGCAAACTGCTTAAAAACACTGATTGGTTACACAGATGCTGACGACGTTGGAGATCAACAGGATCGGAAATCTACAAGGGGAGCTGCGTTTTTCTTAGAAAACTCGTTGGTTAGTTGGATGAGTCGTAAACAAACAATTGTGACAATGTCATCCACCGAAGCTGAATATGTGGCTCTAGCTGTCGGTGCGAAAGAAGCCATATGGCTNCCAATTGTGACAATGTCATCCACCGAAGCTGAATATGTGGCTCTAGCTGTCGGTGCGAAAGAAGCCATATGGCTAAGAAACTTTGCTGAAGAATTAGACATTCCGCAGTCTTCACCGAATACAATATTTGTTGACAACCAGAGCTCTATAAAACTGGCCCATAACCCAGAACACCACGAAAGATCTAAACACATTGATGTGCGCTACCACTTCACACGAAACCTGGTACAGGACGGGAAAATTGATGTGATATATGTGCCAACGAAAGATCAAGTAGCTGACATTTTTACAAAACCTCTAAATCAAGCAAAGTTCGAAGATATGCGAAAGAACTTGGGAATGAAAAATATGGAAACCGTAGTAATGACCTCTACTGANCAAGCAAAGTTCGAAGATATGCGAAAGAACTTGGGAATGAAAAATATGGAAACCGTAGTAATGACCTCTACTGATGACAAACCTCAGGAGAAAAGTAAAACCATGACAAGAATTCAAAAGTATTCTCATTTTGCCATGCTAATATTTTNTGACAAACCTCAGGAGAAAAGTAAAACCATGACAAGAATTCAAAAGTATTCTCATTTTGCCATGCTAATATTTTTGTTTACAGTAATGGGACCATGCTCTGGATTCCAGACCAATCAACCAGTGCTATGGCGGCCAAGCACAACACCAATTACAAAAGGTAATCAAGGCGTTAAACTGACGATTCAGTTTATAAATCCCTGTTCGCTCATCACCGAAGAAGTAATTCATCAGGAGATGCTTTCTGAAGCTAAAAAACTATGCGATAAGATGTATCAGGAACTTCTTGTGGATGAACTGTTCAAAATGTGCCAAACTGAAGCTAAAAGGACTTTATTGATGAGGTCTAAAGAATTCATTGTGTCTTTGACAATTTGGATTATTGTCGCCACCATAATCGCTTCGATCGGATTAACCGCCACTGTTATTGCCACTACCAATGCTATAAAAATTTCAAATATTAATGCAGCAATCACGGAACAAGCGGAGAAGGCAACGGAACTCAAGAATCGGATGGACTTTTCAGAGTCAATGCTAAAAAAATTAGAAGAAAATCTAAACCAAGTTGTAAATCGTTTAGAAGAACAAGAGAATGATTTTCTGGAGTTGAAAAAATCAGTGACTTCAAGCTTCATCATATCATATCTCACAACACGCTTAATGTTCGCAAAAGAAATGCTTCTGGAGGCCCATCGTCAAATGGTCGCCGGGAAAATTCACCCACCGCTGATGACATTTTTTAACTACTCATTACCCAGAGGGGAAGACTGTCCTCTGTCTCTCGCAACGTCACCGCATTGCCATGTCACCTCAGATCCTCAGGAATTCTACTTGGACTTTGATGTACCATTGCTGAACAGATCTTTGCAATTGGTTGAAGCGGACCCATTTGATATGATGATCAGAGAAGATGATCAAACTTGTCGTATCGTCTACACCGGACCACGAAGTGCCATCATTTCGAAGGAAGAAGGATGTGTCACTGCGATCAATGTGAAGCCGTTTGGATCTAATGACGTGATCCTGTCTCCAATGGCAGGATGTTTACCTCCTTCCAAACTCTTAAATGAATCAAAATACTTCGCAATAGGTAGCTGCGATGTGACACAACAAGAAGACAAATCACATTTTGTGCAGATCAAGCCATACTACGGATCTAACTTTATTTATTGCACTGGAAGTCAATTGGAAATTGACGGGAAACTCCATCCTTGCCCAGACGAAGTCCTAGTTCTCCCAACAACTGCTAGTTTTAGGGTTGGTTATATGGAGTTCGTGGGTCAATCAGTGCAACTAAATCAAAAAGAGGAATCAGATCATCTCTTCACACTCAATACCAATTGGCACCTACAGCCAAAGGTAAATCTGTCCCACCTTGTGAGTAAATCTCATTTCGGAAGAAACCGCAAGGCAGAAGAATCACCAACTTTCGTTGAAAATCCCTTGATGTGGATCTCAATCGTCTCAACGACAACTACTATCTGCTTGATTGTCTATATCACCTACGCCTGCATTAAAAACAAGAAAATTGAAGTGTCAGTAATTGCAGAACAATATCCGAATCAGGAGGTCATCGAAATGGAACATGTCGGAACTCGAGATTGAGGGGAGGTGTTGGAAGATAAAGGCAATCACGAGTTCATTTCATGACAGCATAATTAGTCACTCAGTAGTTTATTCGTATTTTTAAATATTTCTGATTATTTTGACCCTTGGACATAAAGTATGACTCAGTGTCCAAAGGCTTATTTGTACTTTCTAACTTACGTATTATTTTGGGAGACTAATTTTAACAACTGACTATCTACTTTCAAATAAAACATTCAGTCTGAAAAAACCTCTCGCCAAATTCAGATACACGGATTTTCCTCCTACACGTATAGGAAGGTAAGCTCCTGTAGGAGGAGAAGAGTAGTCCCTATAAGAAGGCAAGCTCCTTGAAGCGGGCGGGCGGCCGAAGGCCGCTACGTAGTGCCGCTTCGCAGCACCGCCCGCTTCAAGTTTCCCGCCCGTGGACTCTTGGGGTCTGGCTGGATCTATGGTTTGTAATAGTAAGGCCCAAAAGAAGAGTTGAAAGGAGAGGGGAAGGGAGGAAAGCGTCCAGGGTATATAAACTAGAGCAACACAGTATCTTTCGTTTTTAGAATGGATCCTGATATTTCTGCAACACCAAATAATATTGGAACAGTTTCAGGTGATATTAATTTATTAACATCTCCATTAGAATCTGTTATACATAAATACACTAGTTCTCAATTGTGTGACTTACAGCCTTGTGGGGATCAAGTAGATAATAATACAGAGTTTAGTCAATTAGCTACTTTTAGTTTTTATATTCCATCGTTTTTGAGAATTCAGTTATCTTACGAAGGACAAACAAAACAATATTTGGAATCTAGGTTGACTACATATTTTGAAAAAAAACTAAACAAACTAAAAAGGTTAGCAGCACAAACAATAATACCTTTAAAAAATCCTGACAGTAGACAAAGTTGTCATCATAAGTATCGAAAACGTGTTATCGGACAAAAAGTGCTTCTTAACGATTCTGAAATAATCCCTGAAGAATCACATAGTGAAATAACTAAAAAAATTCATGTTTAATAATGCCACCTAAAAGACAATGCAAAGCGAAACCGAAAGTGGATCCATTGACACCTCGGAAGTTAGTGTACTCAACGGGCTCGGAGGGGTCCCGGTCGGTTTACTCTCCCGGGACTTCGGGTACACAAGGAGCAGATGGGTCCACTCAATCATCTTCCCCGAGGCGCAAGACCCACAGACGGACTTCAAAGAAAAAAGTCTCGTCTTGGTTGAAGAAATCAAACGGATCAGTGGTGGGAGACCTGGCCACAACATCACCATCATCTTCCACACGGGGGAAAATTGCTCAGAACCCGGAGATCATATCCACATCCTTCACTGCCACCACAGACGAAGTGTTACCACTAAGACAACTGAGCGCTAGGTGCGAGAGAACGGATATATTATCAAGAGATCAGATGTCGTCCACCTGTCTGGTCTCAGAAAATATTTACATCTCGGGGGAGCAAGACAACTATTATACAAAAAAGAAACAGAGTCCTCGACTATCGGGTCATATAGTACTGGACGTGAAGATGAGCGAGCACCCAAGCGATCCTTTGAGATCCTTCGGGAGGAAAATTACGGAATTCAAGATACAGGTAATACTTATCAATACTTCATTATGTTTAGATTTAATATTGTTTTGTATTACAGCTTCCAGCTCGACATCCAATATTGAAGACATTGATCGAAGCACGAACTCAGGTTTGGAACAGTTGGATGCAGGTGAAAGGGGAAACCACGCAAAGAAGAAATCTCGCAGCGTATCCCTTCACACCATGGTTTGCAAATACAAACCAGAAACAGCTTTAGAATTTTTTCAAAGTGTCATAGAATTTGGTACCGATTTTGAAAAGGATTTTGTGGTCCGTGGCAATACAACTAGTACTTTTAATTATCAATTAGAGAGTAGTATATATTTAGACCATTTACATCATAAGTTTACTCCATGAGGAGAACTAATGAATATGGTTAATATTCCTAGATTAAAAAAGATCAAACATTTATTGGAGGTTGACGAATCAGTACAATGGATCTTAAAAATTATTGATCACAATAATTTTGACATAAAAAAATTTATTGGAGATGTCGTAGAAATTATAGATAGAAAATTTCAAAAAAAATATACATTGTGGTTTAAGGGACCCCCAAATAGCGGAAAAAGTCTTTTAGTTAATAGTTTAGGAGATAGTCTTGTATATGCTTTTAGAGGTGACCAGCCGGACCCAAAAAAAGCCCATTTTGTCTATGCAGGACTAGCAACTGCTAGAGTTGGAATTCTAAACGAGTTTCGTATGTATTCTAACGTAGCTGATAAATTACTTTTATTGATGTCAGGGGAAGACGTACAAAATGATGTCAAAGGGAAACAAGCTGTAAATATTCAGCGAACACCGCTACTTATCACATCAAATGGTAATCTGTGGGATTCGTTACCAAATAGAGAACAACATTCGAAGATTCCGGCAATAATGCAAAGAGTAACTAAATATTCATTTGCTACAATGGAAGAATTAGCTGATTGTAATGGGCAATTACACCCAATGGCATGGTCAACAATAATAGACAAATATTATACTCCATTTAGTAGTTCTATTTTAGAGTTCGACGAACTTTTATTTGAATAAAAATTAAATAATATGTACATTTTGTTTTCTTAATTTTTTTAAACCTAATTTTTTTTTAATAAAGTAGTATCACTCCAATCACTACATTGGCAAATTGCAATTATCATGTTAGTATCTTCAACTATAGTTGTAGAGAGCAGTTCAGATTCTATATCGTCATCCTTCGGTAATTTATGAGGTACATATGATGTAGGAAAATCTGTTTTGAAAATGAACACATACCAAGCAAATTCTGCTGTATTACAAGGGTGGCCTTTGTAATCTATCCCTTCATGAGGATACCAAAATGGTGTTTCAAAATATTCAATTTTACGAACTATAGAATATTTACCACCACCCATCCAAAATGTTGGTTTTCTGACGCTACTTGATATTTCAGCAATATCAACACACAATTTAATGAATTGCATAGCAGTGGTTCCTTTAGGACAATTAACACTTCCAGTACATCTTTCAACTGGTGAAGATGGATATCTTAAATCAAGATATTTAAATGATAATTTAAATTGTCCTGATGGTGTTGCTACAGGAGATTGAGGCATATATGAATGAGCAGTCGATCGAGACATCATAGTCATATTGTCAAATCTTTCTTCTGCATCTTGAAACCATGTATCATACTTAGCTTCCATAACTATAGTTGTGTCAATGTCCATATAACATTTCATAGGAATAACAAAAGATAAAGGTTCTGAATTTGAAGTACGAAGAGAAGTCATAGGTTTTAAACGAAAATAATGTCCATAATTCACTATACGACCTCCATGAATACGACTTCCATCTNGAGAAGTCATAGGTTTTAAACGAAAATAATGTCCATAATTCACTATACGACCTCCATGAATACGACTTCCATCTCGTTCATCCTTATAAAAAAAATTCAGGGTTAAATGGGTCTTCAGCAAGAAAATCTTGAGCAATCCATTCTCCATCTTTTCCAAGAACATCAGAAGTGTAGAAAGGTCTATTATATGCAACATTAGGAAAATGAACTAAAGGATCTGCTGATCCAGGATTAGCAAGCGATTGGGCTTGTCGTAACCTTCGATAACCTCCTATGAAGTTTGGATTAATATGAATTGGAGGACAAGCGTAATTATGGTCAGTAACTGCCCTTGAGACTTGAGGATGACCATGAAATTTATCTGACCTTTTTATATAATGAATAACACGTGGAAGAGAGGATTCAGCAGCATCAGCAGCTTTAGCTAGTTGGGAAACTTTTTTGTATCCATTATCAATTTTGTTATCAGATGATACTCCAAATTCATTATATGTATAGAATCTACCTGGAAATGGAGGTTCTTCAACTGTATGAAAATGTTGCAAACTTGGCTGCATTTGACCAGCTTGATTAAAGTACTTGGTTGATGTAGATGGATCAATTTCTTGAAAAGTGAAAACATTTCCATGAGTTATGTCAATACTNTTAAAGTACTTGGTTGATGTAGATGGATCAATTTCTTGAAAAGTGAAAACATTTCCATGAGTTATGTCAATACTACAAGAAACAATTCGATATCCATTGAAGTTAGCAATCACACTTTCATGATGTTCTGTCATATATAAAGAGATATGATTTATTGGCAGTTCATAAAGTCCACAATCTAATTCATTAAACATGGAATATGTAGTACTTGCTTTGAACACACCTGTTCCAAATGAATTATTGAACCAAACTCGCAATTTACGTTTAAAAACAAAATCAACACTAGTAGGACAGAGTAATTTTTCAATTTCAGGACCAACAATTAAAGATGTAGTGTTGCCAGTTCCTCCTCCAGTAGACGCTGAATCTTCGTGTGAATCGCCGACGCTTCTTCCCATTCTAAGGCGTTTGGGGGGATGCCTAGTACCTGAGTGTGGCGGTGTAAGTAAACCACTATGCTCCATTTGTCTTCTATTTTTTGCTTAGATTGAGGGGTAAGATTGTCTAGAAAATCGTTTATTCCAGTAATATCTAAATAAGCAGGTGTAGATGGTGGAGATTCTTGAATATTACTTAGAAAATTGTCTCCTTCTGTATCGGTTTCGAAACTATTGTTTGGTGTAACAGGACTAGGAATAACACCACGAGTATAACCTGATTGAAATTTTCCTGACTCGGATCTATTTTGTTTATAACCTTGTTGTTTTAATAATTTCCGTCGTTTATCAATGGCAGCAATAGCAACCCAACTTGGTTTGTTTGTAGACATGTTGATGATAAATGAAGTTCCAACATTGATAAAAACTGGACGCTTTCCTCTCTTCCCCTCTCCTCTCAACTCTTCTTTTGGGCCTTACTATTACAAACCATAGATCCAGCCAGACCCCAAGAGTCCACGGGCGGGAAACTTGAAGCGGGCGGTGCCGCGAAGCGGCACTACGTAGCGGCCTTCGGCCGCCCGCCCGCTTCAAGTAGATCGCCCGGTTGTAGACTAAGATCCTATAGGGAAGATAGTCACTACAGGGACAGCACTCTTAGAAGCAGACCAGTTCCTACAGTGAAGTAACATCAACTCTCTAAGTCAGGTATAGTCTTGGTGAGACATTACCCAAGAACCGAGAACACAAGTAACGGTTCTGTCCCGTAGGTAGAAGAGGCCCCTAACCGTTAGGCACTAGAGTACAAGAACTCTAGGTAGAAGAGTATCCCGCCCTGGAAGAGCGATAGAGTCTAGAGAAACCGGCTTGTAGGTAGAAGAAGAGAACCAGGCCCCGGTAACACCCGTTCCTATAAAAGCCTTTAGGAGTAGGAAACTGTAGCCAATAGCAGAGTCGGGTTACTCAGCCTAAACCTAACTCAACCCAATCCCATCCACTTCACTCCAGGCTTATATGAGACCAGTAGAGTAGAGACGACACTTTAGTTAGAGAACAAGAAGAGTCTCTAGAGAAGTTAACTTGACACTCTAGGAGTCCAACCCTAAGGAGCATTCCCGTTCCCGTACTACAGGAACCCAATACTGCAGATGCTCCCTGTGTATCCAAGCCCAAATCACTATCATTCCCTATCTCATTCGTCCGAACCAATTATTACCCTTTTCGATTTCCTTAAATTACTTCATCCTGATCAAAGCAACGGTCCGCCGCGCCACAATATTGCGGAATTATTATATATTATCAAAAGTTTTTGAAAAATAATTGTCATGTCAACCCCGCTTCCCCATTGGTAACCACTGCACGTTGAAAAAGCCAGTTTGGAAGGAAATGGTAGAACAGATGGGACACTCAGCAAATGGCATCACTATCAACTATGAACTAAAAATAAAACTTCCCACAGAGGTGAAAAATTATCCGACGTTGTAGGACCCTTTATAGACACGTCCTGACACGCATGTGGAGCTATGGAAAAGTATATCCAACAATTTGGATATCACTGGTAAGTATAATTAATTAAGTACACACCGTTGTTAATANGATAATAAAAAGGCAGTTAATGATTATTTTCAGTACTTGAGTGTAAAAACATATGGAAGAACATGAGAGATGCACTACGATACATAACGACCAAAAATTACAAGGTCAAAGGGAAATCAGGAGATCCAGCACCGGATTCCACAAAAGACTCATCAGAAAACCACCTTTCTTAGTCCAATAATACTTCATTTGAAATTGATGAGTGCTTGGACACATGGAGCCTTTGGGCACATATGAAATTTTTGGTGCAAGCTAAAAGAAACGGCAGTAAGTGCTCAAACACTCTTTATATGCATTTTAATAATTCAATCCAAATAAAACTAGAACAAATGAATTATATACAGGGTGTTTAAAATAACGTACTGAGCCCAAACTCAATCTTCAATAAAATAGAATTAGGTGATCTGGTAAATTGATGAGTGATGGGAATACCGAAAGTAGATTAACAGATGCAGATTAAGTGTGTGTTAGTTAAACAGCCATCGAACTCAAATTTTAGTCGCATTTCATTACCTTATTCATGTTTACCAAGGGTTGAGTGTAGGCTCATTACTTTTTTATTGGAGTAAATTATATATATATTTTGTTAATAAGCTGTTTGATTTATAATAAAGGACCTTACCCTGCATGGACTTTGACAGTGGATTACAATCAATTAAAAAATCCAACATTCGCAAAAAAACTTATGACCAACCAGTATATCTAGACATACTGTCATCGAAATATGGAACAGACGTAATAAATCTTGATTCTCCATCTGGCTCATCTTACTATAAGTTCGTAAAGTTAGTTTTTCGGTAAATCCTAAGAATTTGTTTTATACATATTTTTCATGTTTCATATTTACACTTTTAGTGCTTCAACCAATTTTAAATCGTTGAAAAAATTAAAATCAATTACTATTATCAATTTAGTTTAAAAAATTTAGAAAAAAACTTTCAACATTAATGAAGAACCGCTAATTGGTCACGTGGTTGGTTTAAGTCCTCCGTCCTGGCTTGACGTGGTTAGACCTAAGCGGAACTCAGCTAAAAATGGGCAAGCTGAATCCATTCAGCATGCTTCTCCGCTCTGTTTTTAAGTTCCGCGGAAGTTGTCTCAGCGGGTCTAAGTTCCGCTCAGTTTCAGCTGGCACCTGAGTATCGTACTTAAACGAGCCGTAATTGTAAAGGGAACGGAGTGGTCAGGAAGTGACAGTAGGCTCATTCAGAGGATCCATTTGGCTATAGGGATTCCATCAGCAATCATAAGGAGTTACTCAGTTTCAGCCCAGCTGATCAGTAAAAGATAAGAGTAACGGGATGTGACACTCAACGCAAGGTTATTGTCATCCACTGGTCATTGGAATCATTCTGTCTGACCACAGAACGTGGTTCGTTTCTGGCGTAAGGGACGTGACACTCAACTCAAGGTTATTGTCATTCACTGCTCATTGAAATCATTCTATCTGATTACAGAACGTGGTTCTTTCCGAGCGTAAGAAAGTCAACATAAATATTACCGTGATCATTAGTCATTGCGATAAGGCTAGAGACAGTAGGGTTAATAGAGTAAGCGCATGAATCTCCTTCTTAGAAATTCAATTCGAGGTTATGAATTGAAGTGCCTGTAACTTGGGTCTGAGTCTGTTGTTCATTCCAAGAGTTAAATAACAATTAGTTACACTTCTATGCCACAGACCTAACCGGTCAGACTGATTTAAACCCAGTCAGTGTCAGTTAAGTCACAATTTGTCATTAGCAATTAACAAGACCTAAATTATCTTTGCTAAGCCTATCCACTTATTTTCATCAGCAGCTTAAGTCAAGGCTCACGTTACTGTACTGAACGATTTGAAAGACATGTCCAATGTCTTGGAAACGCCTCCCAGAAGCCTTCCAAAAATTAAATTCAGTTGCGCATTACTCATACGAAGAAAATGACCATGAACAAGAGCAGCTGGTCGAACTTCCAGATCCGTTTGAAGCCGTTTGAACAGGACAATCAACCAGAGAATCGAGTTGATGAAGAAGAGAATGAACTTGCCCGGTTAATTTGTTTTCTAGCGTTTGGTTCAGACGTTGAACCAGTCGTGGGAACGTCATTTGAAAACATTGTGAAGCAAAAACTCAAAAAAGAAACAATGGAGAAGATAAAGGGAAATCTGAAAATTCCATCAAATTGTAAAGTTGTTGGAATGCCCAAGGTCATTCCTGACATATTAATAAGTAATCTTTAAGTTTCATCATTATTTAGGGTTAGGTGTGATTATTCTTTTGAATATTCAATAAAATATCAACATTGGCTATTTCAATGAAACAACTGTCTCCTTACTTTTTCGTTTCTCTTCGATAATTCTTCTCCTTATAACTATTGAAGTCATTTTTTTTGTCTTGCATAGTCTTGCATAAAAAAATTTTATATGGTCCTGATGGTTTTAGACTATATTGGCACGTTTTGCGTAAAGAAAAACTTATATTTGAAAAAGGCACTCTGGATTTGGAACAGTTATGATCTGGGCGGCTTTCTTTTCTAAAGGAATATCTGAAATTTCTTTCGTTTCACCATCCAACAAAACAGCCCACTATAAATTCATCCGCCAAAACAATCTTATGCCATCATGGGACAAAATTGGTGGCGAAGTGTTCGTATTTATGGGGGACAATGTCTCGATTCACAAGGCAACCACGACTAAAGCTTGATTTCGTCGCCAAAATATTGAAGTTCTTGGATGGCCACCGTATTTTCTTGACCTCAATCCAATCGAAAATGTTTGGGGACAGATGGCGAGAAAGGTTTATGCAAATGGGGCGCAGTTCCAGACCGTAGAAGAACTTAAAAGTCAAATTTTGAGTTGTTGGATAGAAATCAATAAATCATATTTGGATATTTTGATTAAATCAATGGATACTCGTGTTGGAGAAGTAATTTTTAATCATGGCGGGCCCACAAAATACTAAACAATCATAAACTTGTATAAAAATTTGATTAGTACTAATTAATTGGTCAAAAACCGGGCGGGAAAATTTTTATTTTCTAGTATTTATAGTTTATTCGAGGACTTTCGCCGCTTTCACTTAACATTTTTGAAAACAACTCTGGATATAATGCAGAGTTAATTTTCTTCATTTTAGATTTATTCTTAAACATGCGTTAGCAATACTGTGTAGAGGATTTGGATTGCTAGCACTCTTATAACTGAAGATTTTCGAAATATCCATGGTGTGTTTATAGTAAGTGGGAGGAGTGTACAACTTGGTTCAGTGTTTCTACCTGACTAAACTTCATTTGAATTGGACATTTTGGTTGATGTTCTTTTTGCCCTGAAGAGCAATGTAGGTAAACTTTAGTGAGACCGACTACAAATTATTAAACATAAATATTATTATTACCTAATGCGTCGTTTATAGTAGATTCAGTTTTCAGACTTCGGCATTCAATTCGTCCGTTTTGAAGATTTTTTAGATTTATAGTCTATTTCAGGTTTCAGTTTCCGAAATCACATAAACGGAAAATTTTCTGTTTGAGTGAACTCGGAAGACAGTTTAGAGTCATCCGTTTCTCCTGAAACAGACGATTTTTTTCCGATTTACAACTTTAGGTTTTGGTTCAACTTTTGGAGATTTGGAAAGTGGAATTCAGTGGAATATTATTATATTAAACTTTGTCACATAAGCATTGAATTGATTTGAGAGTTTTTTCACCGAGTAATTTCATGCTCAAAAGAATACCAGAGCCAATTTCTTTGCTGTGAGTATAGGCTGTTGCGCGAAAAGAAGCATAATACATAATTTAGTAATAGTAACATAATTTATTAAAATAAAATCAGTTAAGATACCGGATCTCGAACCAGAGGCCAGAACCTGTCCAAAACCTAATAACAACTTACAATTGAGTTTGGTGAGTGAAATGTAATATATATGATCGAACTGTACTGCTGTCTGGGCTGTGGCGTTTCGGGTTGTGGTCAGTGATATGGTTCGAGATCGGGTATCTTGACTGGTGAAAATAAAAGGTTGTTTTAAGATGAAGTTCTTAGTTTCTTTGATTGACGTCGTGAAAGACTATCCATTCCTCTACGACAAATGAAGGAAGGACTTTAAGGACAAGGAGAAGAAAGAAAACTGCTGGTCATCCATAGCAAGATGCTATGGATGCAAGAAAATCATCAGGTACTTAGTTAGTCAATTGTATGAAATAATATTAATTAATGTAGCAATAGATAGCAATTAAAATCTAACATATCCTAATGCAGTGATTGTTTACTTTACTTTTTAGAATGAACAATTTTGGTGACAATTTAGACTTGAGCGACCATAGTCAGAATCCTTCTACCCCAGAATCGCCGTACACAATAGACGACTCAGACTAACTACACCATTGAAGATAATGAGACCTTTCTTCATACGACAGATAGTGATATGCCGAATTCAAGCAACGTGGTTCTCTCCATTTCTAGCGAACCTTCCTCACCGTTTTCAAAGCCTGCTGCAAAGGTAAAGTGGAATGCAGAGTTGTAAATCTTTATAGTATCCACGCTAGCATGTTTTTAACAATTTTTTATTTGTTAGTATTTCTTTTGTACCATTAGTTAGAATAAGCGAGTGAGATTCGGCTGACTTAATTACACTTCCAAATTAAATCAGCCAAATTATAAGAACGAAAATAGATGGGAGTGGAGCACCATGGTACAAAAAAAATAATAACCCTGCACGTTGAGCATACAACTAGAAAATATAAATATACATCCCAATACTTCGTCAAGCCAATTTTGATTAATATGGTTAAATTTGCAGAAGCGGGGGAAGTCTGTGGACGAATTTGAAGAAAAAGTGTTAGGCTACTACCAATCGAAGACAGAAGAGGATGAGTGTGACCATTTCTGTTGCAGTATCGTTCCTAAACTGCGAAGAATACAGAGTTTAGACCCATCAAAAGCCTTACGTATTCAAGTTGAAATTCTACAAATAATTTCCGAAAATCTGGAAAAATAGTCATTACATTGTTTCTGAGTAAAATTTTTATTTCATATCAGATTGTAACCTACACATCAAATTCACCTCGAGAAATTATATTATTTTGCCAAGATAGAGATCCGATGGAGGAAGAAAAATATTGGCAAAATTTTTATCTAGTTTTTGACGCAATCGTGGAGTAGTTATTGTTTCCAATTTTTGGTATCGAAACCATAGAGCACTGAGTTTTTCGCCAATTTCCTGGGCAAATTTACCCTTTATTTCACTGTCCATAGTTACATCGCTGAAATGTCTGTTTGCGACGACGATGCAACGGAAGAAAAATTAATAACTCATTCACTCCAGAAGTTATGAATTTAAATAACTCAGTTGAAGGATAACTAAGATTTTTATCTCCAATTTTTCTGCATCTCATGAGACAGTCAATTTAGCATGACCCGTTAACCTTCAAATGCTAATTTGTCTTTATCTATCTTTGTAAGCGAAACCTTAGCTTACTTCACTTTTCGCTTACAAAGGATCACTTACTCCTTACTATTCAAATTCACCAAATTCTACATTCCCAAATCTCCTGCCCATCATGTTTACCGGACGATGTTCACCTCTTGAAAATGCAGTAGGCGCCTTCATCGAGGATCAGGTGCGCCTCTTTGAAGCCGTAATGCTAGAATTGCAGGATATGGCCCAGGAAATGAGCAACATAGCGCTCATTATCCACAATATTGAGAACTCGTTCACAGTGAATTCCCCCACCCAAGTGATTCGGGACATCGCGGGAAACCAATATGTGATAGTTGACAATATGAACAACATTACTCCAAACAATGTCAGCGCCACCACTCCTTCAGCTCCTCCACTCGATTTGGAGCACGAGTGGTATCACAGGCCAATGCCATCCTGAGGTAATGGGGACGTGCCATACGTCTATTGAGAGTAGGAATTTTTGAAGACTAAGACCACTCCCATAGGACAACAATGGATAGAGTTACTATTCAACCAATAAGTAGTATGAATGAAATCAAACCGGTGAAATCTAAGATGGTCGGATATTCAGTTCAACTACGGCGTCAACACTTCAACACTTTCATTTTATTTCAAATTTGACAGTAATTATATTGTTTGATTTTTGATTTTACAGAAACAATTATGTCAAGTTTTGTTCAAGAAGAGGACAAATCTGATGATAATGAAGGAGAAAGCGGAGGTGACGATAGTGAAAGTGAGAAACAATTTGAGTTGCTCCCTATGGCCACTTCGGACACTTCCGACTCTGAACCTGAAGAAATTAGAAAAGCAGGTATGTTTCTTTGTTATAATTATAGAAAAGATAATATTTTTTTTTGCTGAAATGAAGTTTGTTGTTTTTTAAGGCAAACGGAAAAATTCTCAACCGGAAGCGGAACTAATTTGGGCAGAAACAAAAGTAGATTTATCAAATTTGCCGGTCTTTCCCTCTGTATACAGTTTGCCTTATATTATTAAGAACGATTGATAATGACGGCATAACTTGGAAACAAGAGTGGTAATGTAGCATATATTCAACTAAGCTATCGGCAATACTTTGAGTTGTGTGTGAGAAAAATCTAATTTGTTTTAAAACAAGAAAAGATAAGATAACCGCTCAAATATGAAAAACAACGGGGAGAAAGTGCCATATATTCTTAAGAACGGTCATTGAAATTTTGATTTTGGCAACCAAGTAATCATTGATTTAGGAAGGTAAGAACATTATTTTGTTAATTAACTTACTGAGCATAAATTTGTCTTACCGAAGGCAAAGAAACGTGAGAAAGCAAGTTGATTTGTATTACTTATTTAAAATATTACCCCGGGTGGAGAAAGGGAAAACCCTAACAGACTTCGAGAAGAGGCAGAGGAGGAGAAACGGATACTCTTATGGTGAGATTGCAGATGTTGTGTCTAAATCTAAATGTTGCGTTTTCAATTTTATCAAAAACCAAGACAATCCGACAAAAAAGTGCAAACCGAAAGGAAAACTTACTCCAAGAGACAAGCGGCTTATATTGAAGGAAGCGAGCAATTCTAGCACTTCAACTGTCAAGATTAGGAACAGTTTGAGTCTTCATGTGTCCCGCGATACTATTCGCCCGTCTTTAAGGCATCTAGGCAACTGAAGTATGAGAAATTGCGAAAAAAACCTCCACTGACGAAAAGTCACAGAGAAGCTCGATTAGCCAGGGCTAATGAATACATCGGCTATAAAAAAGAATACACAAAATCATTTGGAACGATGAAAAAAATATGATATGACCGGACGGTTTTGCAAATTATTGGCATGATTTGCGAAAGGAAAAAAAATTTTTTTTTCAAGTGGCATGCAGGGAGAGGCTCTGTGATGATTTAGGATACCTTCAGTCATCATGGGAAAACTCCACTTGCCTTTTCTTCTCCAAAGCGTTCAATATTAGAATCCCCTGACCAACTTCCTTCTGCCACATTTTAATCGTTTGGGTCAAGGGAACGGCATCTTTATGCAGGACAACGCCAGTTATCACAAGGCACGGTCGATAATGGACTGGTCTTGGCATTACGGATTGCCACTTTTGGACTGTACTCTTACCGGACTTGAATCCTATTGAGAAACTTTGGGGCATGCTAGCTAGCCATGGCAAGCAATTTCACAACATCAATGACCTTAAAATTGCAATCCAACAATGTTGGATTGAGATTCCAAAATCTGTGCTTCGGAATTTGGTTACGGCCATAAAGAAACGGGTGTATCAGCTTATTCTCGCTAAAAGTGGTTCAATTAAGTATTAGAGAATAGTTATACATCAGTTTCGAGTGAGGAAAGCTAGATGGTAACACTACAGTATTATAAAATTTAAAACCTTAAGAATTTAAGGCACTTTCATTGCTTTCTTTTTGAAACTTAAATAATTTACCTAGCTGACCTCAAATATTATTGGTGGTTAGACTTTTCTATTCGGTTGAGGTATTGTTCGTAAACATTCACCCTTCCGGGTCGATTGTTATCCATAGTATCCATATTATGAGCAAAAATACTGTCGTTCTTAATTATATGGGACAAACTGTATACTGGTTTCACTACCTTTGATGTCAATGTTACTAATGTTAGACTCTTGGATTTTCTTAAATTATTTTTCACTGATGAGTTACTGGCGAGTATTGAGAGAACTTTGCCGAGGTGAGTTATAACAATCATCATTTTCATAATTGTTATTGACAATTTCATTAATTTCAGACATTGTTGCAGAAATCCATGCCTTTCTCAAAAAAAGTCGTCTACGATTTTGGGAACTAGTGTCTCTGGAAGAACTGAAGAAGTTCATTTGCCTTTGTATATCCTTTGTATTACTTGAAGTACCACGACTGAAAAATTACTGGAGCACAACTTTTCCATCAGTAAGGAACCGATTCCAACTGATAAGCCACATGCTCCATTTTTCTACAGAAGAAATTACTACTGGTACTCCTTTAGCAAAAATCCGACCAATAAATGACTATTGGAAGAAAAAGTATAGAGCAAAACCTGGAAAACAACTTGCATTGGATTAAACCATGGTATGTTGGAAAGGCAGACTGGGCTATCGCCAATATATAAAAAATAAAAAGCACAAATTCGGCATCAAAGTGTACAAATTATGCACGCACGATTTATTCTGAACTTTCTATTCTACGTGAGCAAAACTACAATTTTAGAAATCGAACAAAGCAAGACAGCGGTAATTGTCGACACCATGATGGCCTCCTACATAGGAAAAAGACATGAGTTGTATATGGACAATTCCTATAATTCTGTCCCATTGGCTTTGCAATTATACGAGAAATTGACACTTGTGGTAAGGACTCTAAGGGCTAATAAGAAGGCAAATCCAAAACACATCTTAGCATCAAAACTGAAAAAAAAAGGTTGTCTGGACTCGTCATAATTTTGTCCTCGTGATCAAATGCAAGGACATACGTGATGTTCTGATTGTTATGAACATTTACTCGTTCAAACATTTGAGTAAAAATTGGTCACGGTATGAAAACCGTGAACAACTTTTACTGATCTCAGTGGAAATTTTCAAGTTTTCTTCTTCTAGGTAACGAATAATTTTCGTTTAATTTGTGCTTCGTGTTTTTTTCTTCATTTTATTCAACAAATCATATCTGCAATATATAATAGTTAAGTAATTTTTAATTGATGACAGTGTTCAACTACCCAATTCAAGTTTTGAATTATTCACTTCGAATCCTAATTCGGTTCCGCATGAACTAACTATAGAACCGGTTACTCCTTTCATCACCATTGGCAGTCCAAATATGGTGTATTCAGTTTCTGATAATGTATCACCTGTTCTTCCTTTGCATGATTACTATTCCATTTCAGAAGACGAGTCGTAGGACTCTGCAACTACATCACACGACTGTTTACGCACGTTTCTTCAACCGCTCGATTCTCTTATTATTCATCCTGGCCTACCACCGATAAATTATCATCTTTCGCTTCCATCTACAGAATCGCTTCACAAATATGCTAACTACAGGGACTCCACAGCCCGTTCTATTGAAGTCATTCTTCACACCATCGGACGAGTAACTCGTAGTAAATTTTTACAATCTGCTAGAAATGATATTTTTGATTTAATAATCACGATTACGTCGTGAAACCCCAAATTGTTTAGGAATAACGGATTAGCAACAAGAATTATTTTCGCAAACAGAAAATTATACTCAATGCTTATATACTTTAGCTTGTTTAGAAAATAACAGTAGTCGTTCTTTATATTGTGTATCTTGTTTCTCCGCCGAGATTGCTCCGTTCTTCCCGCCAACTATCTTACGTACCGTTTCTACTCCTTCAGCGAATTATTTTATTTTTTCTGTTCCAATACAAGCAAAATTGTTATTGGATAAACTTAATATTCACAATTCGGTGTTTTCCTCTACTTATACTTCACCTTTTAACGTTTCTAATTTCTCAACCTCATCAGTCTTTAGTAATTTCCTTTTCTAGTACTACTTCTACAATTAATCAATCCGAAACTTTTTCTACACCACTTACAACCCTCGGACCATACACTTTTTCAACAACATTCGACGATTCATCTAACTCCAGTGATTCTACTAGTAATAGGTTAATCTAAACTTATATGACTAATCACAAGCAACGTTGAGAAAATCAATGGAATACGGCATTGGCGGTTTAGGCCAAGGCCATATCCTATTGACTCATCTCATGCTTTTGGTTGGTTCAAAAATCATATGAATAGGGTCCCTTAGAGCTAATAAGTCTCACTTCGAGATTAGAAACATCAACCAACTAAATAAACTCTGTCCCATGTACTTCAACTAAGCGAACAAAAGGATTAGCCCCAAGTCCGGTGAATGAACTTCCTCCCAGAAACATCAACAAGACCAAACACTCATTTATCCAAAATTCTACATCAGCAGAAACTCGAAAAGTAGAGAAGACGACCAAGGAACAGCTAGTAAAAAAATCTCATTTCACTCATTCAATCAGAAATGGAACCGCGCACAGCAGAGAGTGTAAAAATAAGACACAACACAACAGCAACCACGGACCTCCAACAGCACAATTACACAAAAAAAAACATCAGAAACCAAAGAAAACACGCAGCAACAATCGCAGACAACACAAAATACAACAAATAGAGTGGAACAACCTATAGCTGCATCAATCTACCTCAGAACCGACAAAAAACCAACATTTCGACAAAAAATGATCGAAAAAAGCCTCAAAAATTATTATCATCAAATTTGAAGCATTAGCCACTTCTCTAAAACTATATGAAAGAGAGAAAAAGCAACAACTCTCAACAGCCTTCGAACAGTGGTTTCCCATCTACCGTTCAAAAATTGATGACAACACAGCATGGGATACTTCCAAAAAAAGGTTTTTGACGAATTGGCCAAAAAACCAAAAAGAAAAAGAACTCAAAATGGTTGATATTTCCAACCATCACCAAGAGTTAGGAAAAAACTCGGCATTATTCATCACACGTTTCAGGTACCTTTTTGGAAAAAAACTGGACTACCTACAAAGAAGTTGAACTCTGCAAATCAAAAAAATGCTGCCACCTGTTCGACGATTCGCTCAATCCGTGGACTACCTAGTACTTGGATAGTCATAATGAAAATAATCGAAGAGCACGAAGAAAATGGAATAAGAGAAATCGACCAACCAACCAATCAAAACTATTATTACGCAACACTGTCGCACCAATCAGACATGACTCAACAGAACAACTTGTATAAGTGCTAAGAAAGTTCAGCATCAACATGATAGTTCTAGTGACACATCATTTACTAGTAGTGGTACCAGTGGTACTGCACCGACAGTATCAATTTTTCAACCTACCTCAGTAATCGGATATCAATTCCGAGTTATCCATCGTACAAGTGATCAGTATCTTAAATTCTATTCTGATATCTCTAGTGAAAGTGATTCCTATTCTAGTATCTCTGGACATACAGTTCTGGGGACGAATTCTCTCCTGACCGCCTTTTAACTGACGGTTAGCTAACCAGCTTAACCGTGGGAATTAGTACGGTTAGAAACTAATTCAGACGGGTTTTCGGTTAGCAGTCGGTTATGGTTATGATGGTTAAGGAGGGGTGGAGTTTGGCTTCTACTTAACCGTAGTGGGAAACTTTAATAATTTAATAAAGGAAAGTTAATTTATTTACATTTTTCTATTAGTTTGGCTATGATAGGTGTTACTTTAATCTTAGAATTTGATAATCGACGAGCCTATATTCTTCGGAAACATTCAATCGACTAGTGGTAAGTCAAAATAATCATTCGATTGAGTTCTTATTACCTTACAACATTTGATTAAATTATTTTTGATTTAGGCAGGATAAGGGAAACTAATATGATATCCGATGAATTATGTGCATGTAAAATAAGTACTTCCTTAAAAATCACGGTTGGCGTTGCCACAGTCCAGTGACTGGGGTTGACACAACCGTGGTCTCACCCACATATACGGAAGTTGTATAGTGTGACCTTTGAGTGGATTCATTGGACCCAAATTGGGATAGTTTCACCAATGTCAGATGGTAAAGAATGCTGATGTCATAAATAAAATGAGTATTGCCTCATCCTACGTCAGACACCAACACTCCCTACCACCGTCTTACTAAAGTGACGGTGGTAGAAAGGGTTGACGTCAGAGTGGCAGTGGCACGTGCTTAGTCTACCTCTGACATCAACCTCTCTACCATGGTCACTTTAGGGAGACGGTGATAGAGTGTTGGATTTCAGAGGTAAGATGATCGCATACTCACCCTACCTCTGACGTCAACCCTATCTACCACTCTCTCAGTGATGTGACAGTGGTAAAGGGTTGACATCAGAGGTAGGGTGAGTACATGCTCATTATACCTCTAATGTCAATACTGTACCACTGTCTCAGTAAAGTGACAGTGGTAACAAAAGTTGACATAAGGGATAGGATGTGTACATGCTCATCCTACCTCTGATGTCAACACTCTTCCACCGTATTAAGTGACATTGGTAGAGAGGGGTCATGTTAAATTTAGAATGAGCTGTCACTATAGAGAGGGTTGACATCATGGGCAGGATGAGTACATGCTCATCCTAACTCTGACATGAATCCTCTCTATCACCGTCACTTTACTGAGACAGTGGTTTGAGAGGGTTGACATCAGAGGTAAAATGATCCTGTACTTATCCTAACCCTGATGCGTACCCTCTCTACCATTGTCACTTTACTGAGACAATAGTAGAGAAAATTGACACCAGAAATATAATTAGTATGTAATCATCCTACCCCTGATGTCAACTCTAACTACCACTTTCACATTGCTGAGACAGTGGTGGTGAATGTTGAGATAAGATGTAGGATGAACATGTACTCATCCTACCTCTGATGTCAACCCTCTACACCACCATCTCAGTAAATTGGCAGTGGTGGTGACCGTTGACATCAAAGGTAAAATGAGTACGTACTCACTCATCCTACCTATTATGTCAACGTTCACCATCACTGTAGATTTATTGAGATGGTGGTGAAGACAATTGACATCAAAGGTAAGATGACTACATGCTCATCCTACCTCTGATGTCTACATTCACCACCACTGTTGATTTACTAAGGTGGTGGTGGAGACAATTGACATCAATCGTAGGATGAGCATGTACTCATCCTACACTGCATGTCAACCCTCTCGACTACTGTCATTGTACTTAGACAGTGGTAGAGAGGATTGACATCAGATGTAGGATGAGTACATGCCTATTTTACCTTTGATGTCAATACTATCTGCCACTGTCTCAGTAAAGCGACGGTGGTAGAGAAGGTTGACATCAGAGGAAGGATGAGCTGTANGCGTAATACCTTACCGTTATCAACTAAAGGCTGGTATTCAGGTCGCACTTAACTGAGCGGAACTGAAAATATTGACCATTCCGCTCTGATTCAGTTTTGGTGGTATTCAGGTACGAGCGGAATAGAAACTGAAAATTGACGATTTTTCAGCTGAGCTGAAAGAAACCTTTTTCAGTGTACTGAAAGTGAGACCTTTTTTTCCGCTGAGAGAAAAGCGGAATCATTTTCTAATTTTCAAACACACCTTTCTTGAATTAAAAATTTCTAATCTACTAAAACAATTTATTAGTAATAACTAGGGTCCCGAATGACTCCGATTTTCTTCAGAGTCAGAGTCAAGTAACTCAGAGTCATGACACACTGACTCCCATTTTCAAACAAAGTCAGAGTCGTAAATTTTAAATGACTCATTTTTCCTGACTCAGTGACTTTTATCGCATCACTCCTGAAGCTTGAGTCAGTCAGGTGGCTCAGAGTTATGACTCTGACTCTGAGTCATGACTCAGTGACTCAGATAAAAGAAATTTTATATTTTTATTTATAAAGTAAAATTAATAGTTAAACATTATTTCAAAATAACCAAAGCTCAAAATGAGTGATATAAAGACGGTAAGATACCTAACTCTTTTCGGTTTTAAAGACTTAAATAAATTTGTGAAATTCTTATTTTTCATCTGATTTAAAATTACAATAGCTCACCTGCAATATTTACATTCATCTTTTACGTCAACTCTAACAAAAATTAATGAAAGTTTCGCTAAAAGTTCTGGGCTTCGATTTCGAATGATTATTGTTGAATTTCGATTTAGTTTTCAGTTTGTACCGAGACTTAAACTTCGATTTCAATTTGTAATGGAAAGTTAAACTAAATTTCGAGTTTGATTTCGATGTTCTTCGAATGATGGATTTCGATTTCGAGCTATTATCATTATTCGAGAAATTATCAATTTTAATTCATTCAAAACGGATAGAACTTTGTGCATCTTAAGAAAACTAAATTTTATTTATACACTATTGTCTCGATATTTTAGTCTAAAATTCCGATCATCACAAATCGTACTCTAGATTTTAATTCGATGTCCTCAAATGGTATGGAATTCGATTTCGAAATTCTTAAAATCATGAATTTAGATCTTAAAAATTTAAAATTATGAAGTAGATTTTGGGTTTCGTGGTTCTTCAAAGTAATCGATTTTCACTTACATTTCTATTTCAAATGGCTATTGTCTATTTCGATTCTGATGGTGAGTTGGAATTTTTAGAAGCGTTGAATTTTGAATATCATTGATATCTGGAGTTCGATTTCGATGTGTAGTGACAAGTGTGATTGAAACTAAACACGAGCCGCGCGGTTACCACATAAACTGCTTCCACCCACCTCCCTGTTTCCAGCGTATTGCTTAAGTCCTTCGGGGGGCTGAAATGTTTCCCTGACATTAAATTNCCCACCCACCTCCCTGTTTCCAGCGTATTGCTTAAGTCCTTCGGGGGGCTGAAATGTTTCCCTGACATTAAATTTTACGCTCAACTTGAGTTGATCCTCTAAGTACGACCGCCACGCCGAGGTTCGAGAATAGTTATTCTTACCCTGTAGTTTATAACCTGCATAATAATTCCTAGCATAGGGGTAGGGGAAAAAAAAANGAGAATAGTTATTCTTACCCTGTAGTTTATAACCTGCATAATAATTCCTAGCATAGGGGTAGGGGAAAAAAAAATATCGTGGCACGCAGGTTGAAATTTTCTTTTTTTTTCATATACCATGCATGACGCTAAAGTGACANAAAAAAAAATATCGTGGCACGCAGGTTGAAATTTTCTTTTTTTTTCATATACCATGCATGACGCTAAAGTGACAAGCGCCGTCGCAAGAATGAATGAAAAGTTGAACACTTCAGAACTAAAGTGACAGAGTAGAGTGAGAGCAGAGAGATCGGTGCGTGCATAGCTCGAAAATTTATACTCTTTATTCAATTATTTATTGTTATAATCAATTAGTTATTATAAAATAGAACGAGAATGCGAAGTTAACTCCTATCCAGTTTAGGTTCATTCATTAATAATATTATCAAATAATATATATATATATATTATAAATATCATATAAATTATCATATAGTAATATAATCAAATAATAATATGTCACCACTTATCTTCTTCATCATAAGATGGAAGACAATGAAGTTTCCGAAACTNATAATCAAATAATAATATGTCACCACTTATCTTCTTCATCATAAGATGGAAGACAATGAAGTTTCCGAAACTGAGGAGATATCCGATGAGGACGCCAAAAGTACTGGCAGTGATTTTGACCAACTTATTAGGATGATAGCGGAGGTTAATTTTAGTGATGACTCAAATGTTGAAAACCTGGAAAGCGAAGATCATGAAATCGAAGACCTGGAAACGGAGGACATGGAAACAATAGCTTCAAACAGTAAAATTAGCTAATAATAAATAATAATTAATAATTTTTCTTTCAATTTTTAATGTTTTATTGAAAATATTTACGATGAGGCAATAGTACTGGAACAAAATTTATTTTTTTTTAGAATTCTTTAATTCTAGGCCAAAAATTCGGCCAAATATTCAGCCGAATATTCGTATTAGTAATTTAATTTTTTTTTAATTGTTGATTATTTTTGTTTCAGGATTGAAACAGGAAATTGCTGAAATTATTTGGACAGATGATGCGAAAGGACCAGTTTCTACGATCCACCCTCATGCAAATGAGTGCATGGTCTACCATCCAGTAGACCTCTCAACTGCTACTGCGGTTGAATTTCTGCAGCTTTTTTTTACGGAAGAATTACTCGAAATAATTTCCGAAGAAATAAACAAGTTTGCAACAAAGGTAAGTTTTAAATTATTATTTCTGCTAAGGAGTAAGGCAGCAGTAGCAATATTCACTCTATTAGTTCTGATTGTAAACACTTGATTCTCGTTCAAACTCTTAAAATTTGGGTATTTAATTTTTCACTCAGGTGCTACTGCAAAATCACCCAATTTCGAAATTTTCCAGACTGAATCAGTGGAAACCAATTGAAGTTGTAGAACTTAGAAAATTTCTGGGTCTATGATGCATACTCACTGGTTTGTGGATGCTCCCAAAAATTAGTGACTATTGGAGTACAGATATATATAGAAATTCTGCTTTCTCCAATATCATGTCAAGAAATCGATTTGAGATTATTCTGCGGATGCTTCATTTCTCCGAAGCTGACGCCAAGATTACCGGGGATCCTTTGGCTAAAATACGGAATATCTCAGAATATATCAGGGTGAGGTTTTCTTCAATACAAGAACCTGGGCAGGAAATTTCAATTGATGAATCGATGGTGAAGTGGAGAGGCCGCGTAAATTTTCGACAATACATAAAAAATAAGCGACACAAATATGGTATGAAAATATACAAACTTTGTATTTCAGACGGGTATGTGTTAAATTTTTTGCCTTATGTTGGAGCTGCGACAATCCCGAAATTTAATTCCGATATCGGCAAAACAGGCGCGATCGTAAACTATTTGATGGCTGAATATATTGGAAAAGGTTATGACCTATACATGGATAACTTTTACAATAGTATACCTCTAGCTCTTGATCTTTTATCAAAAAATACTAATATTATTGGTACGCTTCGTTCTAATCGAAAAACTAATCCTAAAACCATAATAAATCAAAAATTGAAAAAAGGTCAAGCCATTTACAGTCGCTATAAGTCGGTACTGGTGACTAAATGGAAAGATAAGAGGGAAGTTTTAATGATTTCCACGAAGCACGACCACGAAATGGTGGAAACTCTAAGCAAACGAGGAGAAAAAAAATTTAAACCTCTATGTATAGTTGATTANAAGCCTAGTATTCGTCATCAGTGTGCTGGCACAATGGTATCAAGCACAAAATTAAATTTTTCGTGGCACAAACATAATCCGGTACAAATCATGGCACAAAACATTATGCTAGTGTTTGTGCTGCACAAGTTTTACTGATGATGAGTACCTGATTTTAGTGCGGGCACATTTACTTTGTCATTTTCTGTTTTTTAAATTACCAACGAGATTTCACATTGTAATTCATTCAGTAAATCTTGCTCTTGTACAAGGTTGTCATTTTCGTATTAATTAGTCAAAATGAAATCCACCACAGCGTTTTTTGTGTTTGCTGTTGCACTCGTGGTCCTACTTTTAGCTGAACCTGTGCACTAGTCCAGGGGACTCAATCCTGTATCTTCTTGAATGTTCAGTGGTGTAGAAGTAGACCTTAAAAAGTACATGATAANCTACTTTTAGCTGAACCTGTGCACTGTTCGAAGTTTAAGAGGATGGGGCGAATGGATGAAGACATGCTGATTTTGTGGTGTAGAAGTAGACCTTAAAAAGTACATGATAAAATTAACCCGACGATAAGTGACTACCCTTTGGTTCAANGTACTGGATTAAGAAGTACTACATGAAAAGAAAAGAGAGCGGAAGATTCGCAAAAGATGTAAGGAAATATATTTCTTTAATAACATTACAAACTCACATTCCCGTGATTTCTTTCACAGTACCACGATTTGAGGCACGATTCGGAATTGTTTAAGGAAAACTTCCATGTCACTATCGAACAATTTGACTATTTACTCAGCCTGGTGAAATTTAAGTTATCACCGCGAAANGAAAACTTCCATGTCACTATCGAACAATTTGACTATTTACTCAGCCTGGTGAAATTTAAGTTATCACCGCGAAAAAAAGCGCGGAAAGGTCAAAGTATATCCGCTGAAGAGAAACTTTGCATGACACTTGAGTAAGAACTAAAATTTGGTCTCATAAAGTAAAGAATTCTTGATTGATTTGTGCAGGTTTCTAGCATCGGGAAGCTTACAACGTCACATTGCAAACGTGTATCGGTCCAGTAAGCAGAATTTTGGTCCAGTAATAGAAAATTCGTGTTGGGTTATTTACGGTGAACTGATACAAACATGCCTTCCGGTCAGTTAAAATACTTGGTCACAAAGCTACAACGATTGTTAAAAAGCGTGGATTTTTTTGGTTTTTAGAAACTTTCTGAAAAGTACTGGACGGAGGCATCAAATAAGTTTCATCGTAGGTGGAACTTCCCAAATTGTGTGGGCGCGGTGGACGGCAAGCACGTAAAACTTGAAAAACTACAGAACAAAGGTTCCATTTATTTCAATTACAAAGTAGGTTACTTTTTATAAACAGTGTCTAGTTGAACGCATACGCACCTCTACCAGTGCTTTTGTCTTACAGGAGAGCCATAGCATCCATCTAATGGCGGTGTGCGACGCGGATTACAAATTTGTATGGCTGGATTGCGGCACTCCGGGGAGCAATAGTGACTCAACTATTTTCCATAAAAGTGACTTTGGAAAAGCTTTATTTGCAAATCAGCTCGGAATTCCTTCAGAAAGACCGATAGCGGGTTTAGATGTTCCGTTATTTGTTGTTGCTGACGACGCTTTTCCGTTGCATGACAACATTATGAAACCCTACGTCCCAAAGAAAGGTGGTTCTCTAACTAGTGAAGAACTTATTTTTAACTACAGGTAAATTACTCTAAATAATCGTAAAATAGCGTCTGTAATCATTTCTTTGTTTAGATTAAGTCGCGCAAGGCGCTGCATTGAAAACACTTTTGGGATATTGTGCGTTAGATGGCTTTGTTTGAAGAGGCAAGTATTAATTGGTTAGTTAATTCGTGCGTAGGCGCATCCTGCGTGGACACACATGCGTTAGGTTGACACAGATTTTAACTTTATTTGTTTGGGTTGAAATCCTCGAAGATATAGAATTTCTAAATTTTTTTTGAAAACATGTTTTTTCGTTCTGGTTTTTTTGCGCAAAGAAATTCTTTTAGCACCTTCTAAAGCGATTCTGAAAAGTATTTGAAAAAAATTTTTTTTGAAAATTTTGTACAATTTTGAAAATTTTGAGTCAAAATTTTTGATTTTGGGTTCCATCATAACCCCTAAAATTCCATCAAGAATAGTTGCTCAGAATGAAAAATGTTGATTTGGGGTTACAGATTTGGGGTTACCAGGGAACCCAAAATCAAAAATTTTGAATTAGAAAATTTTTTGAAAACCTTTTGGACTCAAAATTTTTTCAGAATCGCTTCAGAAGGTGCTGAAACAGATTTGTATGCAAAAGAAAAATTTTCTTTTCGAAAACACTTACCTTGACCCCACTATAGGTGATTCAACAATTGTCTGTTCGTATTTTTAGTTTAAATTGCTTTATTTTCAAATGAAATTGTCACAAAAAATTTCGTGGTAGGTCAAGAATTTGAGCAGGTATAAATCGGGCTAAATTGCAACCGGGGTGAAGAATTTCACTGGAGTAAGTCGCACAAAACATCAAACGGGGTCTTGAATTTTACAGGGCATAAATCAGCCNCGTGCCACATTTTAGCCGGGGTCAAAGATGTTACTAGATAAAAATCGGACGAAACGTCAAACGGGGACACAAATTTTGTCATACATAAAGTATCCCAAATTTTAATAGGGGTCAAGGATTTCACCGGACATAATAAATCACTCCAATTTTCAATTGTGGTGAACTATTCTACTGGATTAAAGGATCTCAAATTTCAAGGGTGGTCAAGAATTCAAGAATTTTACTGGTAGTAAATATTCCTAAATTTTAATCTGGTTCAAGAAGCGCACCGGATAAATCGTCTCAAATTTGATTCGGGGACAATAATATCACAGGGCATAAGTCACACCAAGTTTCAACCGGGGTCAAAAATTTCGCTGGGCATAAAGCGGCCCAAATTCAATTATTATGGGTCAACAATTGCACCGGGCATAAACCACCAATTTTCAAACGGAGTAAAGAATTTTTGCTGGGCATAAATCGGCCCAAATTCTAATCGTGCTCAAGAATTTTACCGGGCATAAATCAGCCAAAATTTCAACCGGGGTGGTACCATAGGTACCATACCCCTTAGCACATGACTGCATTTATTGGACACATCATGCTGATTACCGTTTGTGGCCACTTTATGTGTGCGNTATTGGACACATCATGCTGATTACCGTTTGTGGCCACTTTATGTGTGCGTCTACACTCAGATGCCTAAGCACGAGCTAACTAGTACTCCAAGTTCAGAGCAAAAAATTAAACATCATTTCTCATTTTCAGAACCCTTCTGCTAAAACCAAGTCGGGCAAAGGCAGTAGTTTTGGCGTGCTGCTTATTACATAATTTTCTTATGAAAACCAGCAACGATTACTGTCCTCAGGGATTTGCCGATTCTTACGACGAGCATGGGGACTTAGAACTAGGTGTATGGAGATCAAACTTGCCGAACGAATCGTTGTATAACTCAAAAATTCCAAGAGCTTCAAAAACAAATGTCAGCGGAAGACCATCCAACTACTCAAAAAGGATACGTGATCACTTAAAAAGTTATGTAAACTCAACTGCTGGGTCCCTTCCATGGCAAAAAAAGAAAGTCTATCTTGAATAATAATTAGCTCAGCAACATATATATAGCAGATATAGAAGATATTTAATAAATACCTAGATTTATAGCCACATTTTTTAGTTGAATTAACCATTACACTGGATTTTGCCCAACTTCATACACAATAAAATTTCGGGACTCCGTCTCCTTAATTTTACCATGAACCAAATTAATCATTTCAACTTGCAAGTCTTCGACTGTCGATTCCGGGAGCTTCAGCAATAAACCGTCCAGGTAACCGTAAAAAAATTTATACTTTAATGCTGATTCCCTAGCATCTGGAAGATTTTCAGATTCTTGACTTCTATCNTAACCGTAAAAAAATTTATACTTTAATGCTGATTCCCTAGCATCTGGAAGATTTTCAGATTCTTGACTTCTATCGCCAGCACGTTTGAAGTAATCCTCAATGGTAGATGAAAGCGAACTTAGTTGATCCCCAATGGTTTTCTTTTTCTTCCCATCATCAATCTGTAAAATTTCACAATTTGACAGGAAGAATAATCATGTATTANCAATGGTTTTCTTTTTCTTCCCATCATCAATCTGTAAAATTTCACAATTTGACAGGAAGAATAATCATGTATTATGTTGTAAACTGAGTTACATACCCAAGGATAATTTGATTGTGAACTATCTAGTGTGTTGCTGGTTCCTGGCGTTGAAGAGCTGCGCAGATTATTANCCCAAGGATAATTTGATTGTGAACTATCTAGTGTGTTGCTGGTTCCTGGCGTTGAAGAGCTGCGCAGATTATTAAATTCCATTTCGTTTGAATCCAGGGGACTCAATCCTGTATCTTCTTGAATGTTCAGTGGTGTAGAAGTAGACCTTAAAAAGTACATGATAAAATTAACCCGACGATAAGTGACTACCCTTTGGTTCAATCCTATCCTAATAATGGTTAACTTACTGATTTTCATTGTCATTTGTTGCCAANACATCTACTTCCAGATTCTTCTTCGCTCCAAGCTTAAGTTGGAGCATTTGAACATTATGTGTCTGAAAAAAAAAATTTACTTCACTGCCACCAATGGATTTCAGACTCGTGTTCTACGTGGGATTTGTTACCGATTGAAATACCGCCTAACCAAATTCCGTTGCATTCGGAATTTTTTGCGATAGTGAATAAATTCCAGTGTGATTTGTAGAATTTTCAAAAATTCTGATTTGAGTGTCAACAACAGAAACCATATTCTTAATGGAAGCAAGGTTTCGGATCGATTGACGTATCACTTACCCAAAATCTTCAGGAATGCATTTGCTTATAATTATACAAACATTGAATTTGTACAGTAGCGTGGTGCAACTAATTGCGTTTTTACGGTACCAGCAAATAAAATATGCGAAGCAAGGAAGGCGGGAGTGAAAAAAAAAATATTCAAAAAACGGAAACTACTTATGCAGTCATCGGTAGAAGTGAAAGAACTCAAAAAATGGGTTTCAATCAATTACCGTTTCTCTGTCAATCATATTCTCATCACGAAATTTTGTTTTGACTACTAAATTACCGATTGGAATTAATAAATTCAATATTATTATTATATCCAAACTGTCGTCATTAGATAGTCGTTAGGATGTCTACATTGCATGTAAGTGTTGTGATTCGTGAATGAGAAACCTCTTAACACTATCTAATATCACTTCACTCAATTTAAACCCTAAAGTAGATCACATAAAAACAAAATCTAGAAAAATTAAGTTCTTATGGAAAAGTATAATCTTCAAAACACTACTTAATTCTAATTAGACGCTTGANTAATCTAGAAAAATTAAGTTCTTATGGAAAAGTATAATCTTCAAAACACTACTTAATTCTAATTAGACGCTTGAAACTTGAATAGAGAACTTGATTTCAAAATAGTTTCTACCTTCTCAGATCAGACTTTGGAATAAACCCTTTAATACGGAATTACACAAAAGTATAGATGAAATTACGAGCGGGCTGATTCTTATTATGCTAGTTTTCTATTCTCTCAAGTTACACTGATTATTCTGGAATTTAGTTGTGTCGGTAGCATTCATTTTTTTGTAAGCAGTTGAGCTCTACTCATGTGTACTTTTGAAATTAAGTACAGGGTGTTTAACATTTTTTTGCACCCTAGAAAGCATGACGTCATTTTTTCACACTCTTTTGCTGACAGCAGCATGGGGTGGGAGGAGCTACGATGAAATTGGAGAAAGTGGGTGCAAAAAAAGATTAAACACCCTGTATATAGTTGAGCTCTACTCATGTGGACTTTTGAAGTTCTATTTGTCCCTCCAAAGATTTAGCCAAATACATTACAAACAACTGAAAAATGAATAATACGAAAGCTCATTACATGGAACATGGAGGCATTGCTAAATAATAATTATTCTTACCTGCATTAATAATTTTTTTAAGATGTGTTTTTTTTTCGGTTTTATTTGTTAGATTTTTTTCGGTTTGTTTTTGGTTCTTGGTTTAATTTTTATATGTTTTAGGTTTGAAGGTATGCCAGTTTTTAAGGTTAGTGTTTAGTTTTATTTTAGGTCTTTTTAAGGTATTCTTTAGGTTTCTAATTATGTTTTCTAAGGTCTTATTTAGGTTTTCTTAGGTTTAAAGGTAAGCTACTAAAGAAACCTAAAAAAGGTAAAAAAAAGTAAAAAAAACCTTAAAAAACCAAATAAAAATCGAAAGAAAATCTTAAAAAAAAACCTAAAATAAAACTAAAAATAGACCTTAAAAACTGGATTATCTTCAAACCGCAAATACCTTAAAACTATCTAAAAACTAAACCAAGAACCAAAAACAAACCTTAAACATATCCTTAATAACCTTAAAAAAACTTAAAAGGAAATCTAAAAATTAATTGGTGGAATCTGTACCAATAAATTTATCCTTATTAATCATATCTGGCCAAAAAATTCCTCTACTGTTTACAGTGAGCGATTATTTTCAGAAGAAAGGAATATTTAAGAATATACGAGAAACAGACTCAGTCAGTCCAGAACACGGTGAATCGCTTANATATCTGGCCAAAAAATTCCTCTACTGTTTACAGTGAGCGATTATTTTCAGAAGAAAGGAATATTTAAGAATATACGAGAAACAGACTCAGTCAGTCCAGAACACGGTGAATCGCTTACATTCCTACATCATAAGTTGCCTCNGAATATACGAGAAACAGACTCAGTCAGTCCAGAACACGGTGAATCGCTTACATTCCTACATCATAAGTTGCCTCAACTGTGAGTACTAGATTAAATTAAACTTACTTTTCTTTAAAGAAAGTTCTTAAAAATAAAATCTGCGGTATTCCTCAAAACGGTAATTCAGACGCATAAATGAGAATCCTGGGGCTGAGACCTTTCGATAGATACCCCACTTACACAATATGAGATTCGGCCGAATATTCGTTATTCGTTTGTATAACGAAGCTTCGCTTCGTTTTTGGACCGAATACTGATATTCGTTACATCCCTAATTTTAATTTTCTCAAAATCGAAATCCATAACATTTCAGGCTATCAAAATTGAAATATACTAAGATCTGGAGATAAGTTTCCAGCATGTATAATAAAATGAAGTTTTCTTAAGATACACAAAGTTTTATACTTAAAAAAAATTAAAATTCCTAATTTTAAGGTGCTCAAATTCGAAATCCGTTATTCCAAGAAGATCAAAATCAAAATCGAAATTTAATTCAACTTTTCATTCGAAATTGAAATAGAAGTTTAAGTCTCGGTACAAACTGTTACCTAAATCGAAATTCAACATTGATCATTCGAAATCGAAACCCAAAACTTTTCAGTCATTCGAAATTTTGAATTTAGATTTCGAGCGAATTTAGAAGTGCGATTATTTTGATAGAGTTGACACGAAGGATCAGTGTAAATATTGCAGGTGAGCTAATTTAATTTTAAATCGAATCAAAAACAAAGAAAATTTTCAAAAATTTATTTAAGTCTTTAATCGGATGTAACTTAGCGTCTTTGTATCACTCATTTTGAGCTTTGAATACGTATTATGCTTATTTTACTGTATAAAGAAAAATATAAAATTTATGTGAATCTTAGTCACTGAGTCATGACTCAGAGTCACAGAATCATGACTAGAGGTGAGCGCCTGCAAGGTTTCCTAATTCCCGCCTGGCCTATGCCTGTGAGAAAGTATGCCCGCCTGTGCCTGTGCCTGCAAAACTTCATATGTGTTATGCCCGCCTGGCCTGTGTTTGTGAGAAAGTACGCCCGCCTGTGCCTGTATGCCTTCATATGTGTCATGCCCCCTACAGTATTTCCACTACAACATTCCACTAAAGTATCAGAATTTCCACTACAACTGTAGTGCAGTGGTGAGACAAAATGAAAATTATGGAAAAGATGTGGTTCTGAAAAATGCATCGGACCACACATTGTGTAAACTTTACACAGGCGCCTGTGGATAATAAGGATATGCCTGCTTGGCCTGTGCCCATGGCATAATTCGCCCGCCTGGCCCATGCCTGTTACTTTCTCTATTATTGACTGCCCGCCTGGCCCACGCCTGCAGGCACAGGCATTTTCAGGCTGCCTGTGCAGGCACTCACCACTAATCATGACTGAGTCACCTGACTTACTCAAGCTTCAGGAGTGATTCTATAAGTCACTGAGTTAGGTTCATTGAGTCATTAAAATTCATGTCTGACTCAGTGCGAAAATGGGAGTCAGAGAGTCATGACTCTCGAGTCATCTGACTCAGAAGAAAATGGGATTCATTCGCAACCCTAGTGTAAACTAGGAACTGCATTTTAGGACTAGTGTACACTATGGCTCCTAGTTTGATATAAATCAGTCACTGACTCTGGGAGGCATGACGGATTCTCTAAACTATGGGAGTGGACTCTGAATCAGAATCATAACTACTTTGACTCACGTAATATAAAATTTGGAAAATCGTGTAGGAGAATCAGAAATAATAAATAAATAATTTTCCATTTAAATTTTAATTTTCCAGTCTTGAGAAATAATAAAGAAAAGTCAGATATTGTCATTTACGCATGCTGGGAAAGGGTCATGACCAAGGCAGACCAAAAAATGCGATTTTTTTTTCTCAGAAAATGCGATTAAAATCGTAAAAAAATGCGATTCATTTTCTACAGAAAATAGCATTAAAGTTTGATTTAATGGTAATACATATTCAATGCTGAAACAAGTGAAAATAATTTAGAAGCTAGAAAATGATATTATTACACGATTCATTCATATTCCATTGATAAACTGTTGGTTAATTGACCAAGTAGTTCCAACTTGTTTTATGAATTGTTTTGATTTTGTCAAATAAAATGCGCATTTACAATTCGTTGTACAGGTTGTAAGCTAAAGTCAAAATGAAAACAATGTTCTTTATTTCTATTGTACTTATGAACATAGCCAAAAAGTTCATTATGCCTTATTTGTAAAATGCGATTTAGTGCAAAAAGTGCATTTGGTCAGCCTTGGTCATGACATAAGAACAAGTTTGTCTCTTCGTTACATTTCAGCGAGATTATTGTTCATTTCATTATTGTTCAGTATGTTTCATTCGGATTACTTATGCAGCTCTGCATATGACTAATATAATTATGACGCTGTTGACAACATTAAAAAAAAACGTTCTAGATTAAAAACTAGACTACCCGCAAGGACACGTTCGTCCTTGCGGGTAGTCTAGTTATTAATGCTATAGAGATGGAAATGTCATCTATCACCCTATTACGCGGAGCGTCAACAAAACTCCATGGGTTTGAATACACCTGGTTTAGAGAAAAGGACATGAATGATTGTTCCAAAAACGATTTATTCTTAGATAATTAAAGTACAAAAGAAATTGAAAAAATGCAAACGGGAGATTCACTCCCAGAAGAGTCCATAAAATTATTAATGTTACTGCTGAATGGCGCTATGGCGCAATTATTGCTATAATATTGATGTAATATTAGTGTAATAGGGAAAGAACAAAGAGAAAAAGAAGGATTTCCACTTACAAAGATACANTAATATTGATGTAATATTAGTGTAATAGGGAAAGAACAAAGAGAAAAAGAAGGATTTCCACTTACAAAGATACAAGTGAAATAAGCAAAGTCGATAACGACAAGGTAATAGGAAATATGAAAATATGAAAATTATATTCAATACGATCCCCCAATGTAACTAATACTTTCTAAAACTTAAGCTTTCGGATTTGAAAAAAAATGAAAAGTTTATTGTAACATGGTGATTAGAGACGAAAATCTTAAGATCTTCGTGTACAAAATGCAACTGGTAATATCCGACGTTCAAGACAAAATTTCAGATGATTCAAGCATCCATGCGAATCCTTTGAAAAATACTCATCATCGACTTTNCGACGTTCAAGACAAAATTTCAGATGATTCAAGCATCCATGCGAATCCTTTGAAAAATACTCATCATCGACTTTCATTTTCTCCAACTGTTAAAAAACATAATAGAAAAATTTCAAATCAAAGTATAAATGTGGACGGATGGAATCCGTTTCTACTGAAATAATTCGGTTGTTTTGTTTCTAATGAAACAAAACCAATAAAAGTAAGGCTTCTACAAACGGNCGACGTTCAAGACAAAATTTCAGATGATTCAAGCATCCATGCGAATCCTTTGAAAAATACTCATCATCGACTTTTATTTTCTCCAACTGTTAAAAAACATAATAGAAAAATTTCAAATCAAAGTATAAATGTGGACGGATGGAATCCGTTTCTACTGAAATAATTCGGTTGTTTTGTTTCTAATGAAACAAAACCAATAAAAGTAAGGCTTCTACAAACGGCACTATCAACGGTTTGCATTATTGCAGATGAATCTGTCTCTTTGGTTTCATTTATAACATTTTATTTCAGAAACACGAATGGGCCTCATACAGTGTAATTGCAAATAGCTAAGGCATTGGAAGAGACTTTTGCCCCATGCCCTTTTGCTGCGAAAGAAGTGCCTTAGTAATTGATGGTCAACAGCATTTTGACTGGATTTTTTTTGGGAGAAAGTCTTAGCAGTTTCAAAAAGACCATCCAAAAGTAGTGAAACACGGTAAAAAAATCAAGACTCTACGATGACTAAAACAAAAGTTATGATTTTTTGAGAATTGAAATTATTGGATGTTATTTTGAGACAATGTACTAAGAGATGGATGGGTTTCAAAAGAACATCCAAAAATTTCAATTTTCAAAAAATCATAACTTTTGTTTCAGTCATCGTAGAGTCTTGATGTTTTTACCGTGTTTCACTACTTTTGGATGATCTTTTTGAAACCGCTAAGACTTTCCCCCAAAAAAAATTCAGTCAAAATGCTGTTGCCCATCAATTACTAAGGCACTGCTTCCCCAGCAAAAGGGCATGGGCCAAAAGTCTCTTCCAATGCCTTAGCTATTTGCAATTGCACTGTACATAACCTTTGGCCTTTGGGTAAAGAAATCCATTGATCAAAAAGTAAATAGTTGAAAGATATTTTTCTCACTTTACCCCTTGCCTCGTAAGAGAGTACGTGAATAAAGTTAAAAAAAATTTCTACTTTTGGGTAAATGGATATAGGCTGTATGTACGGCGTAACTTGTGTCACAGTGTTAGGAAATACCCTTCTCGCAGACACCACTGGTAAAATGATGACTATAATCTGTTCTGAATGCCTCAATGAAAAATCTTCAAATCTCAATTGTTTTTATTCTCAATAACAGAGAATAAATAAATAAAACTTTGATTGAAATTTGCCAAGTTTGAATTATAGCGATATCAGGTCTTGTTCATGATTTAGACAGATTTTCCGAACGATTGGAATATAATTTTTCTAAGAAAGGTTCAGTGATTATTATAATCCCAGACTACAGATGAAACTCCATCCAAAAATTGATCTGCGGGTCGGATCGGATCGATATTTCGGTGTATCGAATCACGGATGCAAATGGGCGATTTGTATACGGCGTAACTCCGTACGCGTAACTTAAAAAATAAATCTTCCCGTACCGTAATCGTAATCTTTAACCTAAAGGTTGCACCGTATTTCCGTTTCACGGGTTTTGGTCTACCGTTCCCGANGTAACTCCGTACGCGTAACTTAAAAAATAAATCTTCCCGTACCGTAATCGTAATCTTTAACCTAAAGGTTGCACCTATTTCCGTTTCACGGGTTTTGGTCTACCGTTCCCGAATCCGCAATTTGAAAAGTGAACTACACTTTTATAGCAATGATTTTCAGTAACTTGAGAAGTCCATAATGTATAAAACTATCTGACATTCAATCAATTTTTCATCTTCGCATAAATTTCGGCTTCTTAATTCAACGCACTACGGTAGGCAGTGATGTTTCCAAGAGAAATTCTGAAACTTGTTTGATTAAAACCAACATTGGTTGATTACACACATTTTAAAATTTATGCCAATCTGCGATAAGTAAGCATTCGCATGAAAACAAAAAAAAAAGTCTGATTTTAAAAATGTGGAAATCCTCAGGGTGATTTTAGATTGTTTGTTGTCGCTTCGCTGTATACAGCGAAGCGACAACAAACAACCTAAAATCACCCTGGAAATCCTTATTGTGCTTAACTGTAGTAAAAAAAAATATCAAGTTTTGAAAATGCAATTTTTTTGATGAGGCTTCTCTCTACTTCCTTTGCTACCATATTGAAGACAGATTGGCACACAAAATTTCTGGAGCCAATGTTTCCTANGTATACAGCGAAGCGACAACAAACAACCTAAAATCACCCTGGAAATCCTTATTGTGCTTAACTGTAGTAAAAAAATATCAAGTTTTGAAAATGCAATTTTTTTGATGAGGCTTCTCTCTGCTTCCTTTGCTACCATATTGAAGACAGATTGGCACACAAAATTTCTGGAGCCAATGTTTCCTACAGAAATTGTGAAAAAATTCAAATCTCTGCCTCACTTTATTGGTAATTTTTTAAGAATTACTACCGAGAAAAATGATGCCAGTAAACGATCGGTGGGTAAGCTTGCAGTAGAAAAAAATTATGATTTTCATACTTATCAAAAGAATCGAATAATTGTAAAAAAAAAATCGTAATTTATTTTATTTTATCATCTTTAGGAAAGAATAAAAAATTACGACCCTTCCTGATGAATACCAGTCCAAGCTAACGAGCTGAGACGAGCCACATTCACTTTTCAAATCGTAAGAGGGACCAGCTGACAAGGCTCGCTCGTTTGCAATCCTTGCCTTTCAAAATTTAATGAACCTACCTTATTCTTTGATCTTATTCTTTGTAAACTATGAAAGTATCCTGAGGAGTTTTTTGTGTTGTGAGTGTGTTTAAATTAAGTAGATAGTTGAAATTGGAGCACCACTGTCTTACTCTAGTCATCCCATAAGCAGCCCCCAGAAGCCACCACCTGCAAANCAATCCTTGCCTTTCAAAATTTAATGAACCTACCTTATTCTTTGATCTTATTCTTTGTAAACTATGAAAGTATCATGAGGAGTTTTTGTGTTGTGAGTGTATGTTTAAATTAAGTAGATTAGTTGAAATTGGAGCACCACTGTCTTACTCTAGTCATCCCATAAGCAGCCCCCAGAAGCCACCACCTGCAAANATAGTTGAAATTGGAGCACCACTGTCTTACTCTAGTCATCCCATAAGCAGCCCCCAGAAGCCACCACCTGCAAAAATGAAATAAGGAATTCAGATTTCTCTGCCCACATTTCTACTGCGTAAATGTAATTCATCTAGACATTAACTTATGTCAGTCAAGTAATAAACATGATAGTCTCAGGAATTTACGTAAAATGATAGGGACTCCAAGTTTCATTTATGCGAAACTAGAATAGAAACATTACTCACTTGCACTTGGTGCTTGGATTGGAGGTCCCTGCTCTTGGCTGTCGTCGAGTGTGATCAAATCAGGAGAACCTGCAGCGGCAGAAAGGTGAAGAACATTCTGGTGAGCAGAAGCAGCTGTTGCACTCGCAGCCGCACCACGTCGAGCCCTTCTACCTTGACCTCGGAGTGTACGGTAGGCCGTAAGAGGTTGAGGTCGAGGAAGAGAAGGAAGTCCAACACCTTGGGCTACAGCTCCAATTACTTCATCAATATTATCACCTGGATTTTGCGTAGTACNGAAGTCCAACACCTTGGGCTACAGCTCCAATTACTTCATCAATATTATCACCTGGATTTTGCGTAGTACGTCGACCTCTTGGACCTAAATAACAAAAATCAAAAGATTTCATAAGAATTATTCGAAAATAAATTTATCCAATAAAATAAAATCGTATCCAATAAATAAATTCATATCGAAATATGCCCTTTGATCATTTCGACATTCAATCCATTTTACAACTCGATTTTACTGCTTTCGATCAATAATGAACACAATTTATTGTATTCCATCTACAGAGGGACAATAAATGATTAGTAAATTGAAGTGGACAAGGATAGTTTTCAACGTCCTTTTCTGCTTCAAGGTCAAAGCCTCCATTTGTTTATTGTGGAGTTGAATATTTAGAACAATAAGTTGGAGTTTTCCTTTGCCAACCCATTCTGGGTCCACTATATTGTTTTTGTGCTTTACGTTTTTCAAGCATATCATCTGATACTGATCAAAATGATGTTAGAAAATAAACAGGAAGATAAATTGGTAATTCCCGATTTTGGTTACAATTAGAGATGTTGCGGATATCCGATGCCTAAAACTCTGCCGGATAGACTATCCGCCTGATACCGGATACTTATAGGTATCCGCGCAGATAATTTTCTAGACAATTTTTTCAGAAATCCTTAAAATTTGAATCAATAATTTTATTAGATTTAATATATCGGAATATATATTAAAAGTATTAGTTTAAAAATTGACCCCTGCACGTTCGTGTGAAATGAGTCAAAACGCATCTTGTTTTAATAAAAGTTATGTGCAATACGAGCTTAATGAAGGAAGCATGCCGGATATTCGATATCTGGTAATCAAAAAACGCCGGATATCCGATATCCGGCAAACTTGTCGGATATGCTATCCGCAACATCCTTGGTTACAAGATAAAAAGTTATTAACCGAGTTCATTACGACCGAGATTTTTAACATTAATCTGCCTATCTCTAGGCAGGGACCGACGGTTCAGGTTCATTAAACCGATGGTTCCATTACATTTGGGGTCATAATAGGCGAGGTCCACTGTAGTCTAATATCCACTATCTGGAGGGAAATTTTTTTCTTTTGCTTTAAATCATGTATTTCATGGTCTACGGTGTGCTAAATATTCCCCCACACACAAATACACTCTAATTAGAATTTTTGTCACCACTGGAACTTACTTTTGACCTATGCTCTTTGCTGGAGAAAGCTTGGTGACAAATTATTGTCAACCGAACTCCATAAACCAAAAAATTTTTTTGGTGACATGAGAAGTTAGGTGTCCCAACCCAATGTTCTTTTAAATTACAATTTAAAAGAAATTATTGCAACTTTTTTTTCTAGTAGTCGCAGAGACTTGAAAACTCTCTCTACTTTCGCAAGATCTTTTTGAAACCGTAAACACTATCACCAAAAAAATTGGTTTATGGAGTTCAATTGACAACAATTTATGTCACCACGTTTTCTCCAGCAAAGAGCATGGGTCAAAAGTAACTTCCAGTGGTGACAAAACTACTGGTTAGAGAATATAAACTGTTTAGTGTAAAGAAAATCTTACTGCGGCGACGATCGGCTTGAGCCACTTGTGCATAGATAATAGGCGCTGTGTTTCCGCGTTGATATCGCATACTCTGTTCCCTAACACGATCACCTAGTTCCCGCAAACGGGATTGTAACCCCGCGATGTCCCCAAGAACACGAATACCACCAACTGCATCACCCACGTTAGCCCTGGCTAGTGCTTCCTCTCGTTCTGCTGACTCTGCTTGTGCAACTACAATTGCAACACTAATTTCTTCGTCACGATCCCGCAATAGCTGGTCCCGCTTTTCTTGGGTGTCCAAAGGGAAGAGGGAATGTATTTTGAGGATGAAGTTGTTCAGTTCCACTTGCTTCACGCAATTAATGATTGTTTTCCTACAGACAGGGCAGTTGCTTGTCTTTTTTATCCATTCAGTGATGCAATGGTGACAAAAGGTATGACCACAGTCAATCACGGTTGCCTATAGACGGGTAGAATTTGTCAAAATTTAGATTAACTAATACTTTTTCTTTCGCTTAACAAAATAATACTAAAGTAAAGGTTAAAAAGGTTTTAGGGAAACACAGGGTTCGTGATAATTATCAGCTTGATAATTATCATGATAATTATCACGATAATTATCAACGCTGAAAAAANATAGCTCTCCTGCAGTCGTGGACGTATGCCAACATTAACATTATACCAACATTATGGTTAGGATTAACTTAGACAGGGTTCGTGATAATTGTCAGCTTGATAATTATCATGATAATTATCACGATAATTATCAACGCTGAAAAAATCATGATTTTTTTGATTTTTTCGATTAAGTTTAAAGCATAGCCATGGAATCTAATTGCCATCGCTCTTCTCTTCCAAAAGCTCTTTTTTCAGAGAAAGAATTGAATTTTGAATGTAATTTATTTAGGTGTCACAAGAATCATTTTAGATACAAAAATGTTAATATACTTAGACACCCCCATACGGGACTAAATCTAAAGAGTTAAAAATTAGTATTAGTTTTAGTTTTGTTTATAGTCATACATGACTTTAGAGTTGAAACAGATATTAATTATCAACTTAAGTGTAAATTACATAGTACTTACTTCCTCATAGATAGTAATACAGCGAAAGAATTAGCATAAAGCTGGTTTGGTTTGGGGAAGGCTAGCTCTTTCTCCAGGTTGAGACGTGTTTTTCTCGCTATTACCCAAACGGATAGAAGCCGGTGTGGGGAAATGAGAGAGTTGTTCATTTAAGAGCAAATTAGCCACTCCCTCCGAGGAATCTCATGCATAACTGAAACTATTGGACTCAGAAAACGAGGATTCTCTTGAAATCCCGCCAAAGTGTTGAAAAAATTTAAACTTCATCGCTCTCCACTCTTTCTCACTTTATTATCAGAAGAATTATCAAATCCGTTTAAGTAAAGCGTGATTCATTTTTGTACGTGTTTTAACACATTTTTAAAATAATTATAATGAAATTTTCGTGTTCACTAGGATAACTTCACTATAACCGACTTCCACTGTATAATTGTATACATCCTTTTGATTTTAGGAGGAGTTAAAAATTTACTTCTAATCGACTAGAATAGTATTAATTCTTCTATAATTTTTCTATCGGAATAAAATTTTACTTGAGCTGTTAGTAATCTTTGCAATGAGATTAATATTCTTCTAATTTGAAACATTGGAGAGCGAATTAGAATTCAGATAGAAAAAGATTCAGCTCAAAAAGAGCTTTTAAAAGATATGCTACTCGCCCATGTTAAAAAAAAAATTTTTTTTTCAAAAAGTGGGTAAGTTGATAAATATCGAAAAAATCGGATAATTATCAAAAAATCCGATTTTTTTGATTTTTTTGAAAAAATCAAAAAAATCACGAACCCTGGGGAAACATTATGTCCCACTTTTGGTTTCACATAAAAAAAGTAATCTCAAAATTCGAATACCTCGTGAAAAACATGTGTAACTCACTTGAATATAGACTTCGTTGCAAATACAGCAGTTGAGTTCAGCATCCAGAATCGTACTAAGATCCTTGAACATGTTAATCTTTTTGAGCAGATATTCTGATCGGGCGTCAGTCAAATCCTTTTTTAGCTTGTCTCTTTCTATTGTAGACTCGAGAATATTGAGTTTTTTTTCAGTCTCTAAGTCTTTACATTTGGAAATAAAGTACTGTAACTGGGTGTTGAGAATTTCGAGATCCATTTTCTCCGCTAGTGTCTGTTGGGCTTTGGGTTTTGACATTTTGATGGGGGTATTGGTGCGCTGAATTTCATTGAGGTTCATGTCCATGCTCTCATTCTCGCTCTTCCTCCGCTTCTGCTGAGGAGCCGGAGTGAGAATTTCATCCTGTAAGTCTAATAGCTCCTCGTCCTCATCTTCAGGAATCTTCAAGAAAATCGAACTGCTTTTGACACATTTCTTTGTTGCTACTACGCTGCTGAAAATTTTCGAAGTTAATCTAAAAACACAATGAGTTTGATTAGATAGTAAAGCATTAATTTTAGCTACTTTCATAAAGTTAGTACTAGTACATACGAGTTGTGTTCGGATTCTAGAGGGAGTGCTCTTTTACTCGTTGAACCAGTTGGTTCCATTTCCTGGAATGATGCAGAATTACTGGTCATCTCAATATCGTTCTCGTTGACATCTCGAGCAGATCCGAAATGATCAGGGTGTTCGATACTGAGTAGTGAGTCACCCGTGTCACTACTACAACTATCTTCCGGTTCTGGAATTACAACCTCAGTGCATTCAGCACTTTGAGGTTCTGCTTTAGAGACTGTTGGGATGTACTCAAACTTGTAAGATAGAACACCATTTGGAATTAAATTAATTATGTCGCCATCGGAGATGATCGTTGAAACTTGTTTGCGTATTGGTGTTTCATTGATCTCAATTCCATTTGTACTCTTTCAGAGTAATATAAAAATAAAAGTAAAGAGATACTTTTTTTTTCAAAATCAATTTCACAATAGCCAATTTACCGTGTCCTTAATCCACCACTTTGAATCCTTAAAGTCGAAAATGCAATGTTTGCGCGAAATCTGGAGAGAATGTAGCATTGCGTCCGCAGCAATTGATCTTCCCACTTCATACTGAATGAATAAAAATACTTAAATCAAGTACGCAAACGGATGGACAAATAAAATTGAAATTTTTTACTTGGTTGCCTCGAAGTACGATTGTATTTGGTGCAGGAGAACTGAAGAGAATCGTAGACATGTCTCTCGTAGACAGTTTTGTCATATTTGCCGTAGGCGGAGGAAGGGCTTCTCCAGATTCTACTCTTTCTTCCATTATGTAACTGAAGGGTTTTTACTACAATCTGTTGTAAACTGTAAAACAAGATCCAATCTTAAATCAAATCTTTTCGAATTCATTTATTAAAATAATGTGTATTTTTATTTCAAGATGAGTAAACGAATTGATTCCCCTCACCTGAATACCTATCCAATTAAGTGTGGTTCACTTTCCCAAAAATTTTATGAATCCACCAACATCAGGCTCTGTCTGTCAAGATGACTGGATTTGAATGGAATTACTGATTATTCGACGACACACAACGTATTGAAAACTTGACTTTTTTAGTAAATCTTTTGACTAAAATTCTTAAATGNATCCACCAACATCAGGCTCTGTCTGTCAAGATGACTGGATTTGAATGGAATTAATGATTATTCGACGACACACAACGTATTGAAAACTTGACTTTTTTAGTAAATCTTTTGACTAAAATTCTTAAATGAATTCCATCCGTTCACTCATTCTTTCACTTCTCACCTCACTATCGTATCTTGACCACAGGTGGGCAACTTGGGTACGTCAGGTACGCCGTACCCATTTCCTAAGTTACAGTTAGAGGTAAGATACGCTCCAATATTTTCTTGAAGACACCGATAAGGTTGAGGTACGGATGCTTTCATTTCTTAAGGTACGGGATACGGAGATACATTTTACATTAAGAGTACGGATACGCGTACGGCACATTGAGCTAAAGAAAGAGAGGTACGGCGTACCTAACAGATGTGTTGCATTGATTTCATAAGAATTTATTAGGAGAGATAATTTGAACATTGAATCTTAGTAAAGTTAAACTTTTTTTGTCTCTACTCCTTTTCATTTACTAGACTGAGCATAGATCTTGACGAGTGTGCTTTGGTTTGGAAGAAATTCCGGTTTTAACGAGCGAAAGTTGTATTTGACATATTTTCAAAAGAGCGGCAGCGGAGAGGAAGCTAATGCTTTAATTATCTATGGAGCGAGAGCGGAGCGGCGAGTTTATTTTTTTTTGAGAGGAGAGAAAAATCGGAGGCGGAATTTTATGTCCAAGCGTGGAGTGTGGGTACCATTAATTCCATGAAAGTTTTTAGCGCTTTGGATTTAGCATCGCACCTTTGTGAGTTGCCACGTGTACAGAGTCAAGGGCTTACGCCCATGCTCCGCTCGTCGGTAATATAAATCGCTATCGCTCCTCGAATGTTAAAAGCTGTGGAGCGACAACGGTAGCAAATTATGAATAACAATAAGCAATTGCTAATCACCTGTGGGTATATATATATTTATTGATTACCTAATGGTAGTTGGTAATCCTTATTACAACCATTTTCGCAATATTTTTATATTTTATCGTTAAGGTACGGGGTACGGGGTACGCCTTATCTTCAGAGTACGAGTACGATACGTTGAAAAAGTTTTGCTTGTGGTACGGATGAGCAGGGTACGTTACCAATTTTTTTGCTTAAGATAATGGTATGGCAATTTTTATTTCTTAAAAAATATCTCATACCTACCGCCCATGCCTACCGCCCAGCAAAATATCCCATGCCTACCGCCCAGCAAAATATCCCATACCTACCGCCCATGGCTACCGCCCAGCAAAATATCCCATGCCTACCGCCCATGCCTACCGCCCAGCAAAAAATTCTATGCAAAAATTGATGCCTACCGCGTTACATCCCAGTGTAAAATCCCAATGCTACATCCCTGCTTAAGTTATATAAAGCTTTGGCAACCGCAGCCTAAATCTCACCTAGACGTATTCACGCAAACACGGATCGGTAACATGCACAATCGTGATTGAGTTAGTTGAGCGTGATTGCATACTTGTAACGGATATCGCGTTCAGGTATTCAGACCATATTTCCCCGCGGCGTTTGAACGAGCCAAAGGCTCGTTCAACAGCTATCGGAGGCCCGCGAAGCGCGCCGGAGATTTCGCGCCGCCATTTCTTTCGCGTGATAACAAAATACTTGTGGGAGTTCTGTTTCGTCCAGGTGTGTAGATGTGAGGAGACTCGTAATCTCAGTAGCCAAGCGAGGCTCTAATACCCAGTGTAAATTGGTCCAGTGTAGAAATACAGGGTGAGTACTCTTTGTTAGTACCCTCTTTCTCCACTTTCACCACAGCTCCTCCCAATCTATGTGGTTGCTTGAAATATTTGGGGATATCAAATCAAAAGAATTATTTTTTAGTAAAGGGGATTCTGTATTGGCGATGGCGAGAAGTGGTTAGTTGAGAGAATCAAGCCAAAGTCGAGAATGGGGTATGATACCTTGGAATCTACTCTACCTCGCTCAACAGAGAACCTGCCGACCACTCACTTTGCTTCTCTGCTTTATTTTGTCGGGATACGCCATGCTGTAATTCTAATTGGTCTTTAACTGAGAGTGAAAACCAAGTCCAGGAATGATCCTGCTGCACTATGCTTCTTAACTAAGTCTTCACTTTTTGAACTCAATTGAGACAAAAAGTGAAGACTACTTACGAAGCATATGGCACACTCTCATTTCTTATTTCAATGTAAATCCCGCCCACTCGTAGCTTTTGGTTGTTTCTTCCAACATTCTGCCGTAGCCGACTATATAAAATTTCATATAAAATTCCCTCGCTTGACATGGAGAAATGACGTCATGTGAAAGCATGATTTCTAGGGTACTAAAAAAGATTACTCACCCTGTACATATACTTTATATTGGCTATTTTACTTTTTGACTCATTTCACATACTGATGAAATATTTTATTTATTAACAAACTGCACGTTACACTGTGATGTAGCATTTGATAACCCCTATTTTAGGATTTTTAGGTTAGGTCCTTATGATCTTCACGCATTGGATTTTTTGCTGGGCGGTAGGCATGGGGTTTTTTGCTGGGCTGGTAGGCATGGGATTTTTTGCTGGGCGGTAGGCATGGGATTTTTTTCTGGGCGGTAAGCATGGCGCGGTAGGCATGGGCGGTAGGCATGGAATTTTTTGCTGGGCGGTAGGCGTCAAGACCCGGTGCCTTACTTCAGCTTATGTTATGGGTACGTAGTTAGGCCGTACCCATATCGCCCACCTGTGCTCTCGATCACAGACGTTACATTTGAGACTACTGCTCACATATGTGCACAATGGGTACACCGAACCTTCCGGTTCGTAAATGTTATTTACAGATATTATTGTCGAACTATTTGGGCATGAAGCTTGGGCGGGCATTGAAATTAAAAAATTTGTCAACTTGTCCACGCTAAACCGAACTACAAATCTCATTTAGGCTGAAATTAGTGTGTAAAGTCACTCCCAAATCTCATTGAGTCAGTCATTGACTCCCGAGTCACTGACTCTGACTTANGATATGAGATTAAAAAATTTGTCAACTTGTCCACGCTAAACCGAACTACAAATCTCATTTAGGCTGAAATTAGTGTGTAAAGTGACTCCCAAATCTCATTGAGTCAGTCATTGACTCCCGAGTCACTGACTCTGACTTACTGTAGTTTAGGAGTTGACTCATGAGTAATGACTCTGACTCCCCATATTTTCGCGAGCTGACTCTTGAGTCATTACTCTGACTCTGACTCTGAGTCATTAAAAAATGTTTAATATCTTCTTTTAAATATTGAGAAAAATTCTATAAACAGTATAAAATTTCTATAAATTGTAGACGTCACTTTGCTTTTTTCTCTCCTTTTGTAAATTTAGATTATCTTGAATCGATGTTGATGAACTTTGAGTTTCATTAACTGGAGAATTTTCCACATTTAACACAATTCAATCATCCTCCATTCTGAATTAAAAGTCCGTAAGAATGGGACGAACACAAAACACCAACAGATGATTTATATCAGAAAGAGTAAACATTCTTAAGTAAAATGAATACAATGGATAAGATGAATGAAACGTGGTTGTACATGAATGAATACCAAAAATCAGCTTCTGGGCAAGAAATGCACAAGAGTCATGACTGCTACTGATGAGTTGACTCTGAGAGTCATGACTCTGACTCTAAAACAGGGAGTGAGTCAGAGTCATATAATGACTCTGACTCCCAAATAATTCATAGAGTCAGAGTCATGACTCAGGAGTCAGAGTCACTTTACACACTAGCTGAAATGAGAGGTTGGACATATCACCATCATTTTGTAGGTTGGATTTAGGCACTGTGGGCACATTTGCAACACTGACCCATCTATCTCGATATCTATTTTTTAGTGGCGAGATCGAGAAGAGCCGATCTCGACCAGTGTTAGCTAAACCCGGGGTTTTTCCTACAAAAAACCCAAAAAGAGGTTTTTGCGGGTTTTAGAAGTTTTTGCTAACCCTGCGACGAACCTGGTAAACATAAGATAATTGCGTGGCGCGAATGCCAATCATTCAAAAATGAAATAATTTGATATTAAGTAATAGGATCTCAAAATTTTAATAAAGTAGTTAATTCGTTCATTCAAACATCCACTTTACTTTTTTTCAATTTGCATTTTAGTTTGTTATATTTTTACTCACGTTCCTTCATTGAATTTTGATTAATCGATGTTTGAATGATCCTTCTTATCAAAAGTTGTTTATTCAGAGTACTCTTCCCGCTCTGTGTCATTCCACTGATACATATAGTAAACGCTGCCTTCAAATACGGTTCAATATCTTCTCTTCCTTGTGGATGGGTAAGAAAATTGGACGTAGGGTGATAGTCTAGTGATTTCCCACACGTTCCTTTCTTGTGCCGACTTAGGGCGTCTGAACGTGAGAACGCTTTCAGACACTCTGAACAAGTACGCATCTTGACTCCTGAAATATGTTGTTGGTGATGGTGGTGGTGGGGGTGGTGGTGGTGGGAGTGGTGTGGACGATATTCTTTGTGTTGGTGTTGTTGGTGGTGGTGGTGTTGGTGGTGAATGAGAATACTTGTGTTCATAGGTTATGACAGGTTTCAACATATTTGGACAAGTTTGTGTGATGTGGGAACATCGCAGATTTAGGTCAATGGTAGGTGAGTTANCAGGTTTCAACATATTTGGACAAGTTTGTGTGATGTGGGAACATCGCAGATTTAGGTCAATGGTAGGTGAGTTATTTAGGTTCTTAGGTCCGTGGTGGAGAATGTAAATTCTTATGCTCATAGGTTACGACAAGTTTAAACATGTTTGGATAAGTTTGCGGGATGTGGCAACATCGCTGGACAAACTTAGGTTCTTAGGTCCGTGGTGGAGAATGTGAATTCATATGGTCTTTCATTCCACGTATGCTACAAGAGTTAGGGTGTTTCATTGGTAAAAATAAATTTCGGGATCTTGAAGTGGTGATCGTGTGGCCGAGTTCAACTGTNGGTAGGTGAGTTATTTAGGTTCTTAGGTCCGTGGTGGAGAATGTAAATTCTTATGCTCATAGGTTACGACAAGTTTAAACATGTTTGGATAAGTTTGCGGGATGTGGCAACATCGCTGGACAAACTTAGGTTCTTAGGTCCGTGGTGGAGAATGTGAATTCATATGGTCTTTCATTCCACGTATGCTACAAGAGTTAGGGTGTTTCATTGGTAAAAATAAATTTCGGGATCTTGAAGTGGTGATCGTGTGGCCGAGTTCAACTGTGCAGAATGAGAATACTTAGGTTCTTAGGTTCAAAGGTGACTGTGCTGTAGGAAATACTTAGGGTATCTCATCTCAAAAATGGTCCAAGAGTTTCTGTTTTTCTGTAAAAATACATGTTGGGGTCTTGAAGTAGAGGNGAGTTAGGGTGTTTCATTGGTAAAAATAAATTTCGGGATCTTGAAGTGGTGATCGTGTGGCCGAGTTCAACTGTACAGAATGAGAATACTTAGGTTCTTAGGTTCAAAGGTGACTGTGCTGTAGGAAATACTTAGGATATCTCATCTCAAAAATGGTCCAAGAGTTTCTGTTTTTCTGTAAAAATACATGTTGGGGTCTTGAAGTAGAGGNGTATCTCATCTCAAAAATGGTCCAAGAGTTTCTGTTTTTCTGTAAAAATACATGTTGGGGTCTTGAAGTAGAGGGTGTATGGCCGAGTTCAACTTGAGGATTTACCCTGCTGTACTATCTACTGTTATACCAATTATAATTGGGGGATTTGTTAATTGACTTGTCCCTTTAATAATTGGGGCCCTTGATATAGCTTTCCCTTGTATAAATAATATAAAATTCTGGTTACTATCTTCATCTTTAAATTTATTATTAATAGGAGGGTTAGTAGAATGTGGAGCTGGAACAGGATGAACTGTTTATCCCCGTTTATCTTCTAATATAGCCTATGCTGGTAGTTCAGCTGAGCTCTCTATTTTCAGTTTTCATTTGGCTGGGGCATCCTCTATTCTAGGGGCAGTAAATTTCATCTCAACTATTATTAATATACGAACCCCAGGTATAACCTGAGATCAAACCCCCTTGTTTGTTTGGTCAATATTTCTAACCGCGATCCTTCTTCTTCTTTCTTTACCTGTATTAACTGGTGCTATTACTATGCTATTAACAGTTCGTAATTTGAATACTTCTTTTTTTGACCCTGCTGGTGGTGGTAATCCAATCTTATACCAACATCTATTTTGATTTTTTGGTCATCCAGAAGTGTATATTTTAATCCTGCCAGAGTTTGGTATAATCTCTCACATTATTACTTTTTGAAAGAAGTAAAAAAGAAACACTTTTGGTCAATTAGGTATAATATATGCCATGACTGCTATTGGCATTTTAGGATTCTTTGTATGAGCCCACCATATATTTACTTTAGGAATAGATGTTGACACCCGTGCCTACTTTACAGCAGCGACTATGATTATTGCCATTCCTACGGAAGTAAAAATCTTTAGCTGAGTAGCTACACTGCAAAGATCAAATATTACTACTATTACTTCAACTATTATATGATCACAAGGGTTTGTGTTCCTATTTTCAATTGGTGGATTAACAGGGATTATATTAGCTAATTCATTTATACACATTATTCTTCATGGTACATATTATGTAGTTGCTCATTTCCATTATGTCCTCTCGATAGGGGCGGTACTTACTATCATAGGGGGTGTAATTCACTGATTTCCATTATTTACCGAGACAACCTTAAACCCCAAATGGTTAAAACCTCAATTCATTATTATATTTATTGGTGTAAATTTAACATTTTTCCCTCAACATTTTTTAGGTCTTAATGGTATACCACGGCGATACTCAGACTACCCAGATCCATTTACTTTTTGAAACTATCTCCTCTATTGGTAGTTATATTACACTTATTTCCATCATCATATTTATTATAATTGTATGAGAACAATTAGCTGCCAACCGCCCAAGTATATTTAATTATTTTACAGCCCTTAACATTGAGTGAATCCATAATCTCCCCCCTTCAAATCATACTTACACAGAATTAAGAAAAATTNTATCTCCTCTATTGGTAGTTATATTACACTTATTTCCATCATCATATTTATTATAATTGTATGAGAACAATTAGCTGCCAACCGCCGAAGTATATTTAATTATTTTACAGCCCTTAACATTGAGTGAATCCATAATCTCCCCCCTTCAAATCATACTTACACAGAATTAAGAAAAATTCACTATTAATCTAATAATAAATTTATTATAGCAGAATAGTGCATTGAGCTTAAACCTCAAATATGAATTTATTATTGTTTAAAAATTTCCTTTTATTCCTCTACTGGGTTTCAAAATGCTTGCTCTCCTTTAATAGAAGAACTAATTTTTTTTTCATGACCATACTATAACAATCCTCATTTTAATCACTATAGTTATTTCATTTAATATATACTTAATTCTTATTAGTAAAAATATTAATAAAACTATAATTGAATCACAACCCCTCGAATTATTTTGAACTATTACACNATTTTTTTTTCATGACCATACTATAACAATCCTCATTTTAATCACTATAGTTATTTCATTTAATATATACTCAATTCTTATTAGTAAAAATATTAATAAAACTATAATTGAATCACAACCCCTCGAATTATTTTGAACTATTACACCAATGTTTATTTTAATCTTTATTGGTATTCTATCAATTCGTCTACTTTATATACTTGATGAAGTATTCAATCCTATAATAACAGTAAAAATTATAGGACATCAATGATATTGATCCTATGATTATTCGGACTTTAATAATGTTGAGTTTGACTCATTTATTATTAATTCAATAAATATAACTAATTTAAATTTAATACGTTTACTAGATGTAGATAACCGTATGGTTATCCTTATAAATACACAAATTCGTTTGCTAATTTCATCCTCTGAGGCTTTCCATTCTTGGACAGTACCAAACTTAGGAGTTAAAGTCGATGCAATCCCAGTACGTCTCAATAAAATTAATTTTTTAGCCAACAAAACAGGATTACATTTTGGGCAATGAAATCTGCGGAGCCAACTATAGTTTCATGCCTATTTGCTTAAAAAGAATTAACTTTAGCTATTTCTATAAATGAATTCATAAGTTTTAACATAAATTAAACTTCCATTAAATAACTTAAAGTACTAGTCTCTTAAATCATTCATATTAAATAACGTATATTTTTAATGCAACCGTAAAGAATTAATTTATATTAAAATTTAGTAATGTCAAATCTAATAAACATCTATTATGTATTTTTTTATTCCTCAAACATCCCATTTTAACTGAATTATTATATTGACAATTTTTTAACTAGTATAATAGACTTTATATCCAAACTCTTTTCTACTACTGGCTTGTTAACAACTAAATTTATTTCTTCTTCAAGTAACCAAATTAATAAACAAATTAATAATTTAATTCTATTTTGATAACTAACTTATTTTCAAGATTTGACCCCTCCTCATCAACTTTCATTGACAACTGAATTAACACTATTATCCTCTTGTTATAAATGTATATTGGGCTTTAAATAATAACTTCTATTTCGTTATTAAAAACTTTATAAATACTTTACATAATAAGTTTAAACTCTTATTGGGGCAAATTATTCTTATGGGAGATCAATTATTTTCATAGTAATTCTCTTTTTAATCCTTTTAAATAATTATCTTGGGTTATACCCGCATATTTACATGAGATCTAGACATGTAGTCATAACCTTAGCTATTTCATTACCTATTTGATTAACCTTCATATTATATGGTTGGCTTAATAATACTAAACATATATTTGCTCACCTAGTACCTTCCAGTACTCCAATTATCCTAATACCTTTTATAGTTTTAATTGAATCTATTAGTAATATTATTCGTCCTATTACTTTATCAGTTCGTCTTGCTGCTAATATAATTGCTGGGCATCTTCTTTTAACCTTGCTAGAGAATCAAAAAAATTAATAAAATTATTTTTTACAATAAATCTCGAAATAACCCACTAAAATTTGACTAGTAGTATTTCAATCGAACCGAAAATTCACGTCTAATACGAATCTGGGAACCATTTGTGGCGGTCAAGTCAAATTCCCCAAAAATAATTCTATAGATTTGCTAAATTTCTTTTGCGAAATTTAACTTTAACGTCAACAATGCATGTCAGATTCGTAATTTGACCATAATTGTTCATTGAGTGACGTACCAGATGAACTAATTCTATTGGGTCATTTTGACATTTGTTACAAGAACGACTACACAAAAATTGAAGTGGAATTTGCATATATAAGAGTGATTACTTTGAGAATTTAAAAAAAAAAGTATTCCAAATTCAGGTAATAACCTTTATAACGTAAAATAAATAGAAAAATATATCGTATAATAAAATGTGCCGCTAAACCAGGGACTTTGGTTCATGTCATCTAATCTTTAAATTATCACTTAGTTGATATAATCGGTTCCTGTCAAGTCCGTTTTTCGGCACCCTCAGAGGTGACATTANTTCCTGTCAAGTCCGTTTTTCGGCACCCTCAGAGGTGACATTAAGCTAAAAATCAGGAGGGAAGCCGAAATAAAAAAGTTGTCAATTGTGAACTGTGAGTTGTCAACAAATGAATTCAGAACATAACGGTGAAAGCTAAAAATGTTAGCCAAAAATTTTTTTCAGAACTTTTGTCGAGACGTGAGTGTATGCATATTTTCCATGCACATGGTTATGTACGGTGTTAGATTTGAATAGAAGTTGTCTGACATCTTCAGTNGTGTATGCATATTTTCCATGCACATGGTTATGTACGGTGTTAGATTTGAATAGAAGTTGTCTGACATCTTCAGTTTTACACTCGCTACAAATTTCTGCTTTTATCTCTCTCAAATCCATTTTGAGTTTCTTATGATCTTGTAAATAGTTATCAAGTCGCTCCTTATGGACTATGTCTAGATTAAGGGTCTTTACGGATGCATGAAGGTTTCTGATGGTGAGTTCAAGCATTTTCATTTTCTTATCCATCTCTCGCACTGATTGTTGGAGGGATTCAGTTGCCATTATTACTTAATTAAGACTCAACTCACGGAATTATTTGTGGTTAATCAAATATCAATTTCACCTTATTTAATGAAGGTTCGGTAATACTGCGGCTTATGCACGCACACAGTTCCCGGCTTTCGGCACCATGTTTACTGGGAGGATACATTGGTATTTCTTCGGTTTTAATGTTTTTACTTGGGGGTACCACAGTGGGCACTCGACAGCTCCTTTCATCCCAAATGTCAACTGGAATGTCCAATAATGAATTCCCGAATTATTCCAATCGGAGCGTTCCTCCGATTCCAATTCCGATTATTATCTTTTTATTCCAAAACAATTAAAGACTATAGAATTTATATTACAAAAAATCTTTTTTTTTCTACTCGTCCTCCCACACGAGAGATGACAACACACCATAAGTTTAAATCAAATTGCGGGAAGTCTCATGGCTCCCACTCAGTCACAAACAGCCATTATTAATTGTGTTCTCACATTGGGGCAAGATTCTTACGATTTTCCAAATGCCAAATCTTGATTTCAAAACTATAAATGATTCAGAAATTTTGAAATTAGAAATTCCAATTTTTACATTGCAGATAAAAGTATGGTAGTATAATTCCTTAAAAATTAAGTTTTGATTCCCAGCATTGAATTCTTATTCTCGATTAGAGTAGCTGAAACCTTACGCAAATCAATTTTTTTAATTAATCTGAACTCCAAATTTTTAAGTCTAGTAGAAGTACTTATAATAACTGAAATGGTGCAGGTTATTGTAGAAATAATGGTTGAAAAGAATGCAGTTGGGGCTCAAAGTGTTGAGTTTTAAATGAATTTAAATAATTCAAAAATCGATACCGCAATTGCAAAATTTGATTTCATAGATTTCGCAGTGTATAGTTGGAAAGTTGTTTGGCTCAAAGTGTGATTCACTGCGCTTTGGAGTCAAAATTGGCTGACGAGGTTTCAATGACCTATTTGAAGAAGGATGTTAAATTGTTCGTCGTTTCATATCACTGGGTGATAGAAACACATCCATATTTTGCAATATCACATTTATGAACTGACCAGATTCGAGTATCGCCCAAAAGTTCTGTCAAGTCTACGCAACTTAACACAAAAAGTCACTTCCAGGATTTTAGTTACCGGCTTCAATCTATTACAAATACTTCCATGGCAACGTATATAGTATTTTCTCAGCGTCTTCAACTGGCATTGGTCGTGATAAAGGTTGAAGTGANTACTTCCATGGCAACGTATATAGTATTTTCTCAGCGTCTTCAACTGGCATTGGTCGTGATAAAGGTTGAAGTGATGTTTTAGATATTCAAGAACCCTGAAAGAGAAAATCATTGGATGAAAATTATATGATTACACTCAACCGATTCAAGAGTTCCATAACTTCAATCTCATTCTAAAATCATCCGGTAAGAGACAATTGAACCTCTCTCAACGTCCAATNTATGATTACACTCAACCGATTCAAGAGTTCCATAACTTCAATCTCATTCTAAAATCATCCGGTAAGAGACAATTGAACCTCTCTCAACGTCCAATTCCAGCAAACTCAAACAAGAATTAAGATTTGAAAACTTGTGAACAACAGCATTGATATCCTGAATTTGTATGACAATGTCAGTCTCGTTTATGGTGAGATCTTTGACACTGGTGGTAAAAGTAGTGAAACGGAGACTCACTTCAGCAGCATTGTGGGATTGTTGAAGAAAAAGTATCAGGAGTCAGATTACAAAGGAAAATTGCAAATTTTAACAGAACGTCCTGGTACTTGGTCGAAGTTGGAGAATATGAGATTCTTTTCGGAGCTTAGAGAATACCGAATATCCGATTTACCATGTCAACAAAGTGGCAAAATTAAAACTTATTTCCGGCATTTTAGCTTCCTCCGTGCTGAGCATCGGTAAAGGCATATCTCAGGGGACCCTACATCTTGTGGCACAATTTAACAACGAGGATGCCAACAGCCGACAACTACCAGCAATGAGAGATACTGTGGATATTATTGAAAACGGCATTCGTGTGAGAGAAGCAAAGCAACTCATCATAAAGGAGATTTATTCATTGTANGTGGATATTATTGAAAACGGCATTCGTGTGAGAGAAGCAAAGCAACTCATCATAAAGGAGATTTATTCATTGTAACGGGTGCAGCGGAAAAAAAGGGACTGATGTAAATTTCATTAAAACTAGTTCAAGGACGTTTATATTAATTCCGAATGTAATTCCATTCGATAAAGCATAATATTTGCCTTACCGTTCCACTAATGGTTGATAGAGTATGGTCCATTTTCGGCACAGGCGCGCAATAGTTTGCGAACTTTCTCCATACNTACACACATGAATACGGTAGGACCAACCCAATCTCTTTCTCTAAATTCTGTTCACTCAGACGACAAGAAATGGTATTAGCAAATGCCAAAGCAAATGCCAATAAAAATGCCTTCACAATGTTTGTGTCTGCAGTTACCACGGAAATGTCAATTTGATGCTAAAATCCATAGGAAAAGACGTGCACTTTCGTTGTCAACTAATTAATTCTCTAACATGTGGCAATCGTTATGGAGGCATATTCATACGCAAAAATAAATGTATGGTGGAACTTGCAATGATTGCAAGACTTGCAAACCTCGAAATTTCTTTTAAATTCCATTGTCAAATCAACTACCTTGTACGACTCAGGGGTGTGGGGAGCGCAACACACAAATGAAATGAAAAGAGTCCAACAGCAATACTTTAAGAGACTCCTCCACCTTATTTTCAGCACCCCCCCGATTTTTTGTTCCCTTAGAGACAAGCTGCCTTCCATTAAGCTTTGATGTATTCAGGTTTACTATTTCTCTATGATTAAAACTTCTGTCAGCTAACGATTCGAACCTTCCTATAAATGCATATATAAAACTTTGAAAAACCTCGTATAAACATCTAATCGAAAAATACAGTTGGTGTTTGCAGTTGAAAAGTAGGCTGAAATCTATAGATATGCAAGGTTTTTATGAACGAGGCTAAGCGAAAGAGGTAAAAACTTGTCCAGAAATTTCTACTCGCTGGGTACAAAGACCACTAGAAAAACTTGACTTCAAATTCGCACCGCAATCTTACACTATTCCACACTATTATCAAATAAAATTCTCTGAAACCCCCGAACCATTTCTATTGAACAAAATTTCCTCTTCGATGGCGACATGCATCCTACAAATTCGGCTAAATTTCAACTCTGTCTACAATAATGGAAAATGGTTTAACATGGCACATTTTGAGGAGAAGTAATACAAATACTGTGGAGAACAACTTTCTTTCTTTTATGCCATTTGGGAATGCACCGACACATCTGACATTCGTCTGAATAACTTTTAAGGCTGCCACTGATCCAAAATCAAATTTTATTTATCACTTTTAATTTCAAATATTTTAAACTTTTTCAGTAATTTTAACACTCATAATTTATTATTATTATTATTTACTTATGCGCGTAATTTCATTGATATGGCGATGGCCAACGTCAAATAAACTTATTTCAGCAAAAACTCACAAGTAATGTTTTTGCGTTGTGACTTATAATAGATAATATCTACTTAATTTGTATAAATTTATTTTATTTTGACCCTGTTTGATTTTATTTTCAAATTAATTTAATTCAATGCGTAATTTATGTTACTTTAATAGAAATTCTTAATTGCTCCAATTCGATGCTGTTAGTTATGTACGACGCGATAAATGCAGCACGCCCCCCCCCCCTCTCAAAGCCAACACATCGACCAAAAACTTTCTAACGACCACCGATCTAGGTTAGCAGTGTTGCTACTTTGAACGAAGTAAGACCCTAAGTTTTTTCACCAACCACCACCTTAAGTGTAAAAAGTGTGCAATGTTGCAACGTTACTGTAACCTGGCAACCTATGTTTTTTGATTGGGAGCATGGCACTCACGTAAGACCCTAAGTTTATCTATATGGAAGAGTCCTTGTACCCTATGTATTTCTACACACCACCGACCACCAACCTGGGTCTGCGACGCTGCCAGATCCCATCAACAGTGCATGGATCATAAGTTTTTCCACAACCCAGCATACATCAATGTATGCCGGGACATACATCGGAAACCACCGGAAAAACCTAAGAAGCTAAATCAGGTAACATCCAATAGCTTCTCGAGAGTAGAGTCCTAAGAGTTAAAAGTAGAGTTAAGAGTTTTCGGGAGAATCCCCGGTAGGTAGAAACCTGCGGTAGATAGGCCCCGGTAGAGAGACTCCATTAGAAGAACTCTGGTAGAAAACCTCCGGCGGTAGAAGACTCCGGGGGATTGGAAACAATAGGGAGACCTCGAGGATATCCCCCGTACATAGACAGAAGGAACTTAGAAATACCAGCAGGAATTCTCCTGTACTACAGAAACTCTAGTAGGTAAACTTAAGGATAAAAACCCCAGTGGACAACCCCAGTAGAAACACCGGAATCTTCTGCGGTAGTCATAGACTACCGGCAGAATTCTTCCGCGGAACGGGATTACTAGAATCTTCTGCGGTAGTAATAGACTACCGGCAGAATTCTTCCGCGGAACGGAATTACTAGAATCCTCTGCGGTAGTACTAGACTACTGGCAGAATTCTTCCGCGGAAGGGAATTACTAGAATCTTCTGCGGTAGTACTAGACTACCTGCAGAATTCTTCCGCGTAACGGAATTACTAGAATCCTCTGCGGTAGTCATAGACTACCGGCAGAATTCTTCCGCGGAACGGAATTACCAGAGTCTTCTGCGGTAGTACTAGACTACCGGCGGAATTCTTCCGCGGAACGGAATAATAGGAATCTTCTGCGGTAGTACTAGACTACCGGCAGAATTCTTCCGCGGAACGGGATTACTAGAATCTTCTGCGGTAGTAATAGACTACCGGCAGAATTCTTCCGCGGAACGGAATTACTAGAATCTTCTGCGGTAGTACTAGACTACCGGCAGAATTCTTCCGCGGAACGGGACAGAAGAATCTTCTGCTGAACTGGTAGACATCCAGTGAAACGGAATCCATAGTACCCCCACACCGGACTCACTACTCTTTCCCAGAGTACTTGGTGAGTATAACCCTATCCCAACTTCCAGAACAGAATCTACCGCAGTAGTATGAGACTACTAGTAGAAATCTTCTGTTAAACTAAATTAGAATCTTAAACCCCTGCATTTAATAATCCCCCATAATTCATCCGATAAGTAACCATCCGCGCCACAATATATACAGGGTATCCAAATAAGAAGGCAAAAATCTGCGACTAAAGTTTTCAAAACTGTAACAAATTAGGCTCTTCCGACACTTTTAAAAATATAAAAATTTAATTAAACTTTTGTAGTAACGGTTTTCAGTAGCTTGAGCAGTTCATAAATTGTTAAAAAGTGTGACATAGAACCAAGATTTGATTTTCCGCAAAATCATTTCTCAAAAATTTCGCCTTCTTATTTGAACACACTGTATAAGTGATAGATGTGTTTAAGTAATCATTTGGATTAATGTAAATAAACTAACCAGAGCTGTCCTAGAAGAAAAAAGAGTTAAAATAACGTCATTTTTATAATAAATTGTAAGTAAACAATATTGAATAATTTAGCTCAAAATGTACACCAAAATATATTTTGAGGACATAAATAACCCAAAAAATTGCCGGCGACGCCGTCGTCGGCTATTTAATAATCTAAGGGTCCCATTGGGTCCTGGCCCTTGGGCCTCTTCCTGCTTGCCGGAGGACGCATCAAAATTTATGTAAATAAATTAATTAACTTAAAATGTTTAATTACTTTTTATTTTAGGTTATCTGATTGCCAGGAAGTTGCGAAGAAATATTGTGTAGTATTTGCAAGATTGGTTTGAAAGAAAACGTTAGCCGGGAGCGTTTCATCAACCTCCTACGTTATGTTTCATTGTGAGTAAATTTTTATTTTCAGAGAAAATCATACACCGAAGGAAGGCTGACATTTTGCGTCGGGAGAAATCCTAAATGGGCCTAAGTCTGAGCGTCTTTCAAAAAATCGTTTGTCTACAGAGCCACTCAATTATGGAACAAATTTATCTTACATAACAAAGACTTACCCGATAATTTTAGCAAGTTCAAAGATCAGGTTGCTAAGTTCGTAATGATCAACAGATCTGACTTATTTACATATTAATCCATTTACTTAACAAAAAAGCTTCAAAGATTCAACATCCACTGCTTTTCCAAACTCATGATACTGTCTATTACCGATACTGTCTTAAATGATTAATCAAACAAAAAATGGTGAAAATGAACTTTGAGTTTTTTAAATAGTAAATACTAAATACTAAATTTTGAGTTAGTTAATTACTCTATAACAATTATCACCATCTATCTTTTCACTACTTTCACTACTTATCAAATTTTAATTTCATGATCCAATCATTACCTGTAAACTATATCCTGATTATCAGAAGTGTCTAAGTTTATTACCATTTTCTGTTCTAAATGATTCTTCTGACACTTAAATAAATTACATTGAATTGAATTGAATTGAAGCGTGCCCTAGCATATGTCAGGAAACTAATCGTGTTGGGAACAAGTACACGATGCCAATATTTGTTGGTGTTACGTGTAGGTGTAGATTGTCAGCTTTTCTTACATTTTTGCAAAGTGTAAATTAAACATGATAAGGGAATGATGGGCAATGTGTAGCAGACTCGGTTTATTTTATGAGATGTAACAAATAATAAAAAGACGACATGATCGTATAATCGTACAATATATATTATCAAACAGAATTTTATTCAACATTCTTATAATGTAATAAATTGTAATGAAGGTAATCGTTACTAGAATCAGATTATTGTCGTAAATATAATAAACAATTAACATATGACAATCAAAGCTAATTTGTTTTAAAACTATATAACGCTTTACACTTATAAATTAGTATTTTCTAGGTTGTTACACATTCACAGAATGACTAAGCGAGCAGGAATAAGCAGTGTGTCAACCAGTAAGAAGGCTAAACTTCAACACCTGTGTCCGATTTGTGATTCAAGATATGATTCCAAGCAAGAAATGGAACAACACTGTCTCAGTACCCATGCCGACTTCTGGAGTGATACTCCTGACGTTTCCCGGACATGCTTAATTTGTAATACAGCGTTCCCTTTAAAGACAGAAATGGAGTCTCACTTCCTTAGTACCCATGAATCATTCCTTGGACGTTTCGATCGAACGACTGTAATTCCAACAAGTTTCAAAGACATTTTTGAAATGTACCATCTTATACATTGTCCTTTATGTTCCATTACTTTCACAACTAGACAAGAACTTGAAGAGCATATTGTTACAAACCATCAAGAATTCTACAGTGATGTTCAGCAAGTTGGTGATGGAATTCATGATACAATTCCCGTTGTGCACGAAATCACTAGTGTGGGTGTTGTTAAGAAATACCGAGGAGAGTTTGATACGTTCAAGTGTACCAATGAGATTGGACCAGAAGATTTCTTTAAGTGTGTTCAACCAGACTCGTTCAAAATTTTCAGAAACGAACTGAAATCACGTAAAAACTTTAAAGCATATTTTAGAATTCAGTGCAAGTTCAGCAAATCTCATCCAGATGGACGAGAAGAAGAAAAGATTGTGCCATTTACATCGTTCTCACATCTTGTTCTGGCTGAACATATAATTCCCAAAGTGTGGACAATCATGACTAGTTGCTTTGACTCAAAGATCGAAGAGTTCACTTGTGAAGGTTCCGGGTGGATTTTAAAAGAAATTCAAGACTATACAATTGTGACGTGTAAATACTGTAGTACTAAAGTAGGAACATATATCCGTTCCCGTTCAACAAACACCCTACAATTCTTTTGAATGTTGATAATGGTGGACAGTATGTGGATAATTCGCATAACAAGTGTTTCTTTTGGAGTGTCCTTAGCCATGAAAAAATTGTAGGAGTTCCACCAACAAACAGGAGCAGGTGCAGAATTGACAAGAAAGTGTCTACATATTCCAAACATGTGAATAAAGTGAACATGGATGGAATCAAATTTCCAATTACCATTGACCAATTTAAAAAAGTTGAATCTCAAAACAATTTTTCACTGACTGTGCTTGGTTATAATTTGGACACTAAAGACGACCAGCCAATGTTTGACGGTCAGGTCTCTAGCAAGAAAAAAAATCAAAGAAACAAACGGACAAAAAAAATTGAACAACTTTTATCTCATGCAGAATAATACTAGTATTCTGTACAGGGTGTTCCAAAAGAAAGATAACTGGAGAAAGTATTTTCCACTCAAATTGAGTGGAGTTAACGAAAGTCAGTTATCTTTTTGTTGGAACAGCCTGTACAACACCTAGCAAAAGAAAGAAATTCACGTGGACCTTATGATGTTGATGCAAGGCAATAAGAACCACTTCATTCTTATCAGAAGCCTTGAAGGATATATGAGACATCCGGACAACAACCATGTGTTTTGAGTTTGTCGGAACTGTCTGCAAAGTTTCATATTAGACCGAACTCTAGAAGAACACGAAAAGTTATGTTCTTCGGTTGGTCAGCAGAAAACAAATTATCCAAAAAACGGATCTAAGTTTATTTTTAACAAATGGCACCTTATTCAACCTGTTGCGTTACGTTTTTATTTGGACTTTGAAGCTTTCCTCCCAGAACACAAAAAAGATAAACACCGAATTAAATCAAAACGTGTTAATCTCATCAAGCCTTGCGGATATTCCTGAATTTGTGTCGACCATCAAGGAAACAGACATACTGGTAACTAACTATCATTGTGAAAGTGATAACGAAGATGTAGCAGCCCAATGTGTCAGTGAAATTATCGAGTGTGACCGAGAGTGTGAGAAACTTATTGATAGTTATGAAGAACAATCAAAGGATATGTTGGAAGAAGTTGCAAGCGAAGAAACTGCACGGAATGCTGAGCGAATTTGCTGTTTTTGCAAAAATGATTTTACTTAAAAGGACACAATCGTACGTCATCATTCTTATTTACCTCCAGGTTTTAAATTTATCGGTCTCGCTCATCAAAAATGCAACATTGCAGCCCAAGTGAAGAAAGAATTTGCTATATTTGTTCATATCTTTGGGTCGTACGATGTTCAATTCATCGTTCAATCTGTCGGAAAGGTAGAAGACATTGAGAAAATAGACGTCATTCCCAAGTCATCGGAGAAGTCCCTTTCGGTGATAATTCAACCAAAGCTTACCCCTGAACAACTATCATGTAATGAAACAATCAAACATAGACTATCTTTGAGATTTATTGACAGTCTGGAGTTTAGGCTCAAGTCTCTAGACAGTATAGTTAGTATGCTGAACAGAGATCCAAACACTGATGAGGTATTATGCTTCTGATGTGCCATTATTGAAAAATGTTTCTTTCCGGTTTCTTTTTAGCTGGTCTTGGTTTTTTCGTAGGGATTAAACGACTATTTTTCTTTCTCTTTCTCTTAGTTCCGGATCCTGANTTAGCTGGTCTTGGTTTTTTCGTAGGGATTAAACGACTATTTTTCTTTCTCTTTCTCTTAGTTCCGGATCCTGACTGCTTGAAAACGCTTTGTCCAACTCTTTTTATTGCTGTCATTCCATTTTCTGTAAGTGATTCCTTGAAACTTCTATTTCCATCTAAAACGTCAATTGCAACGTTTTTTAATGCCGTCTTGGCAAATGGAAGAACATGTTTGGTCAAGAACGGTAAAAGCTTGCGGGTAATCGATGCAAAAATTCCACCAATGCCATATCCCTTCTGTCTTGACAAATCTGTTTTGAAGAATACTGAACCGTCTGCTCCCACACTCCCTCCTTTTTGTGGTCGATAAATTTGAAAGAAATGTTCCTCGTTTAAGTCACAGCGATACATGTTGACTGTTGAATGTTCAGATGATGAATGACTTCATTCACAGTTAGTTGTTATTTATATTAGAACCTTTTTCTTCGAAAATGTAGTGTTGCAGAAGAGCATTCATTGGTAAAGAGTGGTGCTTTACCATTTTCATTTTTAACATACATCCAGATATGACCAATTTCCGACGAAGTTATGTCAACGTACTGTAGATGCATAAATGACTGGGTTACAATTGCATCATGTTTTCCAGTATAACTCATTTTTCGAATGAGTGGAACAAGTTCGCTCCCAACACGTTGGTTCTCGATATTGTTACAGTATACATATAACTGTCTCCTTTCGGCATAATCAAATATATCATAGAGTCCAATTTGATATTGTTCATCCCATCCAAGTATTCGACTTACGTCTTCGCTGAATCGTATTTTGTCACTTATAGGCTTAATAACTTCAATTTTTTTAAGTGTTCAAATGACCATAAAATTGTTTATGGGCAATGTTAATGAAACTGTGTCTATCGCATTCAGTAGGACTCTTGAGGTTTGAATGTCCTTGTTTGCTTTTATGTTGATATCTTCTACAATAGGATATATTTCGTCTGTCTGTTTTAGAATACATGTCATTATCATATCTCCCCAAGCAACAATAATGCTTGAATGTACATTTGTACATTCTACCAAAGCCACTTTGTATTTGTCTGTTTTCAATCGAATAATTTTACCAAAATGATTTCGAAAACTAGATATCGTATTCTTAGGGTAATGGCTTAAGGATGAATTACTCTGAAGTGTGACGTAAAAGTCTCCCATGACTGCAATTTAAGACTCAACTTGTCAAACAACTGACAAAAGCATTTATAAGAAAGGTACATATACAAGAAAAATGTTGCAATGTTTCATACCTTTTATTTTATTTTATTGTTCATAATTCATAATTCATAATATATATTATGTTTCTTCTCCTATGCTTTTGATTTTTTTCATTCCACAACATCTTCACCTTTCATTTTGTTTAGTAATTCTGATACCATGTCTTCATCANTATTATGTGTCTTCTCCTTTTCTTTTGATTTTTTTCATTCCACAACATCTTCACCTTTCATTTTGTTTAGTAATTCTGATACCATGTCTTCATCANCTTTTGATTTTTTTCATTCCACAACATCTTCACCTTTCATTTTGTTTAGTAATTCTGATACCATGTCTTCATCAACTATTTATTCAGGCTTTCGTTTCACAATTTGTGCAACTTCTATGGTTTCAGGATTCTTTTTTGCTATCAAGTTTTGTGTTCTTTTTTTCAAACCCTCTTCGTACCGTTTTCTAGATTGCTCAATTAGAGATGTAAAATCAGGAAGTATGCTTCCATCACCACCAGTTGATATATAAAAGTTTAGCAGTTTTCATGCAATTGTAGGTACTTCTTCCATTTCAAAGTCAACGCTCCAATTTTTACTTTTGATATACACAGATTTAGGAGAGTCCGGGTTTACTTGCTTCCACCAGCACTTGTCATAATATTTGTGGTAATTGTTTGACAGCGAGTAATGAAACAAGAACTGATGAGTATAGGTCAAACAAATGCTTGTTTATATGCTTAACATTTAAAAGATTAGAAAGGAGATTTTCCATTATGAAATTAGATGATTAGAAATGGTTAGATATGAAATGATTAGAAAGGTATGACCATTTTTAGATTTATTGTATTTGGGATTATATTACAAAATATCTGGATTTATCCATTCTTAACTTTCTTGTCTAAACATGTTTAATATTGTATTCAACAGAGCGGGCGGGCTTGAGCGCACACCCTCAGACCTGGCGGGCGGGGAACCCCAATGCGGGCGGGCTTGGGCGCACACCCTCAGAGCTGGCGGGCGGGGACCCCCAATGCGGGCGGGCTGACAGTTTGACATAATCCCCAAACCCGAGCGTATTGATAAAAATAGCATATTACCCTTCATAGGTTGAAACATGTTTAAACTTGATAATTTTACAGGATGTGGCAACATCGATGACCTACATTGATGTANCGATGTATGTCCCGGCATACATTGATGTATGCTGGGTTGTGGAAAAACTTATGATCCATGCACTGTTGATGGGATCTGGCAGCGTCGCAGACCCAGGTTGGTGGTCGGTGGTGTGTAGAAATACATAGGGTACAAGGACTCTTCCATATAGATAAACTTACGGTCTTACGTGAGTGCCGTGCTCCCAATCAAAAAACATAGGTTGCTAGGTTACAGTAACATTGCAACATTGAACACTTTTTACACTTAGGGTGGTAGTTGGTGAAAAAACTTAGGGTCTTACTCCCTTCAAAGNATGTTGGGTTGTGGAAAAACTTATGATCCATGCACTGTTGATGGGATCTGGCAGCGTCGCAGACCCAGGTTGGTAGTCGGTGGTGTGTAGAAATACATAGGGTACAAGGACTCTTCCATATAGATAAACTTAGGGTCTTACGTGAGTGCCGTGCTCCCAATCAAAAAACATAGGTTGCTAGGTTACAGTAACTTTGCAACATTGAACACTTTTTACACTTAGGGTGGTAGTTGGTGAAAAAACTTAGGGTCTTACTCCCTTCAAAGNTTTGCAACATTGAACACTTTTTACACTTAGGGTGGTAGTTGGTGAAAAAACTTAGGGTCTTACTCCCTTCAAAGTAGCAACACTGCTAACCTAGATCGGTGGTCGGTATAAAGTTTTTGGTCGATGTTGGTCGGTGGCTTTGAGGGGGGGGGGGGCGTGCTGCATTTATCGCGTCGTACATAACTAACAGTATCAAATTGGAGCAATTAAGAATTTCTATTGAAGTAACATAAATTACGCATTGAATTAAATTAATTTGAAAATAAAATCAAACAGGGTCAAAATAAAATAAATTTATACAAATTAAGTAGATATTATCCATTATAAGTCACAACGCAGAAACATTACTTGTGAGTTTTTGCTGAAATAAGTTTATTTGACGTTGGCCATCGCCATATCAATGAAATTACGCGCATAAGTAAATTATAATAATAATAAATTATAAGTGTTAAAATTACTGAAAAAGTTTTAAAATATTTGAAATTAAAAGTGATAAATAAAATGTGAAGTTTGGATCAGTGGCAGCTTCTGTGACGTCCTTGATAAGTTGAATTGGATCCATTGGCATTCCCAAGGTTGCTACGAGAAATTTACAAAAAGCGACTTTGATAAGGTTGGTCCATAACTCCATTTGTTTTTAAAATATAAAAAAACAAGAAACTCAACAAACTTCACCGAAATTAAATCAGGTTTTTAGCTTCCAAAATTTATTGGTTTATTCCTCCAAGTAGAACATAAAACTTATAAATCACGAAATAGTGTTTTGTATCGTTAATTTCTGCAAAAATAATTTTTGCAAGTGTCAAAAGAGAGATTTCATCAACTTTTTTTCACTGCCAAAGTCCGAATTGCAAAATAAATTTTAATTGTAACCTTAGGAACGGAGTTGGATGTCGAACCGACATCCAGCTTTGAAAAAAAAAATTAAAAAAAAAACGGAGTTATGGACTAACTTTATCAAAGTCTTTGTAAATTTCTCATAGCAACCTTGGGCATTCCTTAAAAGTAATTCAGACGAATGTCAGATGTTTCGGTGCATTCCCAAATAGCATGAAAGAAAGAAAGTTGTTCTCCACAGTATTTGTATTGCTTCTCCTCAAAATGTCCCATGTTAAACCATTTTCCATTATTGTAGACAGAGTTGGAATTTAGCCGAATTTGTAGGATGCATGTCGCCATCGAAGAGGAAATTTTGTTCAATAGAAATGGTTCGGGGATTTCAGAGAATATTATTTGATAATAGTGTGGAATAGTGTAAGATTGCTATGCGAATTTGAAGTCAAGTTTTCTCAAGTGGTCTTCGTACCCAGCGAGTAGAAATTTCTGGACAAATTTTACTTCTTTCGCTAAGCCTCTTTCATATAAACCTTGCATATCTATAGATTTCAGCCTACTTTTCAACTGCAAACACCAACTGTATTTTGCGATTGGATGTTTATACGAGGTTTTTCAAAGTTTTATATATGGATTTGGAGGAAGGTTCGAATCGTTAGCTGACAGAAGTTTTAACCATAGAGAAATAGTAAACCTGAATACATCAAACCTTAATGGAAGGCAGCTTGTCTATAAGCGAACAAAAAATCGGGGGGTGCTGAAAAGAAGGTGGAGGAGTCTCTTAAAGTAATGCTGTTGGACTCTTTCTATTTCATTTGTGTGTTGTGATCCCCACACCCATGAGTCGTACAAGGTAGTTGATTTGACAATGGAATTTAAAGGAAATTTTGAGGTTTGCAAGTCGAGGGTTTTCATCCTGCCTAGTGTGCGAAATACAGTGCTTTGCGCGGCAATACCTTTCACCATAGCCGATTTAGAGTGGAGGTTGAACGACCCATTCGATTGAAAAATTATGCCAAAGTGCATATAAGATTTCGTATTCTGTAATGGGATACCTCTCCAGAAGAACTTGTCTTCTTTTCTCACCCTTCCAGAACGCCGTATCACAAGTACTTTTGTTTTAGAAAAATTGACTGTAGGCCTCGTGAGTGAAAGAAGTTGGCAGTGAGATTCATGTTCTGTTGGAGGAGTTCTCATGACTGAGCAACGAGAACTAGATCGTCCGCATAAAGAAACAAATGTACAGATCGCGAATGGAGTCGAAAGTCGGCAAGGAGACATCTATCAAATATATTCACCAATTCCTTTATAAAGAGGTTAATATTATTTATTTATTAATATTATTTATATGTCATTTGACCTTTCCCCACCATGGGGAAATGAACATATCGGACTTATTTTTCTTATTTGTCAAGACTAGACCTACCACTAAATGGAAATTTTGTTTTTGTATTTAGATTTTCCATATTCCATATTACGTGAGGCAAAGTAGTAGTGACAAAATTCTGAAAAATTGTATTTTGTCATTTTAAGTTCTAAAATCGATTCCCCTCCAGGATGGAAGTGCACATGCAGGCGATTCATACTCAAAGATAGGAAATGAGTTTCTGCATCAATTTCTGGAGGTGCGACTTGTTCCTGACACCTTCTGAATTATGAAAAATAAATTTTATTGAAAAATTGTATTTTGTCATTTTAAGTTCTAAAATCGATTCCCCTCCAGGATGGAAGTGCACATGCAGGCGATTCATACTCAAAGATAGGAAATGAGTTTCTGCATCAATTTCTGGAGGTGCGACATGTTCCTGACACATTCTGAATTATGAAAAATAAATTTTATTGAAAAATTGTATTTTGTCATTTTAAGTTCTAAAATCGATTCCCCTCCAGGATGGAAGTGCACATGCAGGCGATTCATACTCAAAGATAGGAAATGAGTTTCTGCATCAATTTCTGGAGGTGCGACGTGTTCCTGACACCTTCTGAATTATGAAAAATAAATTTTATTGAAAAATTGTATTTTGTCATTTTAAGTCCTAAAACCGATTCTCCTCCAGGATGGAAATGCACATGCAGGCGATTCATACTCAAAGATTGGAAATGAGTTTCTGAATCAATTTCTGGAGGTGTGACGTGTTCCTGACACCTTCTGAATTATGAAAAATAAATTTTATTGAAAAATTGAATTTTGTTTTAATTTTTCTAATTTCGATTCCCCTAGCACTTTACAACTGCATTTCATAATTTAGTAGGGTAAGGAAGACTTATTATGTACTTTAGTACATTTCCACCTAATAATCTAACGTGGTGGTATTCAGAAGCTAACTTGTACAATTTGAGATGTGTCGTGTAAATCTAGAACCGGCGTCGCGCCATCCTGTAGCCATCCTACAGGATGGCTACAGGATAAAATCACACAACCCTCCAAAGGGGGGTGATTTGAGTAAGGTAAGTACGTCGTACCTGCCTGCGGCGTCCCCCGTACCTAAAATACAAGTACAGTACCGACCGAATTCTTTTTAAATTATGATATAATTAGTAGGTACGGATTATTTTGATTTATTGAGGAAGGACATACACCGTACCTTTGGGCTACGCGTATGGGTATGGCAAAAAATTTTGTCTTAAGGTACGGATACGGAGTTACGCCCCTTTAACACTACTTGTCCTTTCTTTATTTAAATGAAATGCAGTATGATTCTTGAAGTTTAACAGAAAGCGATGCGGGTTACTTTGGCAACAATTATAACTTTTTCTAAAAATTTATTAATCATACTTGTTATTTATTTTTTATTTTACAAACCATAAAAAAATTTATAGTCAGATATTTGCGCAGCTGCTGACGGTTCACCTTGCTGAAAATCTTTGCGTTGATAGTTTACTTTATTTGAAAGTGACCAAAGCACAAAACAAATCGTCGAAAACATGTNATGATTCTTGAAGTTTAACAGAAAGCGATGCGGGTTACTTTGGCAACAATTATAACTTTTTCTAAAAATTTAATCATACTTGTTATTTATTTTTTATTTTACAAACCATAAAAAAATTTATAGTCAGATATTTGCGCAGCTGCTGACGGTTCACCTTGCTGAAAATCTTTGCGTTGATAGTTTACTTTATTTGAAAGTGACCAAAGCACAAAACAAATCGTCGAAAACATGTCCAGTCAGGTAAAATTTCGTACCTCTCGTATTTCAGATTCAAATTTGAAATATTTCATCCCATGGTTGACAAAAAATAAATTTGATCGATTTAATGACTCATAAAAGCAAAGTCAACACAACCAAAGCGGAATCTGAAACCGTGAACGAATCACAATAATAAAGTGGAAAAATTGGGAATGTTTTAAAAAAGTGCCCAACAATTTATGGTGACAGTGAGTAAATTTATTACGGAATGGTACGCGAACTTTAAATTAATCTTTGTTTTCATTATAAATTTTCTCCATTGTTTTTGTTCGATTTGTTTGTGTTTGATTCCTTCGTGTGATTTCACTCACTCTTAGCTTTGTTGTTCCTTGTTTTTGAATACTTTTGGGTGACCTTTTGAAAATAGTAAGTGTTGGCATTACGAGTTTTAAATTTTTATTTGCGAATTGATTTCGCAATTCGCAAATTAAAATTTGAACGAAAGAATTTAATTAATCTCACTTCTAATTGAAATTTATTGAACTCTTTCGATCAAATTTAATATTTTATGGTAAAAGAAGCAGGAAGGTGTGATCATTACGTTTGGAACTAAGATACCCAAAACCTCAATGATCCAAAAACAAACATGAAAAAATTTCTCCAGGTTTGGTTTAGTCTCTTTTTCATTTAGCAATTTCACAGTTATTTGTGAATAAAATAGAGGTGCACGAGTCTAACATATCTAAATTTATAATATTTTTGTGAAACTATTTCGCGGGAAGTTCGCTTTCTTATTCGAACGCACTGTAGAATTAGATAACACATGCAATATTTTAGATAAAATTATTTATAAAAAAAAACTCGGAATGTAGTATTCGAACCCAAGCCCCCAATGTAGCACTCCGACACTTTTTCCACTCAACCACTCACACTTGCTGGATGACCGAGTAGAAATTTGACTCTGTTATTTTTAGGCCATTTATCAAACTATTTTTTCTTTAATTCCTACTTCCCAAAAGGGGGGCTCTTGGAAATTCTGATCATTCCTATTCTGTTTTTTTGTATACACACATAATACTCACACGTTTAATTACCAAATTTGGAGTACGCTACGTGCCGACCCGTCTTTAGTTATATCCTTTGGAACAAATATTTCTTTCACTTTTTGAACTCCACCCACTCCAGGTTTAAGTCATGTTTCGAGGGTACCCACCTCGGCTGCTGATCATAGTTAGGCAAATTATGAGGAAGGGATCGGGTGGATGGAAAAATTGATTTGTATGTTTTAAGAAAATTTATCTATTCATTTAATAGTGAAAGTAGATCAATAGAAATAAGGGAAATAAGGGAAATAAGTCCGATATGCTCATTTGCGTATGTTTGAAAAACAAGAAGGAATCATAGTCATTAACCAGATTTTCTCATTCTTACAGCATTAACTCTTTTGAATTTTGTGTTTGCTTAAAATTATTGGATCTACGTACCGACTATCAGCCCTTAGGGGCTTAGGGAAAATTTCAATTGTCGTAGTAAGGTTTTGGTCTATTCCTCTCGTCGACGATTTATCTGCGATCTGCTTTTGTGGATGACCATTCGACTTTTCATGCCCATGCAATTAACCCGCCTGGATCATCATTATTATCAAATTTAATTTTGCTGCTATAATTTTCCGCGCTAACTTTTCCTAGCCTCTCAAAATTGTTCAATTTGTTCTCCGCTCCTTTTAAAAACTCGCAGTCAGTTTGTCATTAACGCCTGGCCACAAAGTGGGACTAAAAACATCCTGGATTGAGGAAGTCTTTCCGAATTTAAGACTTCCAAAATTATTATTAGGGGTTTAGGAATGGAAATTTAATTCAGGACCACATATCATTTAATTCAGGGATTTGATTTTTTTGATTTTTTTAATTTTAAAATTAACCCTGCAAAATTTGATTAATTAACCCTCGTATTTCCACCTAGAAACTGTACAAGACTTGGTCAAATTCCTCGTCGCTGTCTATGTCAGTTAGAGGTCTAACTGATTCTGATTGGTAGGTGTCTGATTTGGGTTGGTCTGATGATGTAGAATGATGTCTATCGTCGTCAGTTACACAAGACAAACCTTGTTGTGGGTCAGTATCAGAAGGAAATTTTAGCATTTTGTCATTAATATGTTTCCTGTACTTCGTAGGAGTTACGGTTTTAGATTCCGCGGTTTGAGGCTTAGTGATGACTTTTTTTACAGTAGGTTTAGATCGAAAATGTAACTCAGCTGTTGGGCTTGGTGCTAGTCCTAAGGTACGTTTCGAAATTCTCACAGAGGTTGATGGAACAGAAGAGTTTTCTGAGGTATCTGGCGATTTAGGCATTAATTTCAATAATTTGCGCACCCGCAAATTAGGTTTGACATGATGAAAAGTAGTTTATTCACTATAAAGTTTGTAAACAATTGTTGAGAACGATAGAGAGATCGTTGCGAGCTATCTTCACCATTACTACATTCCTGTTCCTCTTTCTTAGGAACTAAGAACTTAACTAGGGATGTAGTTCAGGGTAGGTAATAATTAGTTTTCCTCTTGGGACTTTCACTTTACTTATCTTGCTTATTAATTCTTTATTTGTTAATACTTTATTATTAGAGCATACAGTTGCTCTTCTAATTATTAGGTTTAATTATATTATGTCCTTACAGATTGAATGTTATGATTCATCTCCTTGTCCTATTTTTTTCATCTTGTATTTATACATAATTCTATCTAAATATAGATACTTGTTGACCCCCTCTCCATTCATTCTGATGATAACGACATAAATGCCGTCATCATCCAAATGAATGGGAGAGTGACGCCATGACAGGTTATAGATCTTAGGCTATATTTAGTATCCTAATAGTGCTATAAACTAAAACATTTAACATTTTCATAGAATTTTAACATTTAACATGTAACATTTAACATATTCTATCAATGTGTGGAGGCCAGTCATTGATGTAGAATGTAATATATAAATAACACATTGTATTCATGCTACAATTTATAGTGGCATAAAAAATAAAATTTCTGTCAACACGCACATATCGTTTGGAACTTAAGTCCCTTTCACTTTTTTACTAAAAAATTTCTGAGTGAAAGTTCCTTTAAATGAAATTTAATGAGTCTTTTTTAATAACAGAAAGAGACAAATATTCTCTAAAATACGCAATAATCTTTCGTACGACTTTTTGCTTTCTGAAACTTTTATAATTTTTAAAAGAAACTGAAATGTCACTAATCTTTCGTTTCTGAAACTCAAAATTTATAATCTTAAATTTTTTTAATCGTTATTAAATTCTGTTAGTATTGTTATGATCTTGGTCTCAATCGACCTACTCACTTTTTCGACGAAATCCTCAGAGGTCACTAACACTAGCTCGTTAATAAATTAACTTTGTTTCAAAACAAAACCCTATTCAATAAATCCAACAATTGGGACAATACAAATTTGAAATAAGGAAATTAATATTTATTTAATAATTAAAATTATCAAAAAAACTAACAATAATTACATTAAGTCAAGTTAATCCTCGTACAGTGCTTAAATTCTGTAACAGAGAAATCATTTGTATCCTTACCTTCAGAATCACTAGGATACTCCTCAAAATGTATAGAAGCTGGAGGGTTGAGATTGTTGTCAAATTGAGTTAGTGTTAATATATTTTGCCTGGTATTACAAATAATATACGTTGGATAGTTCTTTCTGAACATGAATATTTTCCTTTGACTCATACAATATCACACTTTTATGGTTTGGTGTTCATTGTGACGGGTTTATAAGTAAAAAGAAGTCACTCTCCTCTGTTGCCAAACTCTTACACTTAGTTCGAAATATTACTTTCTAAAATTACTGGCACTCAACCTAAAGTTCTCATTTTATTTGGCACGCTGACTCGTGAGGTAAGAGTTATACCACTGATTATGACTCAATTTATTTTGAGAGTAAAGGCGTTTTATGACTCTGGTACGACTGGGAAATTAAAGCTTCTGATGATGACTTGACTGACTGATTCACTCCTGACCCTCTTTTGTTTGTGATTCAAATACTGACTCATTCGATGAACAAATATTTCTTTCACTTTTTGAACTCCACCCATTCCAGGTTTAAGTTATGTTTCGAGGGCACCCACCTCGGCTGCTGATCATATTTGGGCAAATTATGGATAAGTGATTGGGTGAATGAAAAAATGGTTTTGTGTTCTTAACTAAATAGTCGTTTGAGTTAATCTGGGTTACAAGTTAAGAGGTAATTAATTTTAAAATTAATTATCGATAAAACTAACAACTTTCAGACTAAAGTAACTAATTTATTAAATGTATAGAAATTAACATAGGGTTGGATTAACTTACTACAGGTAACCCACACA
>NIPM01000197.1:99825-112189 GCA_002738285.1 Holacanthella duospinosa | reverse complement strand
GACTGAATATTTAGTTAGTGCTCTCCGTGACTCTGACTCTCAGGATTTTTGAGATTCGGGAGTCATTTAATGATAATGACTCTGTGTTTGGGAGTCAGATTTATGACTCTTTTCAAACATGTGCAAATGAGCATGAGCAAGACTTATTTCCCTTATTATTACTCATCTACTTTGACTATTAAATGAATAGATAAACTTTCTTTTGGATTATCCTACCCGATTTTCCATATTTTGTATTACGTGGCTCGGCAGTAAGAGTAATAACTCCGAGAATCGACACTTACCATTTAGAGGGTGAGTCATAACTTCCACTCNAGGGAGAGTCATAACTTCCACTCAGTGAATCTGACTCAGTCCAAACAGGGAGTCATAGAGAGCACTAATATTTAGTCATTTGAAACATACAAATCAATTTTTCCATTCACCCAATCCCTTCCTCTTAATTTGCCCAACTATGATCAGCAGCCAAGGTGGGTGCCCTCGAAACATAACTTAAACCTGGAATGGGTGGAGTTCAAAAAGTGAAAGAAATATTTGTTCCAAACGATAGCACTGGACATTTCCAGCTAAAATGCCATTTTATATGTAATAATTATATAAGGATAACAGACTGTAATAATCAAGCCAAAATTACAGCCTGTAATATTTATCAAAAAATAACAAAATGTAATAATCAAGACAAAAATTACAGCGACNTTCCACTCAACCACTCACACTTGCTGGATGACCGAGTAGAAATTTGACTCTGTTATTTTTAGGCCATTTATCAAATTTATCAAAAAATAACAAAGTGTAATGATCAAGACAAAAATTACAGCGACATAAAATGGCATTTTAGCTGGAAATGTAGAGTGGTATGAAGCTTTACTTTAAATCTTATTGGTTTATCATATTTTGGACTTAAATGAAGTAATTGTAGTAATTCAAATAAAATAATTTATTTTCATATAAATTTTTTAAATTTCAATTTTACAAAATGAATTTTAATTTTTTAATAATTTTATTTCATCATAAATTTCCAAGAAAAATTAAAAAAATTATTCGAAATTAAACCAGGCAGGTAGAAGACTCTGCTTGGAATTAACTACGTATAATTTTTTTAATTTTGGATTGCACCAAAGGGGACCCAATATTTTCCCAATAGATCCTCCCAGCAAAAAAACATTGAAAAATTTCACAACCATATTATTTGTCCCTCTTAAGCGATGAAACGAACTCTACAAATGTTGCTTAAAATACTTCAGTGACCAATTTTTTCTAATAAAATTTTTCTCTGTGACCACTTGTTCAAATTTTTTAAAATTTTGAAAATTTAAAAAGACTGAAAAATTTCACAACCATGTTATGTGTCCCTCTTGAGCCATGAAATGACCTCTACACNAGAAGACTCTGCTTGGAATTAACTACGTATAATTTTTTTAATTTTGGATTGCACCAAAGGGGACCCAATATTTTCCCAATAGATCCTCCCAGCAAAAAAACATTGAAAAATTTCACAACCATGTTATGTGTCCCTCTTGAGCCATGAAATGACCTCTACACATGTTGCTTAGAATAGTTTAGTGACCAACTTTTCCTAATAAAATTTTTCTCTGTGATCCCTTGTTCAAGTTTTTGAAAATTTTGAAAATTTAAAAAAACTGAAAAATTTCACAACCATATTATGTGTCCCTCTTAAGCGACCAAATGACCTCTACAATTATTTCATGCCCTATATGACCGATATAATGACCTCCACAAAAGTTGTTCAATCCAGTGACACGAATAACTTTTGCTTACAAACTTTTTCTCTGCGGTGATCTCGGAAAGTCAGAGGTCAAGGTGACCACTTATATTCCCTCATAACCAGCAAAATGACCTATACAAAAAGTTACTCAACTCAAATACGCGAGTAACTTTTACAAACTTTTTCTCCTATGAGCAAGTCACAGTGAAATTCTTCCATGCTACCCTCGTCAACCTCTTCAAATTCATTCCTACCATACATGAAAGGTTATCAGTTTAAGCAGGTTTAATAACGAAAGTTAATTTAATCTGCTCGATGGATTTAGTACGCAAGTTCATATCTAACTCATTCTTTATTTCCATTTTCAGAATACTCGGCTCTCACTGCTGGGAATCGACTATGACCCCCGTTTACTTAAGCATCATCTTAATCATGGCGAGCACTAAATGAGAACATGCAAAAACCTTTCCCTTTATCCCACTCCTGAATTTATAATTTTGCTAAACTATAAATACCGACCGTGTTGGGTGTCTTGCAAATATAACTCAACCTTTGTCGAGGTGTAAAAATAAAATTTGTAGACGATACAAAGGTACCTCAAACATCTTTCATTGCAAACAGTCATGACTTCGAAAAATGGCATCACACGTTTGTCCATTTTGCGATTATTCCTTAGTGGACAACGGGAAGGTGTAGCGCTTCAACGGAGGTATATCTGATTGTGAGGGCCATTATGTACATCAGTCCTGCTGCGCCATTTTCTTGATGCGCGATGGATATTTAAATTGAAAAAATTGTACTATTACCTGATTGTACATGCGATGAGATCACCTGTGATGTGATTTTTGAAATTTAATTCTATTGAAGTAGTTAATTAATTAATTAATTACTTGACTAAAATAGGTGATTTGAGACGGGTGGTGCCAACTCACAGCATTGGTTCGTATGTGGGTGAATTGAACTTTCTGATGGATTTATTTACTAATCGGCAAACAAAAGTAATTACGAATTTGGTAGCAATAGATTTGGCATCCATAATATTATTTTTAGAAATATCAAACAAAATCCTTTTGCTTGCCGACTGTTAAAAAAATCCAAGAGAAGTTCGACAGTAATCCCCCGTCCCCTACTAACAAAATTGGCAAACAAACCCACATTTGCCAAATGTATTCTCATAACTTACTCATTTTTATAAAAAAATTAATATTCTTATAATTTAAAGTTAGTGTTAGATAAGGATGCAAATATGTGCAAGAATTCCCGCAGCCCACCCGTGGGTTCCCGCAGCCCACTCGTAAGTTTCCGCAATTCTCCCGTGGGTTCTCGCAGCCCTCCTGTGGGTTCCCGCAACCACCCGTCGGTTTCCGTAGCCTTCGCGTAATTTTTCTCAGCCTTCCCGTGGGTTCCCGCACACCTCGCGTGAATTCTCGCAGCCCTCCCATGGGTTCCCACAACCCTCCCATGGGTTCCCACAGCCTACCCGTGGTATCCCGCAGCCCATCCGTGAGTTCCCGCAGCCCTCCCGTGTGTTCCCGCAGCCCTTCCGTTGGTTTTTGTATCCTTTCCGTCGGTTTGCGTAGCTTTCCCGTGGGTCTCCTCAGCCCATGCGTGAATATCCGCAGCCTCCACGGATTGCCGCAGCCCACCCATGAGTTCCCGCAGGCTTCCCGTGGATTCCCTCAACCCTTCCGTCGATTGCCGTAGCCCTCTCGTAGTTTTCCTCAGCCCTCCTGTGGGTTCCCGCAGTCCTCCCGATAATTCCCGCATCCTTCCCAATAATTCCCGCATTTCTCCAATGGGTTCTCGCAGCCAACCCATGGGTTCCCGCAGCCAACGCGTGGGTTCTCTCAGCCTTCCCGTTGGTTCCCGCAGCCCACCCGTTGGTTTTTGAAGCCCTTCCGTCGGTTTTCGTAGCTCTCCCGTGGGTACCCTTAGCTCTCCCGTGAATTCCCGCATTTCTTCCATGGGTTCCCGCAGCCTACCCGTTTATTCCCGTAGCCCTCCTGTGGGTTCCCGCAGCCCTCCCGTGGGTTCCCACAATCTTTCCGTCGGTTCCCGTAGCCCTCTCGTNTTCCCGCAGCCCTCCCGTGGGTTCCCACAATCTTTCCGTCGGTTCCCGTAGCCCTCTCGTAGTTTCCCGCAGCCCTCCCGCGTGTTCCCGCAGCCCTCCCGTGGGTAAATTCATCTAGAATCAAAAATGGAAATGTGGTGGATCCTGTAGTCTTTTCTATCTTTCCGTTGTCTTCAAATTATTTTCGTTTTACAATTTTCAATATGAATTATTTGTAATGTAACTCCAGTGAAAATACTGAAAACTGCGTGTAAAATCAGGTGTGAAAATTAGTGAAGGAAAATGAAGTCACAGCAATTTGGTAAGGAGGTGTGAGTCAATATGGCAACATTTTAGATTCTATTTTATGGAAGAGAGTGAGGTCATATGTGTAACTTTATGATGCGCCAGTGGTTTCACGGTAGTCCAGCTCTCGCTACCAAAAGTAAGGTGGGAGTGACCGTGGTACTGGTATCAAAAATAACGGTAGCGGGAAATAGTTTCTGACAACTTGCGGTAACGAAAAAAGTTTAGTAACAAGTAGCGGTAGCGAGAAAGTGTTAGTTAATCTCAGAAGCGTAGAAATTTTTTGTTAAAAGTTACCGGTAGTTACCGCAGTTGCGGTAACGGCACCGCGGAATTTGATTTCTGTAGCGTTAGGAATTTTCCCTATCAAAGTAGCGGTAGCAATTGCACGTCCCGCAGCAAAAGCAAATTTTTTTAAAGTTACGACATCGGTAGCGCGGACCATGTTATCGGTAGCGCATACCATGTCATCGGTAGCGGACAGTCGAGGTGACACATTTGGGTGATGTACCTCGCTCTCATTCGATTATGATATTTCCCACTTTCCATTCAATCACATTTCATTCAATGGTCCGCACTCAGGCAATATGTTATGGTTTGCTCATGAATGAAATAATCCACAAAGAACTACCCTTAGGCGTTTCGGTGCGCTGTTTGCGACAAATGGCATCGGAAGTTTTTGTGGCAAGTTGTTTCTGGTCAACTGGCTGACGAAGTTGCGGTGGGATAAGCACCACTGGCAACTGTATTTGCCGAAGACACAGACCCTATATTAAAACCAGAAATTCCTCCTTCAGTACATCTTGCAGAAAAGGATCCCACAAGTGCTCTGCCTTCTACCACATCAGAATTTAAATTCTCTCGTTCCAGCATTCCATTCACCTTTAGTGTCCCGAATGCGGTATGCTCGGAGAGTCGTACACGTCTCCCGGCCTTGCAGACGTCTCCGAAAAAGTATTTATGTAGTGTTATTAAAATTTCAGTTTGACCTGTTTATAGGTCACCGTAGAGAAAAAGTATGAAGTAAAAGTTACTCGCATAGATCAGTTGAGCAACTTTTGTATAGGGGTAATTCCTCACGAAAAGTGTGTGTTTTTGAATTGACATCAAAACCACTCTCAATGTCTCATTTGGTTAAGAAAGGCAAAGTGACGCGGCAGAAGTTTAAAAAAAAATAAACAACAAAACATGCACCGCACTCACATGTGCTTGGCAACAATTAGATTCAACAAATTCATTCACTCATTGTTATTATTTATTTACTGTTTTGTTCCTGAAATCCTAAAAATCAAAAGCAACAGTAGTTTTACCCCAGGTCATTTAGCTGGTTATGAGGGAATATAAGTGGTCACCTTGACCTCTGACTTCCTGAGGTCACCGCAGAGAAAAAGTTACTGGATTGAACAACTTTTGTGGAGGTCATTATATCGGTCATATAGGGCATGAAATAAATTTTTTACTTTTAGAAAAATTTCGAAATGGGGAATCTAATGTTAAAAACAAATTTTCACTTCCCCCCTTAGGTCAAATCCAATCATTCTTTGCATCAGGAGGTCATCACAGAGAAAAATGTCATTAGGAATAGTTGGTCACTGAATGATTCTAGACAATATTTGTAAAGGTCATTTGGTCGCTTAAGAGGGACACATAATATGGTTGTGAAATTTTTCAGTTTTTTTTAATTTTCAAAATTTTCAAAAACTTGAACAAGGGATCACAGAGAAAAATTTTGTTAGGAAAAGTTGGTCACTAAACTATTCTAAGCAACATTTGTAGAGGTCATTTCATGGCTCAAGAGGGACACATAACATGGTTGTGAAATTTTTCAGTTTTAAATTTTTAAAATTTTAAAAAATTTGAACAAGTGGTCACAGAGAAAAATTTTATTAGGAAAAGTTGGTCACTGAACTATTCTAAGCAATATTTGTAGAGGGAATTTCATGGCTCAAGAGGGACACATAACATGGTTGTGAAATTTTTCGTTTTTTTTGCTGGGAGGATCTATTGGGAAAATATTGGGTACCCTTCGCTGCAATCCAACGACTAACCCAATCACGATTGTGCATGTTACCGAACCGTGTATGCATGAATACGTCTATTAATTACATAACAAAAACATTGACAAAATACCCTCTCAATCTACGTAATAGCAAGGAAAAAATTTCTCAATTTTGAAAAATGCATAATTTCTGTGTAATTTCTGATCGATCAACCTTTCACTTGCTCAAATCCGGACAAATACATATGGGTAAGTCACTGCAGAAAAAAAAATTTTTTTTTGGCACAAATTTGCATAATTTTTGCAAAGTTTGACTTGACCGCCTATAATAGATGCCAGATTCGTAATCGACATTAAATTTCTGATCGATTGAGGTATCACCTACCCAATTACACGAGGATATTTGAGTAACACTGTGCAAAAAAAATATTTTTGTTTTGCACAAATTTGCAAAATTTTTGCAAAATTTGACTTGACCGCCACTAATGAATGCCAGATTCGTCATATACATGAAATTTCTGGTCGATTGAGGTATTACTTACCCAAATCCGCAAGGAGTGCTTCCTTTAATTATACCGATCTCCTAACTTTAGGTTTTTATCTTCCGATCGGCTATTTCTGATCTGCTAACTTTACGGTTTATTTTCTGGTCGGCTAACACTGATCTGCTAACTTTACGGTCTTATTTTTTGGTCGGCTAACTATGATCTGCTAACTTTGCGATGTTATCTGCTGATCAGCCTACTTTACGGTAAAATTTTTTTGTCGGCTATTGCGGATCGGCTAACTTTACGGTGCGGTTCTGCTCACTTTATACTTTTGGTCGGAAGATCGGCTAACTTTACGGTGCTTGGGTGCGTCTTTTACGGTCGGATCGGATGATCTGCTAACTTTACGCACCCTCCGGCTCGGATTAACAGTGAAAGTAAACAATCTTATTCCATTCGTACTTTGGATTCCGAAGGGTTGTTGGTGTCAGTCTGAAGGCCGACCCTTAGGTGTCAGCCTGAAATGTTAGCTCAGAANCGGCTAACTTTATGGTGATGATCTGCTAACTTTACGCACCCTCCGGCTCGGATTAACAGTGAAAGTAAACAATCTTATTCCATTCGTACTTTGGATTCCGAAGGGTTGTTGGTGTCAGTCTGAAGGCCGACCCTTAGGTGTCAGCCTGAAATGTTAGCTCAGAAGCAGTACTTGCGCTGTCGTTCTTACGTCGTTATTCCGGATCAATTGAATGTACAGACGTTGAGCTCATTAATTGTCTCTGGGATACAGTTCTTCTTGTATCAACGCGGTCAGCTCCCTGTTCCTTTCGATGACCTACATTTGTTAAACTCCGAGGCCATAACATCACCTGCACCTAAGAATTCACTTTACACAACAGTTCAAATACCGGAGGAAATTGACAATCCGAAACAACGGTTGCGATTTCTGGTGATTTTTTAATATTCTCATTTGATTTGTTTTGAAAAATTTATGTTGGTCAGTTGAGATTTGTAACTTGAATTATTTTTATATAAATAGCAGCAGCATCGTGAAAATATTTGTAGACAGAAGCAAGACACAAAGAGAAGAAAAGCTGAAATCCTGAGCGAAGTGAAGGCGAGAATTACTTTGGAATCTACGTTTAAGGTTTGGTTAGTAGTACAGTAAACCTCGGCACCTAGTTAGATACCCACATTCGTTGTCTTTATGTCATAATCAGGGACGCTCCCATTAAGAAAATTATTGCTGCATGATTATGCACGCATGTGTAAAAAATTTTGCGTTTTCTAGCTACGTTATTAAATTCCTCTTCATTGTCAGGAACAGATTGAACTGCGTTTTTATTATTTTAGCCCTGAGTAGATGTCATCATACATGGACATGTTAACTGCCCTCACAAATCACTGCACTCCAGCATTCATGTGGAATAGTGTTCTCCATGACTCCCAGTTTGGCCGGAGTCAGAGTCATTGACTCTGGGAGTCATGACTCTGACTCTCTAAATGTCAGGAGTCGACTTTCGGAGTCATGACTCTGACTCCTTCAATTTTGGGAGCTGACTCTTAGTCAGTCAGGGTCATGACTCTCGAGGTGACATAAACACAAAAATGGAAAATAGGGTAGGAAAATCTGAAACTAAAATCTTTTATACGTTTAGTCAAGTTTCCTTGACAACAAGAAACTAGATTAGCCACTTTCATCAGGTTAAATAAATAATTGATACTTTTTTTTTTAAATATATCTTTGTAAAAATAACTATCGAAATAATAGGGCAAATCAAAGTGGCTTTTGAAATTTTGGAGCATGCGCAGTCCAGTTTTGAAGTTTCCAAAGTTCAAATTGATTGATTTCAATTTGCAAAAAAAAACTTTCACAATTTTATTTTCATTTTTAAAATGTCGCCAAAAAGATTAAAATTAAACAACTCCGTCTGTGGGGAAGCACTTCAATTATTCCTTGCACTCGATGAAGACGATGAAAATGAAAAAATACTGGAAAATACCCTTTAGGAAGTAGAAATACTCTTGATGTGTAGGTATTTATCCCCTCGGTCAAAAGTAAGGAGATATGTCATCGCTAACACAATTTAATTACAATGATAAGCATAATAGCTTATTATTAATACGTAGGTGATTAAATCTAAAGCCTGGTGGGAAAATGTCCTTCCTCACTGTGATGACAAGATATTTAAAAATGTTAAAAATTAAACTTAAAAATAAAAATCAAGAATTTCAAATAGACTTGCTAAAGCCTTTTCTCATGTGAAACTTCAAAATCTCTTTTGAAGCTCAACAGCCAATCACAGAGCTCGTTTCATTTTAAGTTTGCTAAACCCTTTGCAAACTTCAAACGTTCAAAATTTCAAAATCTCAAAAGCGGCAGATTGATTTGCCCTAATACTTGCATGTAAATTTTGTTTGCAGCTCCATTATTGCCATACATTGGTCAGGTTCTGGATGTGGACCAACATTCATGAAAAAAATTTGTAATTTTTTAAAATNTCATTTTAAGTTTGCTAACCCCTTTGCAAACTTCAAACGTTCAAAATTTCAAAATCTCAAAAGCGGCAGATTGATTTGCCCTAATACTTGTATGTAAATTTTGTTTGCAGCTCCATTATTGCCATACATTGGTCAGGTTCTGGATGTGGACCAACATTCATGAAAAAAATTTGTAATTTTTTAAAATTTACGACATGTAGCCTGATGAAAGTTTATTTTTAGTTTCTTTTTGTCAAGGAACCTTGCGTTAAGTGATTACAGTAGGTAAGCAAAAAAGTTAAAAAAATAGTCACATATGCCCATGTGCGCATGTTTCAAAAGAGTCATGACTCCCAAGTCTGGGAGTCGACTCCCAAAGTCATGACTCTGACTCCCAAAACCCTTGGAGTCAGAGTCATCAAATGACTCCCGACTTTCAAAAACCTTGGGAGTCAGAGTCAGAGTCATGACTCCGGAGTCAGAGTCATGGAGAACACTAATGTGGAACCAATTATAATTCATTTCGACCAGAAATTCCGAATTTGAACATACCCGAATTTGGGTTATTTGTACTTATCTATCATTTATTCGGTTATTTGCGGGTCGATCGGGCTAAGAATTTGTAAATAGATAGAAGACAATGGTTTGCAAGTGGAACATTGTTTAGATATTTGAAATTTCAATTTTCTGAATTCTAGACGAAAATTTTTTTTCAAAAATTCAAAAAATTGAAATTTCAAGAATCTAAACAATGGTCTCCTGTAAATTTCCGAAATCGGGTATTTTCAAATTCGGAATTTCTAGTCGAAATAAATTATAATTGGTTCCACATGAATGCTAGAGTTGAAAGGAGTCGATTGATACCACTATGACTTAAATGTTTCTCTGTTCAAAAATAATTTCATTGAAAGAAATAGTGTTTAAAGAATGATTCAGCTTGTTTCGAACGCTTTTTCGCGTCTATTTTACACAGTTCAGAAGAATTTTACTAATGGTTAACGCGAACACCAATTAATTATGGAGTTTCTAGAACAATATGAAATTTTTTTCCTACTACCAAAAATGAGAAACTTTTTGATTCTTCTCAAGAGTTGAAATAGCATAAGGGGAAGATGTTCTGTCTCCACTTCTGGATCATTATTAACTAAAGTACGACCAAGATGAGAATATATTATTGCCCGATTTATTTACTCGACGCATAATGCCTAACATCGGCTACCACTAAATCAAATACTCTGGTCTCTCGGGTTATTTTTATGCCAGGTTTACTGTACTCATTATTTCAACATAAATAGATGGGAAATTGTTTGTTCTTTTAGCTTTAATATTGAGTATTTTATTTTCAGAGGCTTGTTGATCTATTTGTCAGTTTTGCTTCCTATGATGAGGGGATTGATTTAGTTGTAGTTCTTTTGCTTGGCACAAATCCTTGTAACGCAAAGGAGATAATAATTTTCAAGGTGAATTCGAACAAGGCAAGTCAAGCTTACCAGACAGTGTATGCAGAATACGACGAAGTGGAGCTGGTAAAATTGTCCAAAAGATTTTACAAGTGAGAAAAATTGAAAGTTTAGCAGAGTTGACGTAGGTTCAGCTCTCGAAGCAGGTTTCAGGTGCAGGTTCATGTTCAGGGAAACTGCAGACATAACCTGATAAGAAGATTCAGGTTCAAATTAGGGATCGACCGATGCCGATTTTGAAATCGGCCATAATAAAATAAATCGGCATCGGCCATTTTTGGCCTATTTTCTTGGTCACTTATTATTTCAGTTCTTACACAAATAACAAAGTTTAGTGAAAAATTTATTTAACGTAACTTTTCAATAAGTTTTGGAATTAAAGTAACGTTTTTCAGTTAGTAACTAAAGTTTAATTTAGGAACGTTATGATGATGAAGGAATACCAATGACTCGGCTATGTCTGGATGCAGACGACTTCTAGCTGCAGTGTAGATATTTTCGGTCTCCGATTAAAGATTCGTTCACTAGTATGGGAATGGGGGGGGGGGTTGGCAGTAAGGAAGGTGGCAGTAAGAAGTACGAAACAATTTTGTCAAACAGATATTACGAAATAGGCAACATTCTAACGATGTTTGTTCAGGATTAGTGTTGCCCCGAAGCGGAAATGTCGTGATTCGGCTTCGGCAAAATAATGGCTGCACTTGATTCGGCTTGCCGAATCGTAGCCGAAGCATTTGCCGAATCACTTGCGCATGCGTATTACAATTTTTTTGTTTCTCCTTACATTTAGAAGTTGTTGATTTTACTACGTCTACGTCATTCACTAGTTTTTAAATCTCAATATTTATCACTTTAGAAATTTCTATTGTTTTTTTGTTAAAATTCACACAAACAAATTTGGCTCTTACTGATTTCGAATACTAGATATGTTAACTAACTCGTACACTAAATTGTAAATCCAAGCAATATTTTCCATAGCTTTCAATAAATTGAATAATTTACGAATTTATAATATTTAATTTCGGAATAAATGAACTATTTCCACACATTATCTTCTTCGGCTTGTGATTCGGCAAATCCGCCGAAGCAGAAATAATCACCGGCCGAAGCAGAAGCTTCGGTAAAATTGAAAAATGGCCGATTCGGCAGCCGAAGCTTCGGAGCAACACTATTCAGGATAGATTTTTTGCCATACACGGGGACACAGGTGGGCGTTTTGAGTCTGTCGCACTACCCGTATCCGTACTTATACGGGGATGGGCATGATCGGAAGTTATTTCTTCAAGTACTGTTGCTGCTAACATATGGTCAGCCAGTTTTCTGTCTTAGGATATATATGTTTTCTCTTTTTTTTTTGAGCTATATGCCATGGTAACACAATTTTTCACCCACTTTAACAACTTACGGTTAAGAAGCTTCAGCCCGTCTGATAGTGATGTTATTCTTGCGCGTGATTTTCTTAGTCGACGCTTTTGTCACTTTTTTCGTAGGATTTTTTTAATAAACTGCATAAATGACAGACAGATTTCGGAAAACTAACAACACTAACATCAACCATAACCTAAACTTAGCCCAACCCAACTTCATACCAGCATTTTAGTTCGGAGTATACTTGATCACCTAATGATAACCACTGAGTATCCTGACATTTGTTCATAATGTTTTGGTAGAATTTATACTCTAGCGAGAAATGCTGTTGTCTATTGGTGTTTAATCTGTGCGCGCGCAAAAATTCAACATTTTACTGAGTTTGATGTTTCGTAGTATATTTGATTTAATTGCAACAAAACGTTACAATTCAGGGAGGCGAGGTATTTCAATCACCTCTCCAGGCTGAGAGGTAAATGTTAAAAC